>VXAC01001091.1:1415829-1501226 GCA_013399225.1 Rhipidura dahli
CCCATATATAAAATAATTTCAGTTATTCTGTGAGAAAACATCACAAAGAATATGAAGAACAGAAAGACAACTAAATGTGGGCTGAGATATCAAAGAAAAGGTGCTGAAAGCATACACTTCCAGAAATAAAATAACTTTAAAAAGAAAATCAGGAATGTCCAAGTTACTGTCCATAAACTTCCTCATGGGTCTCTTGTACTTCCAAAAGTTTTAATTTTATCAATTTTCCTGTCAAATCAAACCCTACTATTTCACCTGTTTGGCATATTTATTTTCATTATCCTATTTTCCAGGATGTTTTTAAGCCTTCCCAAGCCTGACATTATCTGGATGCATAATGCACATCCATCCTTTGGGACACTGATGAAAGCCTCAAGCACATGACAGACCCCTACCAGATCCTGCTAGAAATCTTTCCAGTTTCATCATGAATCACTGATAATCACATTTTGACATAGGCTGCCCATCAGATAGTTCTCCATACAGCAGCAATTTCCTCTCATGTGCTTCCTTTTGAGATATGAGAGAAATCTTTTGAGACAACCGTTTTCCCAACATCGATTTGCTGCTGCTTTTCCTTTATGCATAAAGTGGGTTTTCCTATCATCCAAGAAAATCAGACTCCTTTGATATTATTTTTGACAAATACATATTGGGTGCTATGGTATTTTATTTTCCCCCCTATATTTAGAAATAGCTAATGACTGAAAAAAAAAAAAATCACCATTTATAAATAATTTTCTTTGGTTCTTGCAGTATTTTTTCAGAAACCACAATAAAAATATCAAACATGTCACTCATTCTCTCATGTCACTTTTTTTTTTTGGTAGGCAGATAGATTTGCCTTCTCCAGTCTCCTGGGAGTTTCCAAAGTTTGTTAGGACACTCAGGAATCCAGACAGGATCACTTTTATCAAGGACAGCCAATGTGAAAACAGTTTTTAGTGTTTCACTATTAAACAACTTGGTTTTCAAGAAAGTTTTGGTTTTTTTAATAAGCCAGTAAACCTCAGACATACAATGACAGATTGACCACTTTTAGCATAGATATGATAGAGCACATCACTTTTTTTGGTTATGTAAAACTACAGCTTTTTGATAATTCCAATTTAAATTAGTTGTTGGAAAGAATCAATAGGCCTCCGGGTCAGTAAGAGTGACCAACAAGCTGACACAGCCAGCTTGGGCTTCCAAAGCCATTCCTTCAGAAAGGCTCCTCTCCAAATGCTTACAGGAAAAGTAAGCAGCAATTAGATAAGAGGATGGGTGCTTTTATACACAAATACTTGATCACAAGAGAGGAAACAGCAGAAACACGTTGGACTCCTAAAACCAACAGAAAGCCCCTGTGGAGATTTGCTGGAACCTGTGGCTGAGCTTTGTGCTGACTGACACTCCTGAATAACCCAGAGAACAGGGTGATCAGCAAGATGGCTAATTTTCCTCATGGTGTTTAGTTATTCAGGGCAGTAAAGACAAAAACCAAATAAAAAGAATAATTTTATAAGACTAAGCATTTTGTCAAAGGGTGGTAGATTAAATCCAGGGAGATAAAAGTGGTACAGAAGGGGAAACAATCCCACCTTTAAGCACAGCAAGCTGGGATCTAAACTGGTTAGAATCAGTGGTGAGATTTTTTTCAGCTATGATAAATATTTCCATTAAGAAATTAACTTAGTACTCAGTAGCAGCAAAAATAAAGGCATCCAACACTGGAAAGATGTGATTCATCAAACGATGAAAGAACAAATTAATTGTTGGGAACTCCTGTGAGAGACACGCAGAATAAAAGGGCAAACACTACAACATCAACACAACTCCTCCTACACCTTTTCAAAAACATAAGCTGTTTTGGTCTCCTCACCTCAAAAAAAAAAAAAAACACCACAAAAAACACAACCCCCAACATGTAATAGGTCTGAAAAACATCATGTCACTCTTTCACAAGGAATTATCACACATAAGATTCTTCTGTCTGGAAAAGAGCTAAGGGAGGGATGTGAGGATGGCACTGTAGAGTCCTCAGTGGCACTGGGACCAGCACCAGACATCAATCATTTATTGCTTCTTTTAGTACAAGAAACAGTAAATCCTAGCAAAAGCAGCCAAAATCCAGTGCAAAAACCAAATGAAAAGCAGTGGTTCTTCACAGGTGTCAGGCTGTAAGAGCCTGAGGACACTGGCATTTTAAACAGGTCCAAAAGTAACTGGCTGAATTTGAGGTCCACTGAGTTATTAAGCACAAAACCAGCAGCTGGGTCACAAGGAGTTCTCTGGGGGGATGTCACTGTATACTTGGCCTGTTTTGGGAATGTTTGGGCACTGTCAGCAATGGAACACTGAGCTACTCAATTTTCATGTTATTGTATTATAGAGTCAGGATTCATGTTAAACATGTACATAAGGCAAAATACATTCTTTTTATCAGGTTTGCTGTTATTAGAAAATAAAACCATTTCTCAAAAAAAATGATCTCAAAACTGAGTTATTAGTTTACTTTCCCCTCAAGATAAGGAAAACTAGCTTTTAGGGGGAAAAACCAAAACATAACCTCACTGGTATGTGACAAAGTCTCTAAATGCCAGATTCAGATTCCAAATGTCAGTATAAGATATTAATGTGACATAAAAAATAGGTGACTACATCAGAATATTCCTCCCACTAAGGTGACACTAAGGATTAAAATAACTAACCAACTAGGGTTTTGAAAAACAGAACCTCCACCGTGCATCTTTTTGATAATATTGGTTCTAGCAGCATCCTAGTGCACCTGCTATAAATAAATAATCAGCAGCTACTACTGTCAGTCTGGATACAAAAGTTATACAAGACAGTACTGTATTAATTCACTGTACTGAATTTTTGATGACAACCCAGCCAGTTTCCCACTGAAGTAGCTGGTAACAGACTTGCTAGCTCTGTAGATATTTAGGCTTGTGACATGCCTAAAAGGTGGAAAGTTTGCTGAGAAGCACAAATTGATCACAAACTTGGAAGTGAATTAAAAATCTCAGTTGTTGCTGCCTGCCAGCAAAGAAGTTTAGATTTGGAATCTGGAAGTGAGAGAAACACAGGACTGTGTTTTTGTCTGGGGAAAGTTAACAGATGGTCTAAAAAGGAGCAGCTCTAAAATAAGATGAGAAGCCAAAAAGTGTGTGGAGAAAGGAAGGAGAATTTTTTTTAATCTATTCTGTGCTGCTGTTTTATAGAGTTTTTTATATATAGCTGTATATATTTGATATAGCAAAGTCTCAAAGTTTGACTTTACAGCTTTATCCACCCAGATTAAAATATTTGAATCTTTTTAAAACTTCAGAAAAATAATGTTACATCATGAAGAGAAGTATTTTAAATAAATATTTACAAGGTACTTGTTTTCTACAACACAGGTCTACAAAATGTTACTGAAAACTTTCATTTCATTCTGTAATGCAGTAGTACAGAAAGTTGAATATTAGGCTTTATCTCCTTTTAACGCTAAAACTGTTAAATCCCTGTGCAGCTTAAACAAAACACATGTCTTTTCAAAGGTGGTTCATTTACCTCTTTAGAAAAGGTTGCCACACATATTTAGACAGTTGTTGCAAAAAAAAGCCGTAGAGGAAGATTCAAAAATTAGAGAAAGGGTAACAACAAACAATTATTTTCTCCATCTAAAATGTGAAGGGATGCTGCATGAAGGAAATTATAACCTGTGGGTTATTATTAGTGTGCTTTCCTACAGTTCAGCAGCCAGAAGCAGATATATCAAGACAGAATTCTCATGGAGAATGTCAAACTCATGCCAGCATTGGACACAGTATTAAAAGCAAAACATCACGTGCTTGTTTGTAAAACAACACAAAGAAACCTTCATAATTACTTACCTGATTTTCTTCATGGGAAACTCTCATTTGTTCTTTAAGAACTGACATTCTGGCTGCTTCTTCTTTCCTCAACACTCTCTCTTTCTTTAGCTCAGGACTCCAGAAAGTTTTGATGCTGTTCATAGAGGACCCCAGCTTGCTGTCCTTAATGTCCAGCTCTTTTCTGAGGAGGTCGTTCTCCCTCTGTAGATCCTTGAGCTGAGCCTGCAGGTCTAACATGGTGCTGTCCCTGACCTGCCTCAGCATGGAAGGAACCTGGTGGTGGTGGTGGTGCGAGGATGCGGTCAGCCCTCCGTGCTGGTCGGTGTAGGAAAGGACATCGGTGTGCGACAGCCCGGCAGAAGCGATGTTGGGGCTGCTGCCCATGGCCGTGACCCGGCCACCGTACACAGCTCGGTTTGTAGCCCTTCCGAGAGTCATTGTGCCCTTTGGGAAAGTAGTAGAAGCTACGCCCTCGTGGTCGCTCAGGTACATTGGTCCAGATGTTGCATAGGCTGCGTTAAGGGACTGGATGTTCTCCATGGATAACGTCTTCCCCGCCCCTCCTCCCCCGCTGCTGGTCCGCCGGTGGCCCAGGCGAGGGGACCTCGGCAGGCGGGGGGACCTGGAGGGACTTCCTTCCAAGTTGCTGATTGTTCTTGCACTCCCGTACATTTTCTCTTCTACTTTGAGGTACTGTTTAGTAAGAAACTAGTAATGCTAAAGTGGGGTACTAAATTTACAATTCCAGCTAGGAATATTGGCAGTTTCACTGCATTCTTCCAGTAGGCAAAAATCTGGTTTTCCTCCAAAGACAGACCTGAGGAAAACAAAAGTATTATAAAATTAAGTTTTCATTTTGGAAAATAAACTTACAAGTAATCACCATATATCAGAAAAAACAACTTCTCAGAGCAATAATCAAGAATAAAATCTACTGCACATTTTATATTTAGGATGATGAGTTAAAAATGCATTTTCAAACTAATTTCAATCAAAATAAAACTCCTAATTTCTTTCTTACTGGAAAACTTTGAGTTAAATCTTGTTAAATTAAGTTGCAATGAACAACAGAGGCCCAAAAACATACCTTAGCTGGACTTAAATGACTGATAATGCCAAATTTACGTAAAGAAAAATATTTATTGTTGACTTCAAGAACTCGCCTCTTAAAGCCTCCAGAATTCATCCCCAAGGCACACAGATATAAAGGAACCAGATCTTGTTGATTTTATGTGTTCAAGTTTTGGTATTTTAACATCACTGTCCAAACCTGCCCCTCTTGCAGCATTCAAGAGATGACCCACAGTTTGTTCCACCGAACTTGTGCAGCTTTTCTGCCATCTCAACTTCAACACATTGACCAACCGCACAAAAATATTCTCATCATAGTAACTGGGACAATGCAACTTCTTATCCTAAATCTCAAGAGCCAGCCATCCTCTGGCCAAATAACTCATCAAGCCCTCTGAGAAATCCATCCTTGCATCTTCCTAGTTGCCTGAAATAGTTCCATAGCTCCTTCAAAGACAAATCTCCCACAAGACCAGAGCTGAAGATCATTTCCCTTCCACTGGCTCCTGGCAGATCCTGAGCAGAAGCAACAACTAATCTTTTAAACTGACAGGATTCACCCCCACCCTCCTGCTCACTAAACAAAAAACCACAAACAAAAGCCCCACAAAAAACACAACAGTCTGGCCTAGAGAAAAAACAACACTGCTAGCAGGAACTGCCAGTGTCAATTTAAACTGCACACAATAAAATATTTTTAGATACAGCAGATATGATACACGGCCAGGTGGTGGGTTTTGGTATGAATTTCTTGATCCTCAGAACTAGAGGTACAGAATATTGCATTTTACATCACATACATACTGTTTTTCCTTTTCATTGCCACAGTCTGATAAGTAATTTATGCTTCTTGCTTAGAGTTACTTAATAGCCCACTTAGTCTTCTGTTTATGTCTCTCACATGTATTTTTAGGCATTTATTTTGCCTTTTAGAGCCTATTCATTGTGGTCACTCTTTTCTCAACTTGTGTGAGGTTTTGGAAGTTCTTATCTCAAATCAGAGAACACTTGTATCTTGCTTAGCACTCCAGTGCTCACCACTGAGCTCTACCAAAAACGGGATCCTCATTCCTTATCCAAAGGCAGGCTAACTTCTCACTGAATTTCTTTAAAAACATTCAAATGCTGATTGAACATTTTAACTTCCATAAGCTTGCAAAAACTCTGAAAGCAACAGGAAAAGAGAAGCAAAGCGACACCAACCAAAGAAGCGTTAATACCTCCACAGCATTTTCCATTTTTTCTTTTATTCTCCTCCTAGAAATAGCCTAATCAAAACAGAGACCTCTGTAAATGCAAACACTGATGATATGCTCCATTTTCTTACTTTAATGGGCTACTAAGAACAGCTCACAGACCAAAAGCTGAAAACCCTGACTTAAAAAATTTGTAGGGTTTCTCCATTTTCATTCGCAGTTTGTTACCTTCAACAACCTGAATTATACAGACTGGCTTTCTTCCAAATGCCTCAGAAAAAAGCAAGCACATGAAAATATGCTTTTTCAACACATGTACTTCTAAAGGATAAAACTGGAGCCTCCCTCTATGGCCATGAAATGTCTCGGACACAGCAGAAGCCAGACACCACTGCTTTATGAAGGAGGGGAGAAAAGCACCTACATCATTTTCTGCTCTTTACTGCTTATACATGGAGCCTTCCTAGCTTCAGGAAGATTTACTGTGTGTCTCAACAAATCAGGAATTGGAGACATGAAGAAACAATATCAGCCTCAGGACCTGAACAACTGCCACACAGATCATCATCCGCTGCCTGGAGAGAAAGAAAGGAGAGATCCCATCTTCCCACAGAACCAGCTGACAGAGCCATTCTAGTTCAACTTAGAGTGGACAGGTGAGATACAGATGACTATTTTGAAAGATAAATTTATTTTATATTGCTATTTTAATTGGACTGGGGGGAAGGAATATTAATAATCTCAATAATCTCATGTAATAACTTTTAAACCCAAGCTGTAAGTGTTGCAATAGCTAGGACAAAGGAGCTCACAAAGGTCATATCTCTCTAAAACCTTCTCTGAGAAAAGAGTCACCCAGATTCATTCTGTCTGGTAGGGACAGACCCACACATTTTCCTACAAGAGTTGACTTTTAAAATCCAAATCAGCTTAGTACTAGGAAAAGAACCCCAGATGATCACCTGCTTGGCTCAATATTTTCTTATTTTAAAGAAATGCCTTTTAATGCACGTAATGTAAAATTAACCATTATAATCATGAGTTTAATAGTCTGCATTGCAAAGCTGTATTTTACACAGATCCTTTTAGGATTCAGAAAATTAAGCAGGCATGCTCGGCTGGGGGCAGGAGGGCAGGCACTGGACACTTTCCCTCATGCTCTCATCAGCCTTGAAAACCCCAGCAAACCTGATACAGCCTGTTTCATGCCAAAGCCCTCCTGGTGCCTGTTCCAACCTTCAGCTTGCCTCATTTTCCACATTTCTGCCCCCTCTGATCCCCTGCACTCTGCAGACAGCAATATCGTGGGTTTGCATTATCCACCATCACTGAAGTCTGACAATGCACTTGATTTGTCTTTCAGCTTTCTATTTTTATAGAAACTTGGGAGCATAGGATTCTAGTATGATGCCAATAGAAGATCACTCTCAATTTAGTTTCCAGATCTTTACTTCTACATTTTACATAATTACAGAGTTTCCTTGAAATATTGTGTACACAACACCCCGTAAGTTCTGATTTTAACTGGTTACACACTCTTACATGCTGAGGGACGATTTAGGCTTTTAGTGTCCCCTCCTGTGGCCTGAATCACCTAGTCAGCAGGAGGTTTGGGTATTAGCCAGACACTTAATAGCTTTGCACAACTACTTGCCAATATTAACAGTAAGCCAAGAGCTCAAACATTTGTAAAAGTACCAAAGGCTTTAAGGAAACCCCTTCCTTAAACTCCCCAAACAATATACAGTGACAGTTAAGGGCAGAAATTATCAATCTAAATCCAAACTGACTAAAACTGTCTAAAACTGTCTAGTACTATACAGCTCCCCACGTATAAACCAAAAAAAGCAAAAGAGAAAAAAAAAAAAAAAAAGATGTGATGTAGAACATAGTGCTCCTGTTTTCTTCACCAGGACTGCATTTTGAGGCACCACAAAAGGAAGGAGATTGACAGAAAGACATAACCACATGTCCTGAAACAAAAATGATTCCTTGATTTTGATAACATCTTTTAAATACTCCTACAACAAACACATCTCTGTACACAGAAGAGCAGGAACATGTGCATATTAAAAGTAGTGACCAGGAGCCAGAAATATTTCTAGCATATTAAAAGTAGTGACCAGGAGCCAGAAATATTTCTAGCACTTTCTTTTGGTTTACCTAGGTTTTCTACTGCTTTCATAGTGGCACAATACATCCTCACAGCACACAATACTCTTTTCCTCACATGTTTTTTTATTATCTATGCCAATATGGAAAAAAAAAGGCAGCAAGCTGATACAAACTAGATACAGAGAACCCAAATCTGTTGCAGAGTATCCTTCCTTTATTCATTAATCTGAGCTGCCTGGCATGTCTTCTTTTAATAAAGTAAAATAACAAGCACAATGCTCTTCATTTGGGTTAGTACAAGACCAGCATTGTTTTTATTAAAACAACAAAGTACCCCCTTTCCCTACTCACCAGGCTGATCTAATTACTACTTGTCCCCCACCTTTTTTTATCCTAAAAAGAAAATAATCCATTTCTTCCTGCTACTCCACTATTCCTTACAAGTTTGAAAAACCAAGTGTACATTTACTTCAACAGCAACATTTTCATTTAGCATCCTTACAGTCTCCCAAATCTGCATTTCTTGTGCAAATTTAGGTTTTACTACAGTCTGTAAAATACATTTGTTTTTACTAATTAACAGACACTAGTTTATCCCCTTTTTTGTAGCTTGTCATAGAAATTGCACATATTTAGCTGTAAATAAAGTTAGTTCCAAAGTCTGGTTTAACCTTGCAAGCTGATCACATCCCTGAACTCCCATCAATGCTAAATGGAAGAACTGGAATTCATCACTTCACAGGAACAGCTCACCAGGCCTGCCTGCCTGTCATTTCTCTTTCACACAGAAGAAACTATGAAGGCAAAAGCAGGAGTGGCTTCTCAATATGCATCTAATGACATAAATGGAAAATAAAGCTGTCAGGCATTCTAATGCTGTCAGGTGCAGTGACAGCAATTAATACTTGTCACGCAATCAGAAGACTCCACCAATTGCAATATTTATTTAAAATGCCATATAAAAACCTTGAAAAGCAAGCAGTTCTGACATTATCAGGATAGTCAATCACATTACTCTCAAATGCACTTAAGTGAACGGTCAACAATACCTTTTTAACTCTTTTATCCAAGTTTCATGGGTTTAAACAAGGCTAGTGTTCAAGAGAGGTACATTTATTTCAAGGCATTTTACTCTTTATTACGGTGTTTGAGACATAATTGTTTCAAAACATTATAATAGTTAGAAATAAGCTTTAAATAATGTCAATAATTTTTAAACTCCACCTCCATTGGCACCTCCATTGTTTTCTAACTTTTGAATTAGATCACTTTGTTGCACAAACTCCAATTCTTATTACTTTATCTCTAACACTTCCATTAAAATAATTCTTTCCTGCAGTCCTGAATGTGACAAATCTTCCCAGGGTTTCTAAAAGGCTTAAGGGAGGTGAGAAATCCCAAATCTGTTCCATTTTATTTTTCTGATGTTTTGTAAAACATTAAAGACCTGAAAACGGAACATTAAAAAAAAAAAAAAGGCTTCTATAGCCAAGCAATGGCAGAACCATCACATCTAATTTTAATTGTTATGCCAGAGAACACACTGTAACTTTATAAAAAGCCATAGGGCAGCCTGGGCAAACACAACCACGTTCAGCCTGTACAAGTTACCTCCCAGTGCTGAGCATTTCTCACTCTCCAGTCCCTTCTGATTTCAGGCACCCCACAAAGCAGGGATGTTGAGTGTCCCCCTTTGTTTAAAGCACTAAGCCCCAGCAGGGGTGCGGAGGGTTTCAGAGGTGCAGGGTGAAACAGCCCCTCAGCTTTAAGCGCCTGGAGTTCCCCGTCCCACGCTGGCTGTGCCGTTGTTGTGCTGCCCATCTGCTCTCTGCAACTCCTAACGTTGGGATCCTATTTTTTATTGGTGGGTGGGAGGGTGGATGGTGTGAATCACAAGCAACAAGGGATAGAAACACATAAATTCCAAAACACTGCTTGTACCTCTTCAGTTTTTTTAGCTGTCAACTTTCCTGCACCATTAATGACCTTCTCAGGACACACAGGTATTTCTGAAGACCTGGCAAGCTTTTGGTTTTCCAGAGAACTATTTCCTAACTTTTCAGTCTTTGCAGGTATGCAGGTGCCTCATGTGCTAAATTCTGCATCCTAGTCTGTGCTCATCATGCCTTCCATCCTGCAATTGTTCACCACATGCCTTTTATTTCCTTCTCAATATGATCTCTCATTTATCAATGCAAGCCTGCATTTACAAACTCCAGTAGTTTGTGGAGGATTATTCCAAGGCACATGGTAAACCAGGCAAACAGTACTTTTCATTTAATGACCATTAAAGAACAACAACAATCATGTGTCTTGAATTTTTACTAAAATAGTCTCCTTTGGGGAAAAATATTAAAATGTAAAAGTACACAACATTCTTCAGGATTACTTGAAAGTTATGCCTAATTATTAGCACAGTTATGCTTTGCTTTTATCAATATATACCTAACGTGAATGACCAAATACAGTTTACAGAAACACAGTTATCGATTGAATTACCTTTAAGAAGGTAGAGCTTAAAAATAAGCACGAGCTAAGAAAACCTGAAAGTTTTCCAGGAAAAAAACTGAAAAACCAGACTTGTTCTGTCATTCATCTATATTGTCAGCATTTATACAAATTTTTTGAAACATAAGGCTGTTCAGATGGTAATATGTAGAAATGCATATTAAAGACTACACTCATTTTAGTCAAATAACCTAAGAACTGAAAATAATGTAAAAGGAAATTGACTGAGTTTGTAGTTCAACCTGTAAATTTGTCTATTTTCACATTAATTATGCTTAAGAATGTTCTGTAATTTACATTAGCTCAAACTTTTAATTTTAAGATGCATTTATACCCCTTAATGTTTGGGAAACCAACAAAGATACTCCCACACAACAGTGTATTTTCAGTTGAATTTACTAAGGCTACTCTCATCAATGTTATTAAACCCAGGCTTACACAGTTGCAAGATAAAGTTGTATTTTTCTTTTTTGCTACAAAGCTTCCGTTCTCATAAAAAAACCCAACAAAACAGTCATAGAATCAGCTTTTAAGACTACCTGTGTAGCCTCCAGCAGTTTCTTAGAATACTTAGATATTGGGATATTTAGCAAGTCTAAATATCCACTCTGCACCTTCCATTTATTTGATTAAAGAATAGTAATATGCCTACTCAAACTGCAAAACAGGAAGCATATTTGTGCATTCAGCATGCTCCAAAGCCATCACAATCCAAAAACCTGTAGGACACCTCTCATGTTCTCTTTGCTCAGATACAAGAGCACCCACATGTTTCAGTACCATGCCAAAGAAAAACTGGCTGTGTTTCAGCCACTTCAGATCAAAGCTGCCCAAGGAACTTGCAGGCTCTCTAAGTGATGCAAGTGATTTAGCAGATTAGCTTTCAATTCATCATAGAATCAGCACCCTGGAACCATTAGAAGACATTGCACTTCAGGAACTGCCTTTTTATTTTTTTATTTCTTTATTCACCAAAAGAGTTAAAGAGTTCCCCAAGCCCTTGGTGGCTGGCTCTTAATTTCACAGCACAGCCCAGTCTGCCCCCTTTGGGCTCATACCCACAACCACACCAGTTCACAAGTGCAGTTTAAAAGTCCTCACAGGCATCTGACTTAACATTTGATGCTGATGACAGATGTTATTGTAACTGTTTCCTTAAGGAAAAACAAATGGTTTGAGCAGATTTCAAACGAGGTCTATAAATGAAAGCCGAGGTACATCATGACTGCCAATACTCTGCCATCAAAAATAAACTTGCTTTACACAGCAAACTGTCTTCCAGAGAAGCCCCTAAGAGTACCCATTTTTTCCACTATTATTGGACACAGGTAAACAAAAAAGAACTGTTCTTTATTTACCAGGTCATATTTGTCCACTTATCTGAACTGTTCAAGCAACATAAGTGGTAAGAACTGTATTTTAGCAATGTATTTTGAGGAAAAGAACACACTACAGAAAACTGTTTAAGTCAAAATCCTCACCATCACAGAAATCACAGGCCTGTGCTGTTTTATTAAGTTATTTAATAATTCAGACTCTGCATGTGCCAAGAGATAATTAAATATATACCTTAGCAGATTACAAGTAAATTAATTTTACTGACCATGAAAAGTGTCTAGATAACATTGAAAACTGAAGGAGCATCAACAAAATTTCCAACAGGACCCAACTCACATTTAACAAAGAAAAATGAGTTCCTGAGAATTCAGGTAGTATGGCCTCCAAGTCCTGCAATGAAAGAATCCAAACACGTACCAAGCAGTGTAACCACAGGTACAGACACATTAAACCTCCACAAGGAGTTGGAATGAAATGACCAAGATATGTTCTGTAAAACCTCTCACTGTATGGAGAAGATTATGTCCCATTAGTCAGCATTCTAAGTGATCTGAACTATTCACTTGGAGGGAAACTGCCCCACACATGCACCAATGCTCTGTGCAAAATGCACTTTTGGACTAAATTCAGAAATGGCCGAGACTTTTGTTACATTTCTTTCAAAATAAATTCCACGTTATATCCAACTGAGCAATCATTATAGACAGTGCTTTTTCTCCAGTGACTTCCCACCCCGACTCCACAGTACTCCCATAAACCACAGCACATCATTTTCACACATACCTACACAATATGTATTTATACACATGACTTTCATCAATCCTTTTACTCCATTCAGTGTCCAATGACATTTCTCACACTATGGGACAGATTTTACAGTTCAATCACTCTGAAAACCTCTCCGTTCTGAATTTTCATAGAATTCAGCTGCTAGATTCTGCATCTGCACTGTGACTTCAGTTACAGGAATAGGATAATGACCAGGACAAAAAGTGGGAGGCATTAAAAAAAAAAAAAAAAAAAAAAACCTATATTTGCTGAAAGTAGGGTATTTTAATTAAATAAAAAGTACATTAGTCATTAAGGAAGCCACATAGTAACTAGTCTAAAACATTTCCAGTGAATGCCAGTCTGCAAAACTGTCTTAGAATGAGGTTTTAAGAATCTAGAAAGAAAACTTGATCTTAAAACTATTTATTTAACAATAGTAATATGGCTACTCAAACTGCAAAACAAGCAGCGTATTTGTGCATTCAGCATGCTCTGAAGCCATCACAATATGAAGATCTGTAGAACATCTCTCCTGTTCTCTTTGCTCAGACACAAGAGCATGCACATGTTTCAGTACATACTCAAAAACCTGATCTTAAAACTTCACAAAAAAGCTCCAGCTTTGCTAAACATCCAAAATGTCAAAGACACACATCCAAGCACAACTTGAAACTCTGACATCCACCTCAAATTCTTAGACACATTCCTTCTACTTTCTTAAAAGCAGGGGAATTCAACTCTACACAACTCCCTCATTATCCTAATTTTAAAGTAAAGGGATTATAGTGACATACAACTCTGCCAATGTGTAATCTGTCCACTACAAAGTTTACATTTCTATATCATGAAGGAATCTCAGGTTTCTGTGAACAGAAATGAGATAACAGTAATGGAGCCTTATCCAGAGAAGTACTGAAACGTCTTTGCTCCTCCTCTGTCCTTTGGCTGCCTATGAAAGGAGATGTGGCTTCTGGTCCTAATTGTTGCCATTATTCCAAAACAAAACCTGGTTACTTAAGATATTCCAAAGCCAGCAATCCAAAAGCCACTATCACTAAATAAATCATAAAACTCCCTGAGAGCAACAGCCAAGAAAGCAACAACAAAATTTAAATTCCACAATGCTAATTCATCAGACATCTACATTTTCTTATACAAACATTGGATATCCGTGCTTATAAATTTCCTTGGACCTCCCCAAGTAGTCAACTGCTGTTTTCCAAGGAAACAGGTTGGCTTTTTTTTGCATACAAGACATAACAAACCAACATAAATCCACCTCAATTTCAAAAAGATTGTAAAAGATTGTTTCTTTTTATAAAATACTTTACATCTTTAATAAGTGACTAATTAAAAACAAAATGCTCCAGAAAAAGATTTAACTGATGTTCCTACTGATAGATCTTTGTTTTTTCTTAATGTGAAAGTATCACTCAGAAGAAGCAGCACTACGCAGCTCATATTCAGAATTTACTTTCTGAGCTCTCCCTTGATCAACTATGACCCTCAAAAAGAAATCATAAATCATTTTACTTCCAAATAGCTCTTATCCTTTTGTCAGAACTTAGTAGAAAATATAATTTAGTGTTAGTGCTGCAAAGTATAAATAAACTGAGGCAAGACCATTCAAAAAGCTAAGATTTAAATCACAAAAATATTTCAACACAATCCTAATCTAAACAAACATAATATCACCGATAAGAGGAGTCACATTACAAAAATTTTATTTAAAAAAAAAAATCAGTATCACAGTAATATTTCCTAGGTGGATCTACTAAGATCCTCCATATATATATATATCCCAGGCATTAAAAACTAAATTAAACAGATGATAACAAATGCATCATAGTAGATAAAAATATAATAAACACTCAAAGAGATACAGGTGGGAGAACATATGTTGTCTTTGGGAGTGATACACAGGCTGGTTGCTTCACCCTCTTGGAGGGGTGAGCAACCCACTCTTTTGTCTTAGTCATCCTTCAAAGGTCAGCAAGAATCATCTTTCTAAAGCAAAAGAAAAAATATCACCTTGAGCATGCTTATACAAAACCACACATGCTAAATAGATAATTCTCTAAGTACCACGTATATTTGACACTCTAAAATGGTTGAATGTGTTCTTTTGGTGTTGGGCTGCTAAGAACGTGGCCCACACCTTTCCACAGCCTTTAGAGCAGGCAGGGAACAGCAGGAGGGACCAGGATGGACAATGGATCTCACACTACCATCAGCAGAATTTGACTAGCAGCAGATTAGAGGAGTTGAAGAACCACCCACAGGACAAGAGGTGGGAAGATGGGTCTCCTCCAAATGCTGCCAAACCGCAAGAGAGAGGATAATTAGTTTTATAAATTCAAACATGTAGTTTCAACCTGAGCTGGACAAGCAAACCCCAGGGACTGCCCTTATCTCAATAAGCCTTTGGAAGAAGAAATTATGTTCCCCTCACTCACTGGACAGCCTCTCCTGCCTCCCAGATTCCTCTAGGAAAAGGGAAAATGCTAACTCACCTTGATGCCTTTGAAAGCCATTTTACAGAGAGCTTTCAAACAAAAACAAACAGTAGTGAAAAGGCTTTTTTTAAGGCACTGAGGAGATGTGGAGTTACTTTCACACACAGCCCCTAACATTGTCACCCACGAAGCCAAGTAAGTTTCTTCCATCAAGGAACTAACAAAGCTTTTCCCACCGAAACATACGCCGTAAGGGAACTGGATTTCCCATTACACGCTCCTTTTTTAGGGTCTGTTTTTGCACATGCAAAGGGCCCTTTTCCTCCTCGCACTCGGGGAAAAGCACAAGCGGGGAATGCAGTGCTCCGGCACACGCGACCCGGGGGGATTGCGGCTCAGGGAGCTTCGCCTGCTTTGCTGCTCGGCTGGTTTGAGGGCCGGCGTTTCCTTCACCTGCGCTGTGGGAGCGCTCGCCATCCCCCGCCCTTCCATGGGGAGAGTCCAAGGAAACCCTCCCGACAGAAGGATTGCTTTGGGGTCCCCGCGGGGACACGCGGCGCTGACACAGCCGCCTGTGGGGAGCCGGGCCGGGAAGGCGGCCGGGCTTCCTGAGCACTCGCTGCCGAGCAGGGAGCCTGGGAGGGCAGTCCCGATGCCCCCGGGGCTGGCAAAGGGCCGCAGGACAGCTCCCCCTGCGCCCCTGATCCACGATGTCGAGCTGTGCGATTCCCAGGGAAGGATGGAAGGGAGAGAGGGAGGGAGGAGGGCGGCAGCGCATCTCCAGCATCTCCCCTCAGGGCAGGGCAGACACAGGGGAGCCGCTTCATCCTCGGCTTGAGGAGACCAAGCGCCAGGGGAGAAGCGACTCGATGGAGGGGAACCTCCCTCCCTTCCCCGCCCTCCGAGGAGGGGGAGCCGGAGCGGGGCCTGCGCCCGGCGCGGCCGCCGGGAAGGGGCCGCGTTCGAGGCGGCCGCCCTGGACACGCACGTGGGGCTGGGGGCACGGAATGGAAATAAAAACAAATCCCGAACAGACAAACAGCTAAGCGAAACCTCTGATTTAGAAACCCGACCAGAAAACTAACCCTGACAAGTAGGATTTGCCCTCCCCTTGGCTGCACTTATTGGCCGCGCTCGTGTGCAACGAGCTTGTATCTGCCAATGCCAGTGGTCGGCCGGCGTGTCCATCACCAGGGAAAGAGCAATTCGCCGCTAAGGGAGTAGATTCCCTTCCATCCATCACAAGGCTTAGCAGGTAGCCGCCTAGAAATCAATCACACACTAATAAAAAAAAAAAAAAAACCTTCTCCATCAAATCACTACTATAGTGTTCCCAGAAAAATATGTATGTATCCTTAGTGAACACAAGCGTGAATTTTGTCACGTGCATCACATCCATCATTTGTCCAGCCTAAAATGATATTATCTTAAAAAAAAAAAAAACATAGCATCATAAACGAGGGACCCCAGTAAGTATTCAGTAATTATATAACTGAAAAATAATATCCTGTTAGCTTCTCTTTCCATTTGCCAGCCACTAGAAGGGAACAGAAATATCTCACCTTTTTCCTGACACGGTTTTTAAAACACCAAACATTATCCATTATTTAGGTATAAAGCTAGGAATTTCCAAAGCTCATCAATTCTAGTCTAGAAAACTTTAACAACAACAATAATATTTTTAAACACTAGGCACAAAAAGAAAAAAAAATGAGAGTCTTATGGCTGCTTTTAATAGAAATTGCAAGAGAGGTTTCTGGTTGACGATTCTGTAGGGAGAGGCACTCTGTTACCAGAATAAGATGTGCACTTGGTCCCATTTATTACAGTGTATTTCCAAAGCAATATAAAAAGCCTATTCTGCAAATTCATCTCCAGATTCAGCTACCAGATAGTTGTAAAAAGCAATATACAGCAATTTCCTTAAACACAGCAAATTTACAGTCATGTATCCCAGCCATATTCTCGCTTAAGCTTCTCACCTTTCAAATCATTGCATCTGCCTTTCGTCCTCACATGGATTTTACAACATCACGCTTAGCTGACATCCCATTTGCGCGCAGGAAGGAGGCAGCAGGGAGAGCCGGAGCCGCGGACCTACGAGGGGGGTGAAGAGAAGGAACCTGCTGCAGTCGGGGGAGGCTCGTGTGCCCCTGTCCCTCGTCTTTCCGTCCCTCAGCGAGCCTCCCTCAGTCAGCTGCGAGCCCGGCTGTCTGGGTTGCCAGTCCCTGACTCAACATTCCCAGCATTCCCGAGGAGCCGGGGCTCCAGCGGCGCGGCTCGGAGCCGCCGGGGGCAGCAGCAGCGGCGGCGGCAGCGGCAGCACACGCACCGCAGCCCGTGACTCCTGCGAGCGCTCGTCCCCGGCCATTCATCGCCAGCCCGCGGGTTCCAGTCCCCACCCAGCGAGCGGCTGCCTGTGCGTTACTCATTGTGAAACAGACTAAAAATACACCTCTGTCTGCGTAAAACTGCAGAGGCTGAATTGCTTTCTCGCCCCTGCTCACCGAAGGCCAGAAGTGTTCAAAGGCAGGTGCTCCAGAACATGATGTCTAAAATAAACCCATTACTGTATGCGTACATTTACATAAACGGAAAAAACCCAGAAATCTGAATCTGTGTTCTGGCTTAAGTGTAAAAGAAATTAAGATGACATCCATATTTATTTGTATTTTTTCAAATGCTGTATGCAGGGAAAAAACCCCACAGATTAGCTGCTATGCAAAGCCTGAAAGCTTTTTTCATAGGAAAACCACAAAATGCAATAAAAATTATTTCTGAGATTTTATTGTTTGATATTACGAGGAGCGAGAGAAACTTCTATAAACATCACTGGCTTTTCATCCTAAGAAAGGAGGTTTTGTTCCTCTTCTATTTTTCCTACTTTTTTTTTTTTTTTTAAGTTTAATTGCTCTGTATACAATTATAAAGTGATCACCCTTGGTCTTTAGCTTCAACGCACCTTCATACCTTACCCTACACAAAATTTCACAAACATTTTATCTGCCTCCTCTTGATCTCATTGCAGTAACAATGATTTCAAGAACCACTTCAGATCTGTAGTTGCTTTATTATAGCCTCTATTTTATTTCTCTCTTGCCCATATATACACCTATAAATGCCACTATTAAACATTGTTGAGAAGAACAACTTTTATGAAATTACTGTTAAAAACTATGTCAAATCAAATTGATTTCAACCAATCAGGTTTAAAATTAGCATAATCCTTTCATTGCTGTATCTGAATTATCCACAGCCAGTTGAAATAATTGGCTGTCACAAACATTTATTTGGAGCTGCTAGAATGCCATTCCCAGCAGGAGCATAGCAGGTTTGTATTTCCCCAAGAAATTGTATTTCCCCTTTCCCAAGAAAGGGAAGCACAAGTGTGTATACCCACCTACCTTAGCTACAACTGCAATAGAGGGCAAATATACTTTCTGAGTTCAATGTAATGGAATAACCATGATTAAAACACAAACTTCAACTGTTTTTAAACCTCATTACTTATTTGAAGACATTTCTGTTAAAATAGTTACATGAAAAACCATGAGCAATATGGACAGAGAAAATCTGTTCCTGAAGAAATTGACAAGAAGGGACATGGTTTTGTACACATATAATTTCACTTAATCTGAAAAGCAAACAAAGTATTCCTCAAGAGTTAGCAAGTCTGCATCTGTAAGAAAACAAGATAAGCACTACAAAATGTGGGTCACTACACTGAGTGCTTCAAAGCACAAAAAGTGTCCATTTTCAGCTTAGCCCTTAATTTGGATTCAGTGTGAAACAAGAATCTCTTACAGACCTGTCTCAATATTGCTAAATCCAATTCTGTCTCAGTACTGTTAATGATGACAGGACTTTTGTTCTAAGTGGTGTCAGCTGCTGACAGTTTTTTAAACAACATGTCACACCATTCCTGTCTATATGAAAAGACAAGGAACATCAGGTTCTGCCTTATCTTTTTTTGTGACTCATTCACTGGCAAAGACCAAGGGCCTTGTGATAGCCAGAAAAAGCCAGAAGCATTCTGACAGAAGACCAGCAGCCTAAGAATCTTCTCTCCAAAGAATTATCACTGTGGGAAGACAAAGAGCTGCCATAAGGCTGCAACAATAATGCAATTAAATAAGCTTGCTATCATTCAATAAACTTTGTAGCAGATTTCATCACAGCCCATCTCAGAGCAGCAGACCCTCTGCAGGGCACTGTCAGCGTTACCAGTGCCAAAGAACAAAATACACCCACTATGGGTAAAACCATTGTAGAGCTTTGTGGAAAAAAATATTTTGCCTAATTGTACTCAAAAAGACTTGTTAGAGAAATGTGCAGTTCAAGAGAAGGGGGGAAAAGTAATCAGAATTTTACAGCTAATCTACTTATTATATTAGTAGAAACAACATCCATGCAAAGACCCTCAGGGTCACATAATCCAAACCCTTCAATGATATTCATTCCTTACATTCAAGACCATGCTGGAATCCAGATCCAAAGGGTAGGATAATAACAACAGTGTTTACTTAAGGCTGGCTTCTTTGCAGCAGATGAAAGCTCTCATTTCAGTCTAATCACAGGACCATCTGTGTTGTCCTTGGTGCCGTGATGCAGGTGGGTGCCATTAAGCACAAAGTCAGATCATAGAGTGAACTACCACTTTTTTTAATTGTAAGAGGTTCCCATTAAGTACTAAACATACCTTTCAGCCAAGTGTTAGAGGAAAGCAGTCTGTTGTAAAACTTAAACCACTATTTATATTATAAGGTGCCATGTGAGGCTATGTCTAATGTTTGCACTTGTCAACAGTTTCTGTCTTCAAATAGATGTTTGGCTAGCAGACTTCAGTTTATTTGTTTTCTACCTTAAAAATGCAGTATATTCACAGTTCTTTCTGCTTTCGTAGCAGGACGTGTGGAAAGTCCACTGAAATTAACGGCAAAATTCTTATTTCAATGAGCCCACATTAGGCCCTAACCAAGTAAAGTACATGTGAAATACAGATTTTTCAAGTCACTTATTTTCCTCAGTCTATGCTATACTGAATTCGGACAGAAAGCTATAAAACATACTTATTACAACCATTCTGTTTACTTATTCTAAGTATAAATAAATCAAAATAACTTCAATATTACTCAATTGAATAATATATAATTCAATTATATAATGTATATTGTTATTTATTGTCTTCAATTCCTGTACATCCCTTCATCCTTCCCCATTCTTTCTTCTTCTGTTCTCACACCTGTGGTACTAAGACTTCAGCAGCAGCTAGCTCCCTTTCATGTTCTGGTGAAGATGGATTTTATTAAGTGCTTAATTTTTTAAAAAACAGAAATACAAATAGAAATGAAGCTTAGTCCCTGCTACATAATTCCTAGCAAGCAACTAAAGGTGTGTGTGCTTTAAACACCCAGGAAAAGGCATTTCAGCTTTAGTCACTGAACCTGGCCCTGCTCTATTCCTCTGTGCTTCCCTAGTGCTACTTGATTTACACTGAAGGTTACAGAACTAAGAAAACTAAAAAATATTGTGTTTACCATGACATGGTGATCAGATTGTGGGTAAGTACTTAACACAAAAGAAACAAAAAGCTCCAAACAAACAAAATAATTAAAAAAAACTTCAGCTTTCTGTTGATTTCAGAATAAGGTCCTACCAGTCTAGTCCACAGAGGTTATGCTCTTATCAGTCATTAAATTATAGACTGCTCTTCCTTTATCAGTTTATATATTCACCTACAAATACCTGTCAAATTGAATTACAAAAGAGTTTCCACTACATGTTAACCTTCTCTTTTTACTTTCCTCTAGGTTTTAAAAGTCATTTTTATAATTTATTTGTTTTTAATTTACATGATCACATGCTTTACACAGGACAGAAAAGTGTTACTTGGATATACCTGAACACACAAGAGGCCATTGAGGAATTCATTATAATGAAAAAAAAAAAAAAAAAGAAGAAAATATACTCTTTTGTAATTGCATAATTTAGCAGTTTATTGTGTACTGCACAGCCAGTGTATTCAAGGTAGAAATAAAGCTACTCTGGCACATGCTGTTAATATCATACTTTCAAATAGAGCAAAAATACTAAAACAATTTAATAGTAAAAATACCCATCTCACAGAAGTTCTCCAGCTTCTACTTCTCTAAATAGGGCCCTTAATAGGCTTTTGCATCAACTCTACAGTGTATTTCAGAGAGCTAAAAATATTTCTTAGGAAAATTCAAACTCCAGTATGTAGTAAATGTAGCTTAAGCATCTTGAATTAGGTTTAACATTTTAAATTTTATCAATGGTCCTTTATTTTCCTGGTTGGAAACGCAGTATTACTGCTAGTGTACCTGTGAATATGCACAGTGACAGTTAGAAAGAAATGCTGCTAAATGAGCACTGACTAGTGAACTCTTTGATGCTGGTTTGGGTTCTTTTAAAACAGTTTAGACATATCAGAACTAAAGTCCAACTGTCTCTTCAGTAAGGATTAAGCTTCCAAACACCAGCCTCACTCCTGAAAAGTAAACCTAGATACTAAAATATTACTTATAAGTGTCAGTGCGAGGCACCTCACCTGAAGGCAGCTGGGGTTCTCTTCTCAATTCTCCAGTTGCAGAAAAGAGAGATCTCCTTCCCTACTTACGATCTCAGCCTCTACAGCAAAGTTAGTAGGAATAAATATTAGGATTACAGGACTACTCACCCCTAGCACATCACCTTTCCCCAACAGAGCTGTTACCTAGTGAGGGAACCTTTTATTTGCAGCCCAATTTCCTCCAATTTTAAACAGCTGAGTACTGAAGCCTGTGGTGTTGCCTTAATCACATTTCCATGGTGGGAGGACTTGGGCAAGAACCAAACCACCTGGGGGAGCTAAACTCCAGACCCACCAGAGTCCACAAATGGAACCAGATTCCTGCAGTGAGTAGGGCCCTATGAGATCAACCAAATTAAGGAACAGTGTGAAAATAATTAAAAACAGCAGCCTTGTATGGCTGCTTCAAAACTGACAATGAACCCACAGCTGCATCCTTGCTTTTAGCTCATTGTGGATTCTGTTGAGGAGCTGCTGTCCAACAGAATAACAAGAAATACAAAACACCTGACCATGGATGGCAGCTCCAGCTCCCACAAATGTTATTTACTAGCTAATAACTGACATTACACAGCAGGTGTGAGTGTCACACTGCTGTTGTGTTTATAATAAGATGACTTGATAGTCTTCCATCTGTTGTTCTATATAGATACACTGAAGACAATTTCTAGACTTTTTTGAGAGGGTAACACATTATATCCACTTTATAAGACTTCACAGGATTAGACAAAGTACACGTTTATGGGGAATTAAGTTGGATTTATTTTATGTATTAATTTAAACAATTTACAGTGTGGTTTTATAGGTGCTTTTACACATACACTGCTACTCGTCTGCATGAAAACATGAAAAACCTCCACAAGTTCCCCAGTAAAAAATCTATGATACAAAGGTTGTCTCAATCTTTAAATCTTCTTCACTACAAAGTCCCAGAGTCTTTAAAAAAAACCCCACTTTTTCCTGCTTTTGTGGTTTATCCAAAACTTTTGTGGTACTATGCAGAGAAAACCAATCCAGAGAACGCAAGTATGTTAGATTTTTATCTTTACTAAATGTAGTTTTTGCTTCATGTACAACCTAAGATTAGATAAGGAATCCTACATTTCCAGATGTAACCCCAGTAACCAGACAGTTGTCACATACTCCATGATCTTCACTGACAACTTCATTGTCACCTTTTACTCACAAGTGGATCTCATAACCATTGGATTTCCATTTTGTCATGTGCTGTGACACAGAATAACAAATAGCACAAGTCACATAAGTTCTGATCTTTAAAATTGAAGAAAGGTTAAATATAGGCTTTCAAGTATCCTTTCATCAGTGTTTCTATGACAGTCACCTACTACTCTGACTTTGTGAAATTTCAGGACTTCTCCCACATTTGAGCAAAACTTGGCCACTACTTGAAGATCTGACTTCAAGAGGTTATGTCCCCTTATCTTACCAATTCTAGAACTAAAAAGAGATAATAGTCTTTTTCTCATTTATTTTTATCACTTAGAACCACCCCTATAAACTGTATGAATGTCAGCACATGTGATTACATTTTAATGGCTCAACTCTCTGGTATAAAGAAGAAATGGCTCAGCATTGTCTTCATTTGTGCCTCTGGACTCTCTCAGCTCCCAAAAGAGCCTATTCCCATGTAGAATTCCAGTTGGGAATATGCACAAACTTATACCATGCTTCAGAACTGGGATAGAGGGAGTTTATCCAGTCCAAAACAAGATTGTTCTAACAATTCAGCAGTTCAGTTTCTGTGCCAAGAAGTGTTTCCTGAACCTGTTTAATTTATTAGCAGAGATGTAACTGTAAGTGAAACTCCTTCTCTCTGGTTGATTGTCTGACTAGAAAATGAGTAAGTTCCCCTCAGAACCTGAAATGTGCCTTTAAAGAAAGCCTATTTCAGTACTGATGATTGCAGATGAAGTGCTTTCCTTAGGGGCATTTAAATCCAGGAACCGACTTGGTAGTGCCTTTTTTGCATTCCTCCCCTGAGAGCTTCTGCTTTCTTCACTGCTCTAATCCCACTTTTGCATCCTTTTCCACTCATAAAGTTTGCTTATCTTTCTGACTAAGAGCAATCTGTGACTTCAGTGATAGAAACACAACCACATGTTGTAACAGAAGAACTTACATATAAACCAATAATGGAGGTCAACATTGAATTCAACTGATGACTTTTAATTTCTTTAATAGGCTATATAGAAAAAAAAAAAAAAGGAGAAGGCTAACAAGTTAAAATAGAAAGGGAGAAATATTTTTTATTGTTAGCTTGACATTATATAACATTTCCCTACAACTGGGTACAAAATGGCTGCTGAAGCACAGGAATTCCTCCCTGCCAGTCTGGCACTTCTATTTCTAGTGGTCTGCAAGACTCAGCATGTGCAATTCGTGAGCATGACTGTGCCTGAGGTGTGACTGTGCCATGAGGGAGAAGGTGGCTCTTGTAATAAAGTTCTTGCAAATTCAAGGATTTTTTTTTCTGTTACCACTCAATAAAGTATTGTTTATAGGAAAAATATTCCACGTGATTATTACTAATTTTCTTTGTCCATTTTCATGAACTTTCTCACTGTTTAATTGACTTTATTGGGAGAGTCAAATTAGAAAACAACAAACAAACAAAACCAAACAAAAACACAACAGGAAAGTGTCAAACTTTAAGCTTGGTAGAAATAATAATTTGGCGGGGTTGTTTCCAACCAGTTCTGGTTATGGATTAAATAGACCACAGCAACTTTAATTTCCCCATAATTTTTCTGCCCATTTAGACATAACCTTGGGAAGAATACTTATTTTAATTAGCTGTAAAATTACACACCTGAAAACACAGGAAGGAAAATGAAGCCTATTAACAATTGTTACCCTATCCTTCACTCACCTTTAAGGATGAAGGAACATGTATGCTCCTGTCAGTGCCCTGGTACCGAGTATTCTTTGGGCAGATGTGAAAGAAAAGCAGAAGAAAACCATTATCTATGCTGAAGCAATATAGAAATGATGAGAAGCAGATTTAGAACTCCCAGAAAAAGCCAGGCAATAGAAACAAATAGAAGCATTGGTAAAATTCTTTTGTTAAATTATAAGCTAGAGGTAGAAATAGCAAAGCAAATTTTCCCTACATTTATCTGCCACAGGGAAGGTAGGAGAAAAGCAATGGAAAACCTCACAAATACAGCTTATTTCCATTTTTTGCTCTTTCAGGGTGACAGACACCTATATACAAGTGAAATATTGACTCTAAACAAAAAGATTTTTCATGTTGGGTAAAGCAGTATTTTGCCATACAGTAATGAATTTATTCTGAAATCTTCAGGGCAATCAGAAAGCAAATATGTATAGCACAGGAGAGACAGGCAAACCATATGTTACAGCAGCAGCCACTGTGAAGAGAAGGATAAATGCATTAATCACTTGAGTACAGCTCAGTTAAAAAGATTTTCATAAACCATGAAAGATCAGACTACAATACAGAGCATGATTTCTTGATCCCTGAGCAGCCTGTGCTGCTACTGCTGTGTGAGAACTTTATATGACCAACCATCTTTAATATGAATTAAGAACCAGAGAGACCTTGGGATAAAACAGTAGGCAGAAGTAACAGCAGCAGTTTTTTAAATAACATTTTTCTGCATCTTATTTACACTTACTTAAATTTCTCTGCTCCTAATTTAAATGTACTTTCAATATTCAAATATATATTTTTATTTCCTACATTAATTTTTTTAATACCTTGACCAGGCAGCCATGAAGAGGAGTATATAAGAAAATTAGTAGAAATATTTTGCAGCTACAGCAATTGGTCTAAAAAAACATATTACCTCTGCACAAACCTTATCTCACTGGAAATATTGTGTCTGCTTCTTTCATGCAGCTAATTTGGCTTCATGGTTTTGGTGTTAAGGTTCAGCTGCAATTTTAGGATCCTAAATGTTTCCATGGCCTGTGCTTGACAGACAGAGGGGTTAATTTAGAATTAAAATGCAATCTAAGCAAAACTACTTTGTGATTCTTAATGAGAAGAAAAGGTGGGAACATGGGAGAAAAAACTAGAGGAAACAAAGTATTTTGGAAGCTGACAGTTATTGAATTGATAATAGTTTACAATGATACTGAGTGCAATAGCACAGTTACTTCTGTGGAATCGTTACAGAGCAGAGATTATGGCGATTCACAATGTATTATAAGGAACACAAGTGAAGAAAGCAGATCAGGCTTACGAAGGATTTAGTTTGGTATAGCAGCAGCTACTCAGGAGTGTAAGGTGAGTTCAGGTTGTGAGCACACAAAGCCCCCGGATCTCCAGGACCTCTAATACTGCCCCTGGAGCACACCCATCACTGAACATTCCTGTCACACCTGCTGACACAAAAGGTTGGTAGGCAAGGAAAAATGCCTGGCAGAAATATTCTGGTTACACTCCTTCTAGCAGGGTTCCTACCTGCATTCACTTTTCATGAGCTCTCTGTAAAGCAGACTAGGGTGCCCAAAGGCTCTGAATCTTGGATACAGGCCCTTCTCAGACATTCATTGCACTATAGCACAGGTTTTCCTTTTCTTGCCAGGCTACTTTCTTTGCTTCTTAAGCAGCTGCAGGTTATTGATTTTTTTTTTTTTTTAATAGTCCTCTTCTTCCTCCCAATTTGTTTGATAAACACAATGCAGCAGCAAAGACAGCTGTGGAACTGAAGGATGGTATTTGACAGGTAGCTCCTGGTGAGATGAAGCCAGCAGGGGTATAAAAGCCCAAAAGCATGCCTTTAAAAGAAGGGTCATGTTCCTAAATATTGAGACGTGATTCTCTTCAGATAATGCTCGCAATCAGCACCCAGCATGTGCAGCAGCCACGTTCTGGAAGACAAAATTGGCTGCCTCGGAGAGTTCAGCATGAAGCAGACGGTTGGGGTACTGCAGTTCTCCTACACTAAGTTATTAAAAGACGAATCCTGTATGCTGCTGAAGCTCAAACTGAGGTGTTCCAAAATCATGCAGTTCTGATATAGAACAGAAAATATTCAAGATCTGCATATTGCCATTTGAAATTTAAGCTGTGGTCACCAAACCCATCCATATAATCAGTATGGATCTTAGAGATGCTTTTGGCAGATCAGCTTGGAATGTAGAATGCTTTCAGAGGTGTAGAAATGACTAAGACACATACAAGTAGAGGAAGATAAACTCGGGAAGATATGAATAAGGGAGGTGGGGGAAAGATCAGAAGAAAGCACTGCAATCATTAGAATTTTTATTTGTAGAAGAAAAAAGCTCCATGTTGCAATGGAGTTATGGCTGTGGCTATGGACTAGATACTGGAAGAACAAGTGAAAGCTACAGAGTTACTGGTGAAGTAGTTTTTATTAGCCCAGCTCCAGCAATGGCCAGCCCTTCAAACAGAGGGATGATGATGCCTACACCAATCACCTCTGGTGGTCAGGTTTTGATGGAATTTAGGATGCAGCATTATCCCTAAGACTGCTATTTTCTTCTTATAGTAGAACTATTCTAGGACTATTCTAGCACTATCAGTGCTATTTTTTATTGCAGAAACATAAACTGAAGATTCATTCATTTAAAATACTGAATCTCTGTACATTTTATCCCTCCTTTTTACAAGACATGGTCTTTTCATGGTCTGATTTTGAAGGGAAGCTTTCCAAAAAAACATAAATTGTCTGAAACATTATTTTCATTTTTATATGCTGTTCCCTCTGCTGCTCTCCTGATACGATCATATTTTATAGGAACACAGTAAGGATACTTCAGAGCTATTTTTGTATTTCCCAAGTTATTTATTTGCAGTTTCAACTTTTTTGTTAGTCATAATTTGAGTAAGCATACATCTAAATTATTGTTTATATTAAACACCTACTTCTCTAGGAAAAAAGGGAACAATTCCTATCTTTTAAGTGCTGGCATACAGTTAACTGGATGCATTTACAGTAGATCAAATAGTATTTTTACATCTAAAATAAAGGGTTGTATAATTTTAGTTAAAAAGTCACTTTGAGTCAAATTAAAGACTCATCAAAGACTACAGAGCATCCCTATGTTAGATGCAATAACAGACATTTGGTTTTGTCATCGGAGGAAAAAAAAATCTATTTATTGATAAGCCTGAATTATATTTTAGGAAGTATTACCATTCTGGTCACTCAGTTGTTTCCAGACATCCTTTGGATGATCTGTTGTTATTCAGAAGTGGTGTGTCCTAAGGACAGTAGAGTGCAACTGTGCTTTTTCTTAGTTATTTCATGAGAAGCATTAGAGGCAAGAATTTAGCAGCTCCAAGAATAAAAATGGCCTCTTGTAACAGGGGCCCTCCTGCCAAGGGATGACATCCATGGGTCCCTCAGCTTCTGTCACATGCAGCCTATTGGTTGTTTAGTTTGTAAATACAAACACTGCATAAATCAGAAACATTTTCAATCTAAACAGGGATAAAGTATGACAGATGGGTGTAGAACACAGATGGAAGGAGGGAATAGAAAGTCTTCATTGCCATATCACACTTATTAGGAAGACAAAAATAGCTGTGTTTCTGAAGCACCTATAGGAAGTATTTTGAGCTTGGAACTCTCATAAATCAGTTTCTCATAAATTGCTCAGCAGCTTCAGCCCTTTAGGCACTCAGCATTCACACTGCCCCTATTTTTCTCCCTTTTTTTAAAATTTGGCACCCATGACAAAAAGTTCTAATTGTCACACGCATCATCTTTTCATTCACCAAACCAAAAGTTAAATGTGCAAGCATTTTATGATCTCCATGACACTTCAAATGGCCTTAAAATTTAGCTTAATCCCATGGTGCTGTTATTTGGCTTATTCAAACTTCACAGGTATACAAAGGTCATTCAGA
Organism: Rhipidura dahli; assembly: GCA_013399225.1. NCBI lineage: Eukaryota > Metazoa > Chordata > Aves > Passeriformes > Rhipiduridae > Rhipidura > Rhipidura dahli. The sequence continues at coordinate 1,444,590 of VXAC01001091.1, forward strand.
AAGTTCTCAAGTGTTCTGTGTTGTTGATTTCCTTAGAACGAGAGAAGAACACACAGTAACTCCTTTTTTATAGGAAAGAGGTGGAAGCAAAAAAAGACACACAGGCAAAAGGTCCCTTCTATCTGTTATCTCTCTCTCTAGATATAAATATACAGAAAGGGAGAGATCATGCAGACAACAATCCCTTCCATACTGCAGCTATCAGGGGTGATGTGTACACAGCAAGGCCTGGGTAAGGAATCCCTTTCAGAGAAGCTTTTATGCAAAGCTTCAGTCCTTCCATTTGCCAATTATTTAAATCATTTATGAAGCATTATATGTCATACACATGAAGAACCACGTAGCCTTTCTAATACTATTATTTTCAGTATTTTGCTTCTCCCTGAGACTGAAGAAAAGGATTAATTTACCTTGAAAAAAATTAAACTACGGTTTTTCAAAAGTCACATTGCATAACACCACGTAGCCATAGAGATGAGATGAAACTGCATTTTTCTGTGTTACTGGAAACAAGAGCAGTGTACATGCTATGAAAGGAAAATGCCACTCAGAGCTTAATCTAACATATTTGAAGAAAAACCTTATCAAAGTGTTTATTAATACTGGTCATTTTTTTTGCAAATGGAAAAGTGAAGCAGGGAGGGAAGAGGTTACACCCCAATTATCCAGGAATAGCATTCAATGTGTTTGAGCTCCTGGCCATAGGGCAATTTCACAGGCTATCTTTGGAAACTCCATTTGGGCATTTCTGGCAGGACAGTAGTAGCACACAGTCTATCGAGCTCTGTAATTTAACTCCCAAAAAATAAGTCAAAAAGCACTCAAACATACAATTGGCTATGAATAATCATCAAAAATTTCAGGGAAAATATTTGTAATCACTGTTAGAAACATAAATGGTCATTACTGTGTCAATGTGCAGCCTCTATGCTTGCAGCTTTCCAGATAAAGCTTCCTTTTCTGAAACATTCATTGGTCTGGCAATAATCCTTTTAAACCCCAGTTATTTTCAACTTAGTGTACATAAAAGTGACAGAATTCAGCTCATGATTATGACCCAACAATGTGCACTTCTGAATCACCCATGTTGTGAAAGCATACTCAATTAAAAAACCTCAGTATGACACAACTCTGCAGAACTCCCTTTCAGAAACTGGTGACTTTTTATAACCTGTCAAGAGTTGTGCAAGTATGAAGCAATTACTTGTAGCTACTGGAATAATGGCTGGCAGATTTCATTTGTTCCACAGCATAATGCAGCAGCACTATCAGATGTGCACTTGCATTGCAGCAGGACAGAAAAGCCCCTGCAGAAGGAGCCCCAGCCTGACCGGAGCTCCAGCCAGCAACGTGATGGTTCCATGTCCCTCCTCTCATCACCACATTCAGGCCCATCCTGTAGTAGCCAGATAAATGTTCTTTCTTTGAAGCACAGAACATTTGTGAAAGCCATGGCACAACAGTTTTATCTCCTTTTCTTAATAAATCTCCTTTGCCTATTCAAAAAGAACATCCTGAATTACTGGTGTCCCAATCTGTTTCTATTCAAGCTTATCTAATTCAACAGTGTGAAGCTTTCAGAACAAACAGAAAAGAAACAGCAAATACTTATATTTCTGGGTAAGTATGCTTATAAGAACTCCACATATATATATATGTGTATATATATCTATGTATATATATATATTTAATATATGTATGTGTGTATACACACACCCCCACATATATAAAGCTTTCATTGTAAAAACAAAACAGTTGGCAAAGCTTACTCATGGAGAGGGATTGAATCATAAACCATTCAAGAGATCCAGGCTGATTTCCCAATTTTCTGCAAAACAATTATTGCCAGATATAATTAACATTCTCTTCAAACATGATAAGGACTACAACTAAATTAATTTACATGCTCAGAAATTCTAAAGCACTAATGAAAATGATAATACTCAGCAAGTAACATTTGTTGAGATTTATTAAAATTATTTTGAAATATATCCAAGTTCAAGCCCAACTTGGTTTAAGAAGCAAGTTACAGTTAAAGAGCTTTGCTTAGAAAACCTGACAAAATGGGACACTCATACAAAAGATGACATAAAGCATTACATTAGCATGGGTCATTCTTTTCTTTTTTGTTAAATCTCCATTATGCTGCATTTTCTGTTTCAGCTATAACCAAGGTTTGGACAGGTTAAAAGTAAAGCATACGCATAAAAGCAAAATATTTCCAATTCTAAAAGTCTTTTTTATTGTTAAATTCAACAGGGGGAGATTCTGTGTAGTTGATGTTTCCTATCCAAATCAATTTCTGCAATTCTTCTACTCAGAGCTGAATCTGCAATTACTGCTTTGGTTACCTTTTTTATGCATAATTTAGCCAGTCAAAGATCTACAAAGTACTGCACAAAATATGAAAGAAATCCATGGAATTTCTGGAAATGGAACTGTTAGGGCACAGTTTATAAATCTACAGAAATCTATGAAGTTTCACCTATTGCCAACTGTAACAACAACTGTCAAATTCTGAAGGAGAGAGGGCAAAACTATAATAAAACTTTCCATTTGGGAGCATTTATGATACTGTACTAATTGATTTCACCATCACCTATAACCTGTAACAATAACAGTATCTTTGGAAAATGCATATAAAATCCTGCTTTCCCAACAGAATTTGTCATACAGTTACTGGGACTGCCAAAATGGCAAGGAAATGGGCAATTTATTTTTTATTATTACTTTTACATTTAGGTTAAGTACTCTAGCAACAACCATAAAGAACTAAATGATCAACCAAACAAAAAAACCCCACTGAACCAAACAGAAAATTGTGCTAACTATAAAACTTTTTCCTTCGTATTCTTCTTACTGCAGATAATGCAGAAGGTGATGTTTGCAACAATTTATCACTCCTCCCTCCAAACATAAGTAGGAAACCAATTAAATGTACAGTTCAAACGTGAAGGAAAAGGGAATGTGCTGAAATTTTGGGAACAAACCAATACTGATAAAGGGAAAGACAAGAAATATGGAAATGCCTATGAAAATGACAGTTTACAATGTAAAAAGAAAGGAGAAATGAGGAAATTTGGTAGAAAATCCTACTATTTATCCTTCAGTATAAATACCTTCATATTCCATCTGCTGATACTCAAGATTTTTGCTAATCAGAGTAGCAAAAATACAAAAGCATCTGAAAATGGCTCTAGAGATGTCTGCTTGCTCGTTTTTGCCTGTGGCCCATGGGTGTGCTTCCCTACCCTTATCAGACAAATATGCCTTGATGTAGATTGGTCATCTCAACAAAACTTCTAAATACACAGAATAATCCCATATTCCCTAAACATCCCAATGGTGTATTAATTTTTTTCCTAAGTCCATGTTACAATAAAGTGTAATATTTGTACTGACTACTCCAACAAGTGCAGCACTTGTATAGTTGCCCCCCAACTATAGTATGCAAAATGTTCAGTTTGAAGGAAAAATAATATTTGTACATGCTGTCAGGGCTCCATTTGTTCTCTGCACAAAAAGAAGCACCTTCATACCTGCCCTCACTTCCCAAGCTGAGAGAGCTGTGCAGCTCAGTGCTGAGTCCACTCTAAAACCCCTGAAAAATGTGGCCTTAAAAACTGAACACAAGAAGCCCCAGGAGCTCAGAACACACCTTTCACTCTTCAGAGATGATCCATTACCAGGAGAACACATGGCTTTACTTTCCCTCGGGGGTTCCTCTGAACAGCCCCTTTGCCCAAATTCTGGCAATCAGAATGGTTCAGACTAAGTTAAATCTTATCCCAAGAACACAAACAATATAACAGAAAGTGATGGAAATATAATTACTAGCATTGGTTTGCCAAAGTTATCATTTTCTTTTTTATTTCTGCAGCTTGTCTAACTTCAATTGTTTCAGTGCTTTCTCCTAGGATATCCTCTGCATAACAATGTGTCCAGGTTCTGATGAACATTTCTTATTTAATAGATATAGTTGGCTTTATCTTATGAGTTTTAAATTTATGGCCATTTTCTTTTTAAGGTAAGTTGCACTTTTAAAGTGTATGTATACAGAAGCAGAGGAAAGAAGGGAGGGAAGGTATCTGCATAACACCTGATCAAGTGCTTGCTCAGAAAAATTCAGTGGCTTGACCCATTTTTTGTATGCAGAGGACATAACTTTCTCCACTCCTTCCTTTCTCTTTTCTCCACTCCTTTGGTCTCTTTACGATGACATTTTAAAATTTTAAACTATAATATAGTTTTAATTCATTAGTATTTGATTTACTACAGTTTTTCCAGGTTTTATGAAACCCATTAATATTTGATAACAATTACAAACAAACATCATTACTAGTTCAATTATTTGGTTATTTTCTGCTGTTCTTGCTAATGTTTTTGTTGTTTTTCACTTAGCTTTCATTGGTGTGTGTCCCAGTCCACACTGATTGAATCCTTGTGAGGACAGTTTCTTCAGTCCTCATATTGGACATTAATTTTGTACCTGCTGTGAGATATTAATTTTATAAAATTAAAGGCTTCTGCTACACAGTAAAATCTCATCAGTTCCCATGGGCCAGTTACTGTGCATGAAGCTGAAGAACTCACCAGTGCAAGAGGGCTCCTTCAAGAAAAGCAGTAGAAGATTTGACAGCCTATTGGAATTTTATGAAGGGGAAAAAAGGGAGAGGAAAAAAAATCAGGCTTATTAACCTGGAGCAAAAACTCTGAGCTGTCAAAGGCTAATCCTGAGACACTTGCCATGTCTTAATTAAACACAACATGGGCTGATAAAATGCAGAGAGCCGACCTAAACTCCCTCCTGTACAGTGAATTTCTGCCTAGACATCAAAGACTATTTTGAATTCTCTGCAGCTTGCAAATTGTACTGAGCAGTTGTCAGATTTCTGCATAATGCATTTCAGTCAAGACTGCAGAAGAGACTCATTTGTAAGTATTTTGCAGATGCTTTCCTGACAAAAATGAAATGTAAAATGGTAATCCTTGCTTTTATAGTGTTTAATTATAAACTATATCAAATTATATTTTTTGGGGAAAAAAACGAGATTTAACATTGTTCTGAAAGAACACTGATCCATCCCCACTTAATAAGCTGATCATTCGTAATTTAATTTTTTTTAAAAATCCAAAGTTGACACTACATATTAGTATTATATAAATAGCATTCTGATCTCATTACCAGAAAATACTGCTATTTTGATGCAAAATTTATTCTTTCCCAGCATTTGTTGAGAAATGTATTTGTAAGGAATATGACAACTTCATGTTTTGACAGCCTCTCTATATTACAGTAAAGGACCATGAGGTTTTGTTTCTTTGCTAGTAAGATTGTAGAAAGAAAACTTGGTAAAAATCTGCAGCCACTCAGGTTCTTAATTTAGACAACAATCCATTATTTTCTTGATAACCTTTTGCCTTACCATGAAATAAATTCTGCTTCTACACTTTGTACCAATTCTATTGTAACTCTTCATAGAAATCCTTTTTAGTCACAGAAATGTTGACATAATTTTTGTGATGGATTTGAGATTTTTTTTTTCGGTTAAGATTTCCATGGGAAGAAACAGGACAGGGAATGACTGTGAGGAGAACTATGCCTATGTGCAATTTGAAAGTGCTGAGCACCAGCAGATATGCAGCAACTCCACCTGTCCTTTTGAAGCAGGCTCAATTTAAAATATGAGTAGCCTTTTTGGGAAGGATCCAGTTCTATAATCTCTGATTAATTTCTACAAATGATGATGAGTGCAAAGGTTACCATTCATAGGTGTGCATGAAATACCCAAATACACAAAATACTTCACAAATACTTATGGCAAATGCTATGAAGCCCAAGCAGCCAATTGAAGGGTTTATCTCAAGTGGAAATTAAGATTTATTTTTCTGGTGCAGTGCAGCTCCACTGGAGCAACAGCTATTTTTGCCACATTTTGATTTGACTGCAGCCCAATCAAACCCATGGACTTGAAGGTTATGAAAGGAAGAGACTGCTGCAGGTTTCAATTTACATAAATTTGGGTTGTGTACTCTCGAGTTTCTCTTCCTAGTTTAATGCTGTCCAGTAACACATATGCAGTAAGAACATATTTGCTTTATATCCCTTATGTGCTTCTTGGTGGTTTAAACTGTGCATATTTCAGAATATAAAAGTATTAATCCTCCACAGAACAGGTTGTGCAAACACAGTGCCCAAGTACACAATCTCAAGCAGAACTATCATTTAAATCAATCTGTATGAAGGGAGGAAATGTGCAAAACCCCACACTGAGAACAAAAGTGTGGTATGGATGGCCTGCACATTTCTTGGCCAAAAAGGCAGGTTTCAGAAACTGAATTCCTCTGCTACAGAGGAATATATTTTAGACATATTCTAGTGTTTAAAAACTTCTCAGTATTTAGTAATCTATGATATCAGATATAAAGTCTAATTTATGGACATCACGTGAGCCCGTTTGGAATTATAGTTTAGAATCAGAACATGCAGTCCTGTTTCAACTGGAGTATCAAAAAGCAAATTATTTTATTTAAAGAAAGACTTTTATTTTATCTTAACACTCAGTTTATTTGGCACACAGATCACATGTTCATTCCATTAATCATCGAGTGTGTGCTGGCTAAAGATTAACACCATCTCATGCTGGCATTTGATTGCATTCAGTTGATAGTTACTCTTCATCGTGTTGCTTTTGCAGGAAGCAATCAAGGGAACAACTCTAAAAACTTCCATTTGCATTACCTAAAATGCATGGGAAGCAAGGCCAAAGCTGTTTAGGTTTCCCATTTAACTCCAGAAGCCCTGAAAGCTGTCTAAGGATTTGAAACCTTAAGGACATGCCTGATTTACCTTACTGCAATGGCTGGGTGTGCCAGAGAAACTACATACAAGTATAAAGAGGAAGAATAATGATTTCTGCCCATCACTGTACAAGTCCCACTGTTCTGAAAAGGTTTGGGAATCCCTTCCTCCAAAAGTAAGTTAAAAACCAGAAATTAATGGATTCAAACCACACTAGCAGTATATTCAATTACTTAAAAAACACTTGCCCATGCAGCAACAATGCCAAATACAAATCTGGCTACATTCCATATACAAGCCCCAAGGAAAGGTATTCTTGTGGGACCCTCCCAGCTGCACTTGTATTGTAAATACATTTGCAAACTCAATTCCAGGCCAAACCCCACTGTTCCAGCTTCCACAGAGCATCATTAAGAGTGTGGAATTTGATCATTGTGCCAATCCATTTATCCATCTAGAAAACAAACACAACCATTCTGAGTGGGGTTTTCACGAGTGTGTAAGTGATTGAAAAATCAGTGTGACTTGTTCTCTCAAGTCAATTAAGACCAGATATTAATGGTATTTATGTGTCTGAGATCAAGGCAGACACCTGATGGGGCCTTCATAACACCTACCTCCCACTGAAATCTCATCCTCATACCTTGCTTATGTGGGCTATTAAAAAGTTTAATTAATGAGTGATTGAAGTGCTTGTATAGTGTTTCACGATCCTTAGGAGAGATGCATGTAGCCTGAAAGCATTTTTATTCAGTCCTCTAGAATGATAAATCAAGGACTTAGGAACGCTGGTGATTATCAGGAAATGAAATAGAGCCTGGTAATGCTTTTCCTGCAAGCACTGCAACAGTCCTTGCACTTCAGAAACAAGCATTACCTCCTCTATTCTCCTTTCTAAAGGCATAAGCACTGTAAATAACATTTTTGGACAAACAGTAAAGGAAACAAGCTTTAGACTTCTCCAGACATTTCATTTCAACTCCTATGCTGCCCATTATGTTGGATTCTAATACCCACATGAAATTCTGCGAAGAATCAGTACATAAACTATAAAAGGTAATTATAAAATGGAAGCATGACAAGTTAGAATATAGTCCATGCAATCAGACTTACTGTCATGAATAGATTTTTTTATCCATATTTGGAATGTGTGGCTAAAGCACCCAGTCCAAGATACCAAAATGCCTGATGATAATATGTAGATTCTGCAGCCACATATCACAAAAATATATGTCAGTTGGAGGCAATTAATTTCATGTCTTGTGAAAAGATACAGGGAAGATAAAAACTACAGCTTAAGGGTGGAGTTTTGCTACCTGATGCAACCTATGATAAAAGCCTTAAAATAAAATAGTTGCCTTGAAGTTGAAAGGTTCCAATGATTTAAAATAGTAACAAATACTGAAGGATGAAAAAAAACGAAGTATATTTTTAAATGTGTATCAGAACAGGATTTAGCTTCAAAGACTCCTTTGTTGGTTTTCAAAAAAAACATTTTAAATTACAGCATGTGGGTAAGATTTTCATGCCCATTTAAGAAAATGTGTCAGTTCATAGGCTGCCTTAAAATTTGTAGTATCTGCATTAGTGCACAATGTCCCCCCCAGTGCCAGACAGGTAACTGGCCTGCTGAGGGACAGAGTAATTCTCCTTTCCATCTTTGATAAACAAATATTTTGATACAGTCCTTCTCCAATATGTAAACATTCCATAGGGAATGTTTCATTCCTTGTGAAACTGCAGCTCTGTTAAGGGACTTTGGATATTTTTAGAATTCTGCCTCTTAATGCAGGAATGACACGTGACATTTCCAAAGCAGTTTGAAAGCCAAAAGGAAGTTATCTGTCCTTCATGATGATATAAAGCCAAGTGTGCATTAATGGAATCAATAGTTTTTTTACCATGTAGGAAGTCCTTTTACACAAGTTACAATCTGCTTATTTGCCCAAATAATTTTACTTTGTGTAGTATTTTATCAAATGCTTGAAAGACTTGCCAGTTTTGAAAGATCCAGTTCCATATATGTAGGACAAAGAACACAACAATAATGGTTTTTCCCCAAGTTCTGAAACCACTCATCAACTACTATCAGCTTTTTGAAAGAACATATCACTTTCCTAGCAAAACACTGATAACTTACAAAATATTAAAAGAAATCTAAATGGACTATGAAACTTGTTTAATAGTCATTATAAGATGATTTTTTTCTACGACCAAGTTTTGAAAAGATGCTTGAAATTACATTGCCATCTGCTGTTTCTAACAAAAAGAAGGAGCCAGGTCTGGTTGGCTCTATTATTTAAAATTCTGCAAGTATAATGGAAATCCATTCATTTAGGTAATGCATTGTGAAGCAGGGGATGGAATCTCACTGCTCTTATCACCCATCTTGTATGTTCTGTGCTTCACAGGACTTCATATGCAGTGCAGTATTGAGAAAAACTCCAGGCTTTCTTTTCTTCCTTTGTTCTAGTCCCTAAATGAAAATTCCAAAGACTTTTTAGCTGATGTATAGATAAGTACCAAACAATAAGCTGCAAAGCAGTATTTGGGGAAAGTCAGAATTCTGTCTGAGTAGTGATAATTTTATAGAAATACAAGCAAAGCAGTTCAGAGATTTTTGAGCACACAATAAACTCCACCTCGCTGTCTATTTCTCTATTATTGCTTGGTTTCCTGTGCAAACTCACAAGGGCAGCACTTCTCTTACTGTCAGCTGGAGAACACACCGGGGACCTGCCCCTTTATCTATGTTACCTTTGGCCAGACAAAATTAACCACATCCAGAAGCAACACTATTCCTGACAGATCTTGAGGTCTTAACCTCCTTTGAAATAATGGAATTCAGCAGCCATTTGGCCTTAAGCATACGCCTAAATGCTATCTTGAACAGTGAAATAACTCAACGGACTCTGAAGCATTTTATTGAACCTGTCTATATGCTTTAACACAACCAAATCCTCCTTTGCAAAACGCAGATTCATTTAATTTGCAGGTTTACGTGTCCTATTATTCCAGAAGCCGTACCCACACAAGAGCAGCGCTCAATCTACAGCTCCTAAAGCGCTCCTGGAGCATCACAAGCAGCCCAGGAAGACACATCCAGCAGTGTGTGCGGCAAACCACCAAGCCAGTGGCGATGGCAAAGGGCCGGGTGGCCCAATAGAGCAGCAGCAGCGGCTTCTGAATTCAGAAAGCTCTCCGGCAGCGCAGCACGGCGGGACCCGCAGAGCCCCGGCCGGGACACAGCAGCCGGGAGGGACGGGACGGGACAGGTCCTAGCGGGACACAGCTCCCGCGGGGGAACTCGCCGCCCTCCGCACCCGGCCCGGCCCCGGGCAGTGTCCCGGCTCTTCCCCGGGCAGTGTCCCGGCTCTGCCCCGGGTAGTTTCCCGGCTCTGCCCCGGGTAGTGTCCCGGCTCTGCCCCGGGTAGTGTCCCGGCTCTGTCCCGGGCAGTGTCCCGGCTCTGCCCCGCTCGGCTCAGTGCCGCTCTCTCCTCTCCGGGCGGGACCGCACGGCCGCCGCTCCCCCTGCAGTGCCGGGACACCCGAGACCGCCGGTGCGGCCCTCACCTCCAGCCTCTCGCCCCTCTCCTACCTTGTCCGCTTTGCCCACACCAGAAAATAAATAGAGAAATAGATAAATAAATAAATAATAAATAAACAAACCTGCGAGCGAGCAGCCGCCGCCCTCCCGCGCAGCGCGGCCGCTCCGAAGGCAGCGGCCGGCTCAGACCCCCCCCACACCCCCATCTTCTCTCTCCCACCACGCCCGCCCCCCGTTTTCCTCTGTCCTTCCCAGCTGCTCGAGGCCGGAGATAATCGCCCGGCAATTGTTTCGCGCCCTCGGTGGGCCTGCAAGACCCCATGCCCCGGGACGAGGGGGTGCGGGATTCCATCCCCAGTGCTCCCAGCCCAAGGGGCCGTGCGGGGCCCCATAGGGACCCCATCCCCAGTGCTCCCGGCCATGGGGTATTCCATCGGGACTCCATCCCCCGGCGCTCTCGGTCCAGCAGGATATGCGGGACTCCATCGGGACCCCATCCCCAGCACTCCCTGCCCAAGGGGAGGTGCGGAACTCCATCGGGATCCCGTTCCCCGGCGCTCCGGGTCCGGAGGGACATGCGGGACTCCATCCCCCGGCGCTCCCGGCCCCGCCGCCCCGCAGTGCTGCGGGCCCCCATTGGCGGAGCCCCTCCCGCGGGCAGCCAATCGGCGCGCGGCTCCTTCAGCGGGGCGCGGAGCTGAGGGCGGGCGATGCGCGGGGCTCCGCGGGGCTCCGCGGCCGCCGGGCAGCGCCATGAACCTGGGGTAAGGAGGGAGCGGGGCAGGGCCGCGCAGCGAGACGCGCTCCCCACGGGGCGAGGCTCTTCGGGGAGGGACGGCCCCAGCCCCGGCCCCGGCCCCGGGGAAGGCGTCGGTCCCGCGCCAGGGCGCGCAGTGCCGCGCAGTGCCGCGCCGGCACTGCACCGGGAGCGATCTGTGGGACAGAGCCGGGGGATAGCGGCCCTTTCGGTGGGAGTGCCTCGGGACGGGCCCTGGGAAGCGGTGGACGAGGGGGTGGGATGCTGGGGACAGTGCGCACCCTCCGCGTCCCGCGGTCCCCGCGGCTGCGGCACTGAGAGGGACGGGGCCGGGGCCGGGGCCGGGCGGTGGCAAGTCTTCCTGGGGGGCCCCGGAGAAAGTTGCGTGCGAGCTTGAGCTGCGCTGGATTTTTTAAATGGTGAACTTTTTAAAAATTAAATTAGAAGATGAAGTGTTATTTTGAGCACTTATCGTCATGTTGGATTATCCCAGCGCACGGAAGAAAGAAAGGCACTTCACACTGCCACGTTTTTCTTTTCTCGTAAACGCTTCCAATAGCGCTTGTTCCACTTGCAAAGGTGGATTGTTGTGCCTGGAAGCACAACCAAAGGCTGTTTCCAGAGTACAGCCCTTCTTTGTGATGGGCGCTGGCGTTCCGGGAGACTTGATTAGGATTTCTGCAGCTCTAAGTTCATATAGTTGGATTAATAAATTCTTAAGACACGTTGCTCTGTATAACAATATTGAGTGGCGCCTTTAGTGTCAAAGATCTACTGTGCAACATGCAAATCTAGTTTTTTCAGTATCGAGAATAAAACTATACCCTCTTCAAGACGTGTTGATTTCCTTAAGTAACTTCTCAAAACGTAGCTTGGGATGTAAAAGACTATCTGGAGCAAGAGTAAATACTGTGCTATAATTAAGTACTATTGGTTTTGTTATCAATGTAAAAATGTCACCATTATCAGATTCCTTAATATTTCAAATTCCACTCTCTCTCTCATTTTGCAGCGATGGACTGAAGCTCGAAACTGAAGTGCTGGATGGAAAGCCTAGGCTAATTTTAGCTTCTTCTGGTATTTTTTTAATCATTTATCTCAAGTAATCTTTAAAGCTTCTTGAAGTTAAACCTAATATCCAAGCAACATGAAGCCCAGCTTTCCCGAAATATTTTTCAGAGTAGGAAGAATGTTTGTGCATTGTTATTTACAAGTCCTCTCTCTCACCAGCTTGGTTCTAACAGCAGGTTGATAATGAAGCTCTGAATAGTCTGTCCACCCGGGAACAGGTGGCAAACAGTCTCCACTCCTTAGTTTGTCATTTAAAAAAAAAAAAAAAGTGAAGTGCTATTGTGTATCAACTGGCATAACTTGATCATTTCTGTAACTTTATAGCACATTACTTGCCAGGATGAAAGAGGCCTAATAACTGCTTAATTTACACAGTCACATTTTCCAAGCAGCTTCAGTATTTGTGATTAACATTTTTATTTTTCAATTAGCAGTTTATTTAGGCCAAATCTCACTACTACCATCTGAGATATACTGGAAAAATCCATGTTGGTTAATAAGTGTTAATAAATCCTATTTCTGTGATTTGTCAGGCATATGTCTCTATAATAAATTCCTTTTTTGTGATTTGTCAGATATAAATTTCTGTACAAGTCTACTTTTCCCAACTGTTCTACGAAGTCAGGATACAGAAATTCTCCATTAAATGCCCTTTAAATTAGATTTCATTGTCTGCATTTACCAGACAGCTGCCTAATGAGACATAATGTGGTGTTTTGAGCCACAAGGAATTCCAGTGCTCTTTAAGATCATCCTTAGCATCTTTGGCTGGGGAGGGGCAGTCTGTGTTCCAGAGTGCTCCAAGATAAAGCCTTGCTTTGCACTGTGAACTAGCCTTGAATAAGCAGTCTTTTCCAGAATTAATTTGTTTATACACTGATACAAGCAGCACTTCCTTGAATTGAATGGTGTCAAAAATTGCATCAAACTGTATTTGTTCTGAATTTTGGTTTCTGCACTGAAAAACACTGCTCACGTTGTTAGGGACTAAAGTAGGATTATTCTGCAGTAGCTTAAGCTGCTACTGGAGATAGATGTCCCTCTTTAACACAGAAAAAAAAAGTCAAAGAAAAGAGCTATGTGTACAGGATTTCTTGAGTACCATGTTCCCTCTATTAATATTAGAATGTTATTTATTCATAAGTATTATATGGAACATGGTTCTTATTACTTTTGAGACTACCACACCTCTATGCAACCTCTAGGATGTGGGTTAAAAGACTGCAGAGTAATTCAGGGGAGCAATGCACTGTGGCATCTCAGTGATGGAGACAAAAATCCATCATGGAACCAAAGAAGGCATCACCACAGGGCTCTCTGAGAAACAATGAATAGCAGGGGAAGGTCAGACTGGCATAATAATTTGATTAGATGTGTATAAAACTGGAAATAGTTGTTAAAATATATCTAAATTTTTTTCCAACATGCTTTTGAAGTGTGTATACTGAAATAAGTAAAAAAAGTAAAATAATCAGGGCAGATGTTACAGGGAAAGTACTTCCCCCCTGACTTACAAAAATCAGATGAATATAACATTTTACTAATATCTCGAGATTGTTTTTCAGGAGCAAGTTGTTATTAAATACTTCTTTCATATGTTTGTGTTTGTTTCCCAAAAGATAAATCAAAGCCTGCCATGAAGGTAAGTGGAAAAGTTTTTAGAACAGAAAAGTTTACTATTTGTTAACAGAAAATTTGAGAACTCACTGAACTGTTTAAATACTTGTAATCAATTATATTTATGAGAGAGAAATATGTGCTTATGGGTCCCTTCTAATTTGACATATTCTGTTATTTCTCAGGTTTATAGTAGCTGGTCAAAAGGATGAATTCAAAGTTCTGTGACTATTTTTACCATTTCAAAATGCTTTAGTTTCCTTGGCCAAGAAGTTAGAGCAGCAGAGAGAACCACCTAAATCAGAACATTCAGAGACCTTAAAGGAATTCTGGTAAAAGAGATCAGAATTGTGTTTAATTTCGAGTTTGGTCATACAGGTTGTCTCTGAGTAAACTAGAATGGAGTGGGCTTGGGAAGGAGAAAAAGCAGAAAAAGGTCCCAATATACAGGAAATAATTACAAGTGTACACCAAGGACCTTGGAAAGGATAAATCTTTAGTACAGAATGGAAAAAAATCAAGATTGAAATACTTCTGGGTGTAAACATGTACCTGTTTGGAGCCAGGCTTCAGAAACACCATAGTAAAGCAGAATTAATGTTTATTAATTCTTTTAAATGTCATGCTACATAAAGTTACTATTCATACTGTCATTTTGAAATGCTCAAATTCAGGTGCTGTGTTCTCCTCCAGAGTATTCCTGGTACTCATGAAGATATTTCATTAGCTTATACAGAGTTTCTACTGATGGAACAGAAAAAAAAATGACACTTATTTTACTTGTTGCTTCAATCTTGTTTTCATTTGTTACAAATACAGTTTTATTTCTTTACTTAATAGATGGTGAAATGTTTTTGCTTTAACAGATGGGTAATAAAGCCAGAGCACCTAAACAGACCTTGAGAATAAAGCACACTGGGCATGTCTTGAGGCCAACACAAAATGCTTGTATCAAGCAGGAAAATTTAACAAAACCAAGGAGTGAATCAAGCTTATCAATGACAAAAGGTGAAAAACTGCAAGTTAATAAACATTCCTCACATGAAGCCACAATTAAAGATCAGTCTTTGATTTTCCAAAGAGGTAAGACAAACAGATACCCTGATTCAGAGGATCCTAACATTGTGAAAAAAACTAAACAGAAGCCTCAAACCCCACGTGTATCAGCTGAAGACTTTAAAAGTTTGGTGTGTTTAACACAAGAACAGCTTCAACAGATTTTGATGATTGTTAAAGAAGGAAGAAGCATCTCTGAGACTCATAATGAAAAGCAAGAGGAAATGGGTAAGATACAAACCATTGCATGCATTTGTGTCGTGGAAACAGAGCAAAATGTGAAAGCTTGACTTTGAGTCAATAATTTTAGTTTATTTGCACATTGGAGAGATGTTACTCTTATGTTGGATGATCTCAGACAAAATACCATTTGCCATTATGGATATGAAATTGTTACGTTGAAGAACCAAACATTTCATAAGCGTAACAGTAAAAAGGACTGCTTGATAGATTCCCAGTATTTCAAAGAGCAAACCAGCAAGAAATGTTGTCACTGTTTCATGCAAATTAAGAACCATTTTACACTGGGTGGGGGGGAAGCACAGAACTGCACTGTACCACTGCCCCAAAGAGAAGGGCCCTGCTGCTTTGTGGAGAGCCCAGGCCCTGCTGTGTGTCTCAAGAGCAGTGCTGCCATTTTCCTATGGCCCAGAGATGGACCTGTGTCTTTTTGCCTAACTGGACTATTACTGCTGAACAGTATTTTCCTTTTCCCCTCTCCAGTTCTTCTACTCAAAAGTCTAGGAACTGTTGCTTATTTTCCTTCATTGCATCCTTCCTCCTGTTGGTGGGTCTGTGGAGGGGGTCAGCTCTTTGCACCAAGAATAAGACATCCTGCAATTTAAATTAAGAGTCCCAAATTCTGAGCCCTTGGCCAAGAATAAGTGTTTGCTAAGTATAGGATTTTAAAAATACCCTGTGAAGATCTAACTTATGTGCCTTAACTATATAAGTAGGGCTGTAAACACTTTTGTTAAACTGTGGGGAATCTGCAGGTTTCTGCTGCTCTCAAAGTATTTACTCAAATCTGAAGAAAGTTTAATGGTTATATATGCATTTATATATTTATGTTCTACCACAGCTTCTAATGAGGCATCAGAGGAAAATGTTACAGCATCATGCCAGAAAGATTGTGAGGTGTCCCTGGTTCCAGATGAAGCAAACTCTGATTCAAGTAGGAAACAAGAAGCACATCCACAGTCAGGACAGAAAGTTACGTACGTACATTTGTGTTACTGGGTACAAAAACTGTGTCTCCAATAATGGTTCATATCATATGTTCTTAATAACCTTAATATTATTTATAAATGCTAATTTCAAAGTTACCTGTAAAATTTCACAGATCAGCTTTCTAGATAAAAATTTTCCCCCTCATTCCTTTTCTCTAGAAAGGATTCATGGAAACCTGCTGACATGTTTAGTACCTTGGGTGAAAGAGAAGGGGAGAAAGCCTTATTGGAATTTAAAAAGGCCCAGTGGAAGAAGGAATTAGGTATTTATGATGTATAAAATACATTTTTGATCAATTTTCATTACACTCAACATGCCAAGAGACTTAAAATTCCTTATGCCCTTTTAAATTTACTGATATCAGTATAGTTGCTACAAATTGAAAAGTAAATAATTTAATAAGCTTCCAAGACAGATTAAGATTCTTGAATTTCAAAAGTTTATGCAAAGACTATAAATTCTTGCAAGAAACACTTCTTTGCCAATTAAATATTACCTCAAATAAATGTATTTTTATGCTTTGTACTTTAGGTGCTACTTGCCAGCAGTTTTGTCACATTTTGACAGTAGCTGACAGCCATTATCAATAACAAATGCATTTGGTTTTTAATGGGAACAGCATCACCCCAATCTACAAGCATGACTGCATGAAATTGCAGTTTGAACTTGAGAGAGTTTGCAGTCCAGCCGTGTCACCAACCAAGGGGAATCTGGAGAAAAGTTAAAAAGTTTAAGACGGGAATAAATTCTCCCTGACAAGTGAAGCTTTTTGTGATTCACATGGAGGAGTGTCATGTTTTGTTTTGAGCTTTAATTTAGACCATTTGGTTTCAAGGTTTAATTCTGCATTGTCACGAGCTTCCATTATAGTTCTGTTGGTTTTAATAATGTCACAGTAGTTCAAGACTGGTATAACAAAATGGGGAGAATTTATACACTTGGTTATTTGTTAGTTTTCCCTCTTTCCCTGGGAAATTAAGCCTTTAGTGTTTTTTAATCTTCTCGGACAGACTCCCCAGTTACCTGTGCATCCCTGGGCAGACACTGACTCTGCTCTTAGGAGCAAGGTCATGACTGATTGGTCAGACAACAGTGACAACTCTTGCTTGTGTCCATTTCACAGTCCAGATGACAGGGGGGGCATGCACTGCTGTCTTTTTCATTTTTTTAAACTGCTACATACTGCTTGTAATAGGAACTCTAGTAATTACTAGAGTTTGGTTTTGTTTGTTTTTCTAAGATGAACAAGTAGCACTGAAGAAGAAACTGAAAGAAACTTTGGAGGGAGAAGTGGACTATTTCTGGGCAAAACCTGGCAATAATAAAACCCATAAAGTGGAAACACCTGACCCAGACCAGGTAAGGCTGTCAAGAAATACAATACACATTTTGCCCAGTACTGCTGCAGAACAGTTTAACTTCTAACTCATAGAAGGTTTTATTTTCTGTACAAATCCTGTAGAATCCAACACCACTGGTGCTTTAAGCCCCCTCAGGGTGTGAATTGCTGCATCTCCCTGATCCACACTTACTTGTTGGTCCAGTTTGTAACTTCTCAGCTTAAGATCTTTCTAACAGCAGCAACCCATTCCTGTCCTTTCATTTGGATTCCTGACTAAAAAGTATCAATCTTGTCTTGTTCTCTTTGGGGAGTAGTCTCAAATGTAATCCCTGGCTATATAATTGTGTACATTATTCATGAGCTCTCACACATATTTGGTTGCTTACATAATGAGCACAGCAATATGACTTCTAGCCTTTTAAAAAGTCAGCTGTCATTCTGAAACCCCTGTGTTAGATAAATACATTATACTCACAAGAGACTGCTCCAGTGAAATTTATTGCTGTTAAACAGAAGGTAGGGTTGTATCTGCTGTCAGTTCTTACAACAAAAGCAAATTGCACTTTTTTTGGTGGCATATTCAGCATTCCTAGCAAAGTTTTGAGTCTGCCCCATAAGAATTTGTTTCAATCTACATAATTGATAAATAGTGGATAAAAGATGCTTCGTTACAAGTTTGGGCTGAAGTTTTACTGAACAGCAGCTTCTAGAGGTATAGTTTTGTTAACAAACAAAACAGGTGAACTAAATAAGTCTTAAAATGGTCCCTTTATTTGCAGACAGTGTTTCTGGCTGATTCAGTTCATGGCACTGAGGAAAACTCTGCCTGTACAGCTGCTTTAGCCACAGAGGCTGATGGAGTTGCACTGAATGTTCCAAGAGCTCCAGCTGGGCAGTCTTCTGATTTCAGTTCTTCTGACTTTCCAGCTGGCAGTTGCACAGCAGTGGCTTTCAGGGTAAGATCTTAAATTGCATGCAGGGTTTTTTTACTTATTTATTAACTAATGTTTGTTTCCAGTAGTTCTTTTAAACTAGAAGAATTCCTCAGACCTTTTTGCTGTATCTAAATAATTGTATCTGAATTAACATTTACCAAAACATCAATGCTTTGAAGACAGCACTTCCCAGGCTGATGTGAAGAACAGTACTAGAGGTGTGACAAGCAGTATTAATTAATTTTTAAGTATGTGTTGAAGAAATAGAGATGTGGGAACCTATCTAAAATAAAACATACTGATGGCAGAAGGGTCAAGAAATAGGTTTTATGTTATGGCTGGTAGGCAGTGATTGAAGGGAGCTTTTTGTCAGATGGCACCGAAGGTTCTCAGTGCTGCTGGGGCTTGTTAAATAATCCAGACATCCATTAGGAAGCAGAAACAGAAGAATGAAGATGGTAGCTCCTTAATTTGAGACAGATTAATGCTAATTCAATTGTGGTGCTGAATCTACCTGGAACACAGATTGAGCAGTGAACCACAGGAAGAAAAAGGGATTTCTGTTCATGATATAAATAAGGTTTTCTGGACTGAGAGGCTGATGGTTCAAGTTAGAGTAATAGTCAAGGATTAATCTTTCTGTCAGCAATCAGACACTTGCTACAGTTACAAACTTACATCCTTTTTTTTGTGCTAGAGAAAGACCCAGTTTTGCTCACTAACTGAAGGCAGAGCTTTCTGCCAAGTCTTTATTACGTGGTGGACAAGATAGTTAACTTTTTTTTGTACAAGAACTAGAAGTTACCTTATTTCAGGAAGCTGTGCCACAAGAAAGACCTTTTAGTGCTTTGAAAAATGAGCAACAGAAGAAGTGGCTTGAAGAGTTGGACAAGCAGAAGGAAGAAGCTAAACTACGAAAAATAGAAGAAAAACTTAATTTATCAAAGGTATGTGGTTTAGAGGGAGTTTCTGAAATAAGGGAAGTCTTTCTCTACAGTTTTCTTTTAAGAAATAAAAGATGTAATTAGTGAAGTGGCAACAAAGATTGGATTTCCTGCAGCATGTCCAGGTTTTCACCATAAGGATGGACTTAATGAATATTGAGGCAGTGGCTGTTCAGTATTTCAGTGTTTGATAAGAGGGCTTGCTGTAGGCATGGAGGCAGTGGCAGTGCTACACTTTCTTTCTCTTCTCAACCACATGTAAAAGCACTTGGGCTTACAAGGTGGTGTAAAGACCATGGCTAGACACTCAGGAAAAAGAAAATTTGTGTAGACTACAGGAGATGAGAAAAGACAAGTACAGCATGTCACAGTGTTTCTAGAAATATTATTTTAATACACATGCACACTCCTGAAACTTCAAAAAAGTTAAAAAGCAAGCACTTCTCCAGAAAGTATTGAAGAAAACAGCCTTACCTTTATTCACCCTCCAGAGACAGCCTTGCTGCCAGGGGCAGTTACAGACC
This sequence comes from Rhipidura dahli, assembly GCA_013399225.1. Lineage (NCBI taxonomy): Eukaryota > Metazoa > Chordata > Aves > Passeriformes > Rhipiduridae > Rhipidura > Rhipidura dahli. The sequence goes on from VXAC01001091.1 coordinate 1,464,415, forward strand.
CACACACAACACAAGCCTTGTCTTTTCCTGAGTTGTTGAAGGGATCAGGTTTCCTTTGTAAATTGAGTTTTTTAACTGTGAAAGGAGCACAGCTGGGAAAGGTTCCTTCATTAGCTGCCTTATTGTTAATTGGGTAGGTGTGCTGTGGGAGGAGGGCTGCAGGTACCAGGGAGTGACCTTTTCCCCTTTTCCCATGACAATGTAGCAGCAGTATGTTTGTGCTGACCACGTGTGGATCAGCATTATAATTTGTGAGCTGACTTGCATTTTAAACAACTGAGACACTTGTTTTCTCACTTAAGGAATTAACTGCTCCCTGCATTGTAGCTTTTCAAATGTTCCTGTTGTACAAAACATGTATTGTCTGTTTTGTTAACCACACTTTATAGAAACAGTGTAATTGAACACTTCTTTTTTTGTTGTTGCTTGATACCTATTTAGGCAGAAGAGCATGACAGATGGGCAATGCATTTTGATTCTTTTAAGAACCACCTTAATGGTAATGCACAACACCCCTTAAATGGAATGCACAGAAAGCCTCAAAGTCTTTGCCTGTCACCTGACCCCAAGGACCTGACTGCTTTCATTCACCCTTTGTCACCTGCAGCTTCAGGCAACCTCATGCCTTTACAGGTGGGAACTGCAGAAAAAGCTGCTAAAAATGGTGCTTTGGAACAAAGTCAGAGAGTCAGGTGAGTGAGCTTTGTAAGGGTAATTGTTTTCCCATCCAGTACATTTCTGGTACCTCCTCAGAAATGAAATTTGAAAAAAAAAAAAAAAATTGAATAAGATTGTTTTAATCTGATCTTTGAATCTTCATTTGGCTTTTGCTTTTTTTCAAATGCCTGTTGTTTCACTATTGAAAGACACAAGTGGTTATATTGTTCATTAATAAAATATACTGCAAATAACCTTACATTTTTCCTCAGTAAGGAATTTCATAATTTTTGAATTATGTATCGATTTATAATTAATATAATGAGAGACCCTCGATATGAAAATGAAATCTAACTGATTCCAATTAAGAAAGGCTTAAAAACATTTACATGTCCCTTTTTGGACAGTTTCCTCCGTTCCATGACAGCTCTGCTGGACCCTGCACAGATTGAGGAGAGGGACAGGAGGCGGCAGAAGCAGTTGGAACATCAGGTAGGCTTTGGTTTTAAAGCCTCACTCTTTTTTAATAAGAAGAAAGGATGAAAGGTATTGTCTCATGAGTAAAGCATGAGATTTAATACCAGAATCCAGGGAGGTACTTGACTTTTATGCTTTAGATGACATGCACATTGTTTGGCTGGCAGTACTTCCTTCAGTCAGACTCTACAATTCTCTTTCAATATTTGCAGAAGATTATTGCATTTCTGTAACTGAATTCCTGCCTCAAAACTTATGCAGTTCAGTCTTTAGAGCTCTAACAGGTTTGTGTGAATTTCCCTTCAGTCTCCACTGTTAAGGAGGACTGATATTTACAGATTGCCACTCCATGAATCTTTAGTCATTTATCTACTTTACTGACAATTACATAACCTCTGTGGCACTCTGACAATGTGTATCTGCATGCTGGTGTCTAGCATGGCGTGAAGAAGTCTCAGGATAAATGTAAAGAGACTGTTCTGGTCACACTGTTGCTCTGCTGGATCAAACTCCTGGATCACCATATGTGCATAAGGTGAAAATCAGACCTTCATCTCTTTACAAGAAAAAAAAGCACTTTCTAAAACATAAAATGCTCTTTTTTCTGTCTATTTCAGACTGCTTAATTGGGCTGGTGATCTTCCAGAAACAAACCCAGGAATGTTTGAAATAAATTGTCTTGAATTTTTTTTTCACTTGTCCAAATCCAATTCTACACGTGTACAAAAATACACAAATAAATACCTTACATTACCTTAATGTTGTATCTTTTACTTTGCCTTTTCTTTTTCTGATCCTGCCAGAAAGCAATAATGGCTCAGGTGGAAGAAAAAAGGAAGCAGAAACAGCTGGAGGAAGAGCAGAGAAAATGGGAAGAACAACAGGAAGAACTGCGCCTGGCACGAGAAAAAGCACAACTGCAGAAACAGTTTGAAGAAGAAATGCTGAAACAAAAACAAAAGGAGGTGGGAGTTGCATTGTCTTTAGTGTAGATAGTCAGTGATAATACTGAATTTTGAGGACAATGATTCTTGTTCCTCACCTGCAAAATTGTGTCACCTCATCATTTGGAAAATGAAAACTAGACATTTGAACACAAAATCTGCTTTCTTAATTAATAAACTTACAAGACCTACAAGAGTAAGGCCAGATTCTTTTTTTTAACAGTGGCCTTTTCAAGAAGAGAAATTATAAGAACTGGCGAAAATAGAAATGTAGTTTTTAATAGTGCAGAAACATCCATTTGAAAATGCAAATTTAAAATAAAAAAACACGTCAAAGTTATGTGATCCAATTATTGTTATGGGTAACCTGATGCTTTTATGGTGTTTCAGTACCGTAAGTTCATCTGAGTGAATGTGCCTTCAGTCTGAATTAAAGATTTCTTAGGCTATAGTGTGGAAAAGTAATTTTAAGTCATTCAAGTTCTACAGTTTTCCCCTGTGTAGCTGTTGCTGAGCCTTTACGCCGTGCTTTTATATAAAAGGTAAACCAAAAGTACATTTTGACCTTTGGTAAGTACAGATTTTGCATTTCTATCTGTTCTTACCTCTGTGGAAGGTTAAACACTTGGTCTGATGTTTCAGTCTTCCTTTTGGCACAGTAGCAGCTATGACTGTTTGCTTCCTCTTTGGAACAGTAGCAGAATCCATGGTGTTATAAGACAAGGTGATTCCAAAACCAGTCTTCTCCAAAGCCCGCAGAAATGTGATTTCCTGACTTCTCTGCATTTCCTGGATGGAAATGTGCAGCATCTGCCTGTAGATGCTTGAACAGCCTGGTACAACAGGGGGAAAGTCATCCTTCTCTGTAATTGCTCAGCTACATGTTACAGCACCAGTTGTTCTTGCCAACTGCAAATGCAGGAGGAAGTGGAATCAGCTGCTCATGGAAGTCTCATTGGAAATGAGATTTTTTCTTTTCCTGGTCTCCTGCACCTTGAACCCACTGAGTCAGGGAACAGTAACCCCCTGACACTGGCTGGGGAGCTTTTACTGACTCCTTCCTGTGAAAGTAGGAGGAAAATGAGGTTTATTAGTTTTATTTGGGCTCCTTTCATTTCATTAAACAACATGTTACTGGAAGTCACAGATGGTTGACATCAGATGGCATCTAGAAAAAGAGGGATGTTTTAGAAAGGAAATAAATATCCAGATAACTTGGAGGATATAAATGCTCACTTTTTAATGCTAGGATTGAAGATTTAGTACAGCAGAGGTTCTGAATTTATAATCATAGAAATTATAGGTTACATACTGCCCTTACTCAACTAGTTTTAGTTTTGAAAAATAATATTTTCCCTAAATAGGAATATATGTAAACCTTGAGGATTATATGGTGATTAAATAATCCAATTGATTTTATTCTCAAAATAAATGAAAATAAATGATCACATATTTTCCTTTTTTTTTTTTTTTAAAGGAACTTGCAGCTCTTAAAGCCAAAGAACTTTATCAGACAATGGAGAAAGCTCAGGAATTAGCCCAGGGATCAAAACAAGAACAGCACGTTCCAGACTTGGCTCAGAAGGCACATGACATTTCAAAACTTCAGAACAATCTTGGTAGTGGCAAGTGCAAGCCTTCTCATACTCAGTTTGCCTGTTCCTTTGGTGTTAGAAAGCAAGTTGTTTCTGGGGTTGGGGTTTTTTGGTTTTGTTTCACTGTCTGCATTTGAGTTAGAAATTGCTCCTTTGCTTCACAAATTTCATTACAATTTATTTTCCTTTCAAACAAATATAAGCATTAACTACTGTGGAGAATATTGTGTTTTAGTAAGTTTCAAATACTGGGTTAGATAAAGGAAGAAATTTATAAAGATATTGGCAGGAATGCACAGGAATATTCTATGTGCTGTCAGATTTCCAGTGGAAAAGGGTGAATATTGGGATCTGAACCAGAGTTCTCAGTAGTGCTTTGAGCTCTAAACCACAACAGCCTGATAAGCATGGTTTAAATTGGACTGAGGTTACTAAATGGAACAATTTTACCACTTTTCAGGTGATCCACAGTTTGAAAATTGTAATTCTGGCATTTCAGCCCAAAGTACAGATTTCCCTGAAGGTGTGGAGAGCCCCCCTGAGCAGCAGGCTTCTCCTCGCAGGGACACCGCGGTGCAGACAGGTACAGAGCCCGCACCTGAGGCACTCTGAGGGACCCCCAGACAGGCAGGGGGACCCCAGGTGTGAAACTGAGCCAAATCACTGTTACTCACAATGAGCAAAGCTAGAAAGAAATACTTGCACAGACAGACATGCTGGTATCACTTTGTTCTTCTAAATAAATGATTTTTCTGTGTAGTTGTTACTTACCAGTTACAAATCCCAAGTCTGGAATATAGCATTGACTTAGGGTCACAAGCCATGTAGGTCCAAATTTATTAAGTAACTTGATTTAGTTCTCCAGTCTTCTGTGTTTTATCTCTTCTTTACGGAGTTTGCTGTTACTGGTCCTGTGTTCCACAGAAAAAAAGAATAGAAAAGCATTATAAAACTGTAGCAGCCATTTTTAAAATAAAATCAGTAATGGTAGATCGATACACACGCACAAGTCAACCAAGTAATTTGAATAGCTCAGACTTGGAGTTAAAATATAATTTATTCTTTTTTAGATTGCTTTAATACTTCAGCATACACTGAGTCAGCTGAGGAAAGAACTGCATGTTGTGAATCACCTGATATTTCCATAGAATATAAAGAAACCTCTAACAGCAGAAAATACCAGAAGGAAATGCAGTGTATGGATAAAAATAATGGCATTTACAGTGATCTATATGAGCAATATGCAAGAAAAGGAAGACAAATTAAGTCTTCAGAAAAATACAGGAAAAGACCTGACTGGAACATAAACAAGCCTGGGAAAAGATACATTCCAGCCTCAGAAAGGTACCCAAAACCACTGCAGAAACAAAGGGAAGAGAACAAAGTGCGCCGCCAAATGGAGCTGCTGCAGTTGGTAGAAAGGAACAGCCCTGGGCAGCTCAGTACAAGAAGAGGGGGACACTCAGCCAGGTCTCTCTCACCTCGGGAGGAAACAGCTGGGAAGAACAAGGGCTACAGAGGCAGAAAGGTGGGTCACTGTCTGCTCTTTGAGAACAGTGATGTGTTTTTAAGATTCTTGTTCCTCAGTTTTACCTGGGTGGGAATTCAGCTGTGTAACCAAAGCATTGAAATTCTCCTGTTGCTCAGCCTTGAGTCAGCACTCTGTTGTTCATCAGGAGCAGAAGAGCATATTCAGATTTTGTGACTGAGTTTTTACTGTTATTTCAGTCTTCCAAAGTGTTGATTCCTTTCCATTTCTACACTAACACTGATTCATTCTGTAAACAGGGAGCTTGATTGCAAGCAGTGTGCAGGACACAGTGACATCACTGACTTGCTTTTTTTTGCCCAGTCATTGTTGTGCTGACAGGTGAGGTACAGCAGTACCTGCTCAAGAAAACAATGTTTATTTCTGGAGAATATGGATTACTGAGCATGTACTCCATTGCCACAGAAATGCATCCTCCTTAGTGGAGTCATTCTCCATTTGCAGTAAGCCTTATAGCAGTAGAGCTTGTGGCTGGAAAAAAGTCTTTTAAGGAAAATACTACTGAATGTATTCTTGGCTTTTCTCTCTCCCTCTAGTCACTCTCTGTATGCACAAACACCTCACTTTCTCACACCTTCAAATAGCAAAACTCTGGACCTGTCCTTTAATATCTTGGATTGAACCTGTCAGGTTTATAAATTCTTATGTTCCAAGGACATAAGAAAATTGACATAGTATTTTTGATAGGGCTCAGAGCTGCCAAAGACAGAAAATTGGGACAAATCCTCCTGTAATTGCTCATTTATTTCATAAGCACTACAAGTCTCTTAAATGCAAGTCTTTGATAAATACCTTTCTCCTGAACCCAGGTCAAACAGTCTGTTTGGAATTTCAGAACAAACTTGCTCTAGAAAATCAAAGCTTTTAATATAAAAAACATGCAGATTTTTGGTTTTACTTTGGACTTTTTTTACTTTCTCCTAGGAAGAACAATTTCATAAGAATCACTTGAATGAAGAAAGGTATGTCAATACTCTGCATTTATGAAATGTAGAAATACATTCTTACTGAAATACACATGCTTTTCTTTCCTGATTTTTTAAAAGAATTTAGATGTATCTAATTTAATATTAAAAATATACAAGACCAGAAAGATTGCAGGTATAAAAGCAAAGTAAATGAACAAAAATCCTGTTCTCCAGGGGCTGTCTCTGCTATTTAAGAAAATTAAACCACTTTACTGAAATATTGTTTGGGCTTTTTTACAACGGCAGTTGTTCCATACAGGTCTGAATCACCACCTGTTCCAGCAGTTAGGAACAGATTACTCCAAGTACAACAAAGACACATCCAGGCTCCTCATTTGCTGCTGCACAACCACCACGGTAGGAGAGAGAAGAAGAGCAGGGCAGATGTCCAGCAGAGGAGCTCCCCCCCTGCCGTCCCCGAGGCCGCGCGACCTCCCTCGGCGCAGTTCATGCCCTACGTGCGGACACGGGAGGTTTATTGCCTCCATCCTGAGGCACCACTGAGCCAGCCCTCAACACAGGACCCCCAGCAGCGACCCCTCCACGGTACTGAAATGACTCCTGGACAGCAGAACAGATGTTACAGTGATTGACAGTTTCAGCCAATCTCGTGTTTGCTTTTTGCTGCATTTTGCAGGAACCTCTCTGTCGCAGCAGTGCCCAGAAAGGCTGAGCAGACAAATTATACTCTGTACTAAAAAAAAAACAAACCACAGAAAAAGTTATAAAAAATCAGAAAAGCAACAAAAAAAACTTTTATCTTTTTTTGTCTACCTTAGTTTGTTTACCTTTCATGAACTATGATTGCACTTCCATGCATTACTGTATAGAGATTGGGGTTGTTTGATTTAAAGTAGAGATGATGATTTTGATAACAACCAGCCCCTGATTCTCACAAACTTTCAAAATCTACTGCTTCAAAATTAAAAGAAAATTAACCAAGAGTATGATTAACTGATTTGATATATGTTTACTTTCAGATTCTTACCAAATGCCACGACAGATTTTTAGCTCAGATCACGTTAGAGATTCTCTTCTCAATCCTGATGTAGTTACAATCAGAGAGAGACAACAAGCAATTCTCAAAGGATTGTCAAAATTACGACAGGTAAGCAAAAACTTACTGGATAAACATGCATGTGTGTATATATCCTGAAGTAAAAATCGTCACATCATAATCTTTAATGCAATTTCCATGATATGATTGATGTTCTGGGCCCTGGCCTCCACTTTTGTTCCATTTTATTAATTTTGCTTTTCATTTGTTGCTTCCACCTTTGGACAGGCCTTAGAGAATATGGACTCCTTAGTCCTTAAATCAGCTGGGAAACAGTGGAGTGCCTGAGCAAGCCTGAAACTAAGAGAAATGGCTTTGTTTGGCATCCAGGTTTCCATAGTTAGGGTTGTTTTAGAGACTGGATCAGTTTCAAAAGAACAGTTTTAACACAACACTAGAACCTTGTTAATGAGGTTTCCCCTCTGCAGTTCCCAGGTCAGGACAGAGCAGTGGGGTTGGTGCAGAAGAGTTGATGGGGTGGTCTTGTGTCAGTCCTGGAAAAATACTGTAATTGGCAATCTGGAAGTGTGAACACTTAAAAAATCCTTCCAAGACAGCTGCTACTTGTTAGTATTAAAAAAAAAACCTCAGGCTTTGTCAACCAGCCAGGTTTTCTAAAAAGAAAATGAAAATCAGTTTGGTGCCACAGACGCATGAGCTCCTGAGATAAAAGCCTCTGTGTGTTTGTGTACATTGTTCTCTTTGTAGTCAGTTACTGGTAATGGCATCTACTTATTAAAGCCTGAGTGAATTTGATACTCCACCTGTTGGCAACAAGGTGTGGGCCACAGCCACTGAAGCCACAGGTCTGGACATGCACATGAGAGCTTCTCTTTTATGCTTCTAAATGGCCTGACAGGGCTGCAAAACAAAAAACCATTTACTTCAGGCTTGCCTTTTCTTTGTGAAGAACACTGAAAATCAACATGTAGCAGTATCTTCCCCTGCTTTTGAATGAGTCCAATATAAAAGTGCCAGCAGTGGGATTTTCCTCTGCCTTGAGAGAGGAAAATTTCATAAAGAATCAAAATGAAGGGAAGAAAACCTGACAGAGTGAAGCACAACAAAAACAGTAATTAACACAATTAATGCTATTGATTACCTGTTGTGCTTTAGAAGCCCTGCCATGTACACACAGTGCTTCAGCAATAGGTAAAGTCCTTGTGCAAACAAAGGCTTGTGACTCTCCCCAGGTCAGTAAGGAAAGTCGTGACCCAGGATCACTGAAAGGCTGCCAGTTTCTAACAGCCTCCAGATTGGTTTCATTGGATCTGGTCCTCCTCACTGCTCATTAACATTTTTGTTAAATATCTGCAGCTGTTAATTATTTTGTATTCAGGCTTCTGATGCAAAGGAATCTATTCCACAGGAGGTTCTGTGAAGTAAAGACCTTTCCTGGTGCCAGGAGCATGCAGGGGTCAGCACCCCCACCTGCACATCCCACTGTTGTTCATTTTATACTTTAACAAATCTGACCCCCAGCCCTGCCAGTTACTTATCTTGGAGTTCTACATCTGGGGCTGGGGTTTTACATAACCTGTGGTTTCCTTATCTCCAGCTTACAAACACAGCACAGCACTCCAGTGTAGCTAACACAAATAACTGCATCTTCCTTTATGACACAGAGACGTTCACATTGCACTTATGAGCCACCTACATCTGTATCACTCTAGTTCCATATCTGTTCTAGCAGATCTTCACTGTTTCCTGCTGGGACTTTGGTTTCCCACTCCTTATCACTTCCAGCTGCAGAGCTAGGTCTGTGCTTGGGAAGCAGTTACAGTTATCACTCCTAGCCTAGGGCTAGGTCCCTGCTTGGGACTTTGTGAAACACTTACAGTTTGCAGTAGAAGCTGGGTCTTTGTACTGTTCACAGCCTGCAGTGGTTCACCTTCTTGGGGCAAGTCCATGTTCTGTATTTCACTTCACTTGCCAGTGGCATTTTGCTTAAGATGGAAGCCAGATTCGAGGTACAATTTGATCCTTGTGCTTGCTGAGGATATAAAAGCCATGGATATTTAAAAAGGTTAAAGTTGGCAAGTTTGGAGAAGACAGGAACCTACAGTCATTTTTGCAGTGGCTAAAAAGTAACAGTAAGGTTAGTCTTTTCAGTGGATCTTGGTCCTGCAAGAGAGTTAACTTAAACCATGTGGAGTTTCTTTTTAAATACCCTGCCAGCTGCAGAAGGCTTTTAGGACATGAACTGTTCAACTTCAGTATATCTTGTATACCTCAGTATTGTGTACTCCTCCTGATGTACAGATGACACTTGTTTTGCATCAGTTATTTCACTGATAAAGTATGAATAGTGCAGGCTTTTGTCTGAAATACAGACAAAAAGCCAGGTTTTCGGTTTCAGAAGATAATCTAATCTAGCTTTTTTATATTTATTTATACAGATATAGAGTGGATTGATAGTTTCAGACTACATACATACATATCTATATTTACAGCATATTTAGCCATTGTTTTGTCTGGGGAAATTCACATAATATTCACATAACTTTAACCAGTCTTTAGTCTTTGAACTCCACATTCAGTCAGTGATAGACAAATACAGCTGGGCTGGTGCAGGAAGAGCCCAGGAAACACCAGGGAAAAGAGATGGCAAAGGGAGGGTCAGTCTGTCACTGCATTTGCTACAGGACAGCAAATCTCTTCCTGTGTCTCAGGTCACAGCAGGAATAGGAACTAGCAACAGACTCACTTTCCTCACTGAAATCAAAAGTCAGTGGATAAACCCAGCAAAGTGAATTATTTGTGACAGAGAAGGGCCAAAGATTAAGAAAGAGGAGCACACCCCCCTCAGCCCAGGTCGGTACTACCAGGGCACCCCATTGTTCCTGAGGCAGCAGCAGCAGCCCAGGGGCGGCAGGTGACAATGGCTGGGTGGGGACACAGCCCCACGGCTCCCTGGGGAGCTGTTTCCCGTTGCTGTGCACCTTGCCAGTCCCTGTGCAACCCGTGGCATAAACAATGAACTGCCAGCTTGCTGGGTTACTTGTTCCTCAGCTCTTGGTTTATTTAGGGCAGTTTATTTTATAACTTGGTGTTGTGATGTGCTCCTAAATGCAAAACATGCTCTGTAAAAACAGTCATTATTGACACAGGGACTGAAAACACTGACCCATTAATAGAAATAAGCAGATCCTGATGATTATTAGAAAGCAATTCATCAAGTGATTGAAAGTAGGCAGCTGCTCCCTTTGAAGGAGCCAGAGTTGAGTCTTAAAGGCTGCTGTGCTGACTTTCCTTTGGTGCCACAGGGAATCTGTGTCTAAATTGCTATAGGAGCTGCTGCCTTGCATTAGGTCTGTACTGAGCTGTGCCAGCAGCTTTGTAACTCTTATCTTTGAGAAAGGCCTTGGAACTCTGAGAAAAATAATTAACTTTTCTTTTTTAAAAAACAAACTTCAATGTTACCAAATTATTTCTGTCAAGTCTAAAATACATGGAGAGCAAGAGGCCAGTTGTATCAATATATATTATTCTGTTAATTACAGTAAAAAGACTTATTTTTAATTCATGCACATACTTGACATAGCTCTATCATGGATTACTTGATAGACAAGGATACATTTCCAGGGGTGTTTTTGTGACAGGTCTTCTCTATCATCAGGACTTGTAAGAGCCATTAACAAAGCAGGAATGTTGAACCTTTGACAGTGATTCTGGATCCTGAAGTGTCTGACACTGCTCTGGTTCCAATGGCAATGCTGCCCTTAGGGTGTTGTGTTAAGGCTAAAAGCCAATGCCCATCAAGGTTTGGGGTTCAGCTTCATACAATAATCCACTAAAACACTGCAAATGGAGAGAAAGTGCACAAAAGCATGAGAAAGTTCCATTTCATACAGTGGAAAAATCCATTTTCCCCTCTGCCTGGTCATCCCTGGAAACTGGCTTGGCCTCCAGCCAGTCACAGCTAAAGGCTTCTGTAGAAGTTCCCTCTCCCCTGAGTGTGTGAGGTTCTGCTGCTTTTTCTGAAGTTGTGTCCTTCAAAATCACTGGGCCTTAACAAGGAAATTGTTTTTAACGATGAAACAATGACACTTCAGTAGTTCAGGCTGCATGAGGAAGACAGAACATTCACATTTATATTTATTTCAGGGCCTCCTGCAGAAGCAGAAGGAGCTGGAGAACACTCTGATTCCCATTGTAGCTCAAGAGAACTTCATGCCACCCTTTTGAGAGGTTCATACAAATGTTCTCAAGTCTTAAAATGGAAATGCACAGCACTTTGCTACTGTAATTAATTATGAACCACCTGTAGCTTTTTTATGAAAATTAAATTATGAGAATTTTGATAGAATACAGGGTCATGATACTTTTTATATTGAAGGTACATTAAACTAATGTTTAGAATGGTTTTCATGCTACCTGAAGATGTGTCAATTTAATATAAGCCACCAAAAACAAGGAAGAAAACTGTTATATGGGGTTTTGTAGAACTCAGTGTGTGAATTTTGATAAATAAAAAGATTAAGATATATTCTGAATGGCTTGTTTTTAACTACAAAACTGCTTGAATTTCAATATTCAGCCACCCTTTAGGCTTATACAGTGCATATTCAGTACTCCCAGCTTTTAAGACCACAGTTCCATCACAAGGTGGATTCATTGATACAAGGGAGTTTTTTTTACAGAAAAGATTATTTGCCATGTTTGAGGAGAGGGTAACAAGTGCTACAGTAGTCTGGTACTTGAACAAATAAATCAATCCACTGTTTATGGAGGGAAAGAATCAACTTTAGATGAAAGGGATGTTGGGTTTTTTTTAAAGCTGCCCCTTTTAACCAATAAATAATTTTGTCCAAACTAATTTAGTGAGTTTAGAGTTACATAGTTTCAAACACTCACCTGGTACCAAACACATCCCAGGGAAAAGCAGTAAAATCAAATTACAAACAGGAACACCCCCAAACACTGGACTTCGGACAACCTGAGGACGAGCAGTGAAAGTCAAGAGTCTCAGCAAAACCAGCAATGCAGCAGCTCCTCAGCTGCTCCCTTCCAGGAGCCCGAGGCATGAACAAAACGAGCCAAGTAAGAGAGAATCGCTGAGGGGGAAAAAGTTGGTAACTCAGCAGATGTGAAATTAAAAAGACAGGATTAAGAAACAGATAAAACTGTATTTACCCCAGTGGTAGTTCACAAAACAAATTAAAAAAAACCAAACCAAAAACGAAGCCTGAAAGCCCAGGAATCATTAAGCTGAAGTGGGAGAGGACTGAGGTTTTTCTGATGCAAATTGAACTCCCACAGTCATTAAACGCAGGGTTGTCCTTCTCTCATTACAGCAATTACAGTAGCCAGATAAAAGCAGGGAGGACGCTGATGGTGCTGCAATGGCACAGAGCACCAAGTGAGCTGCACAGACAATTGCTGTGCAGAAACCAAGCCTGGGTGTTCCCCAAGTACTTTGCAAACAATAAAAAAAACACAGACAAAGCAATGGGTTAGCAAGTCCCTTGTGCATTAAGAGTTTATTTGACTTTTTGTAATGGAACTGCACCATTGGTTACTCTAATTGAGGTATTTAGCCAAAAATCCAGTATATAGTCATGAAAATAAGTACACTGCCTTAGAGCTATGTAAAAACATTGTACAAAATTTGTGTCAATGTCAAATAAATACATTAATATTTATGTAAAGAAATGTGACTTGGATACTCTTACAGTTAAAAAAAGAAAACAACTGGCTCTTTCACATATTTTAGGCAAACATTCAGCTTTACATTAAACAGACCTCAAACTGAAGCCTAGGTAACAGGTCAGGTACAAATGTAGAAACTTAAAAGTGCCAACAAACAAGATTATTCAAGTACAGTAAACGGTAAAAAATATATGCATTTATTTAAATTTTCAGATGGTTCCAACAGGGACAGGCCATCAGGAATTTAAATAGAACATGAAAACATCTGAGATAACAAGAACAAGAAACATTTTGTTCCAGAATAAAATAGAATCATTAATCCAACATTTTAGAAACAGAGAAGTCCACAGCAACTTAGAAAAAGAGACTTAAGAGTTCATTTCTGTTCTGAATATGGCCTGGAAGAATCACAGCAGCTATCCCAGCCACCAGGTGACGATGACTTTTCTATATCCATGCTCTGAGTGTAGGCAGACAGAAAATAATTGCTCCCTTCTTGGTTTTGATTTGCAGGAGAAATTGGGTATGTTCCCAGAAAAGTCTGATGAGTGAGGACATTAAAGTGGCTGAATTGATGGGACATATTTAATTGTCTGCTATAAACCTGGAAGTTACTGAAAGGAGTTTGTTCAACTGCATTGTGTTTTTCTCCTTCAGCAGAGCATGTTGTAGAAACTGGAGTAATTGGCTGTTTCTCTTCCAAGTCAGTTTTGTAAGTCTTTTCCACAAGGCCAGTTTGTGCTTCAGGAGATAACTCTGTAACTGATAAGCAGCTTGCTTTAGCATCTACTCCATGTGGGCCCTTGGCCTCTGTCTGCAAAGCTTCCATATGAGTATCAAACTTAGAGGCATCACTGCAGATTTCTATTTCTGCCAATTCATCCCCTGAATCCAGAGACATGTCCTCCTCATCCTTTTCATCCTTTTCTACAAGAACTACATTAAAAGAGAGAGAAAGACCTATTCTATTGAAATACAAGCTTTGGTTAAAAAGGCCATACACTACTCACAGCGTAACACTTCAGGTCTGCCAGTCCAACAGCACTCAAGTCTTGATCTTCTGCCACTCTGCGTTCACTTACTCAACACACACACTTAACCCTCTGTGGGAGTGTCCAGTTACTCGGTGCTAAAAGCTTCTGCCCACCGTGTCCTTATTTAGTGCTGGGAAATCCCAACTCCCAGCTCCAAAGGGGACAATGTCAAAACAGCATCTAAAGTTACACAGCAGGTGAGTATTTGATCAGACAATTAAAGGAGTACAATTACTGACATCTCAGTACAGTTTACCTACTCTAAGTAGATAAAGTAGATAGAGATAAGTTGATCCTTTTCCTGGAAAACATGTCCTGTCTAGTGCCTCAAATACCATCTCAGCCTGTACCTCTGTATTTAAGTCTCTGGTGCTCCACCCCAGCTGCCTTTTCCCCATCATTCCAAAGACACAAGAGTAGCTCGAGAGTTGGGTTTTCATTGCCAGCTGTGTGTTCACTGACTGGAGTCAGGGCACACTGTCCCAGGACCTCCCCCCCAACACATGCAGTTTGAAAAGGAAAGTTTAAGTGTGTCTGACATTACCTGATTGTCTTTGGTCAGCACTGCAGGAAGGAAGGTGGTTCTGCTCAGTACCAGAGCTGTGATACCCCACGAGACTTTTAAAGTTATGCATAAAGTCATCGACAGCAGCAACCACTATGCCATTATCAACATAGCTCGAGAGTGTTTTGAGGTTCTTTTCTAAATACATAAAGAAGGGTTTGTATTAATATTTAGCACCCATCATCAAAAAAGGGACAGAGGTGTTCCCAAATATGGTGTTTACCTGTTAGGAAGACAGCATGTCTCTGTTGTATGTTTTGAGCCTGAAGCCTGATGAGACAGTCTAGTTCTGGAGCATTTCGAGTTTGGGAATCACAGTTATGGTAAGACAGAATCTCAACCAAGTGCTTCTTTTGATAGGTGTTCAGAAGGGTGAGCAAGTTCAGGGCATTGGCATTCATCCTGCAGAGGGGGAAAGCTCACCATCAGAAACTATTTAAGGTCAGTCTAAATATCAAAAGACAAACATAAGAGTAAGTTCTATTTAAGTGTGTTTTGGAGGGCATAATGAAAGCTGAAGCATTTTAACAGTTGCTATTATAGAACCTTACTTACCTCCCCAGCTCTTTAAGTTTTTTTTGTATTTTGCAGTGAACTTTCCACTGCCATTTCCCATCTGGGGTACTGAGATCCTCCAGAAACTTCAGGAACTGTTTTAGTTTATCTGTTATAGAGAAATTGAATAAAAGTTAATTTTTGTGGTATGCAGACTGAAAATACTGCTTCAGTATATACAAAAAGTTGTGTTCTGTTTTCATCACAGTACAGTCACACAGTTACAAACAGCAGCCACTCACTTCAAGTTTTCTTCCAAGCAGACTGGCCAGCAACAGTATCACAAAACTGAGCTGCTGTTCTGTACCTCAGGTGCCCAGCAGCTGACCTCAGTCATATATGCTCTGCCTTGCTAAAATACTTCAAAAAATTGTAAATTCATCAACTACTCCATTTCAAATAAAGACAAAGCATATACAGCATATTTGTGGATGGAATAGTAAGGAATAAAAAGTTCCACAGACATAACTACACAATGTAATACAAACTGAAGACAAAATCTCCCCGTTCATACATTGTTCAAGGAAGTCACTGAGCTGAGAAAGAGACTGGTTTAGCTGAAGTTCTCAAAGAACATCACAAAAATTGGAAGACCTGATCCTTTACTGTGGTGAGTACAGGACCTCTCAGGTACTGAAATGTCAGGATTTGAGTTCTAAAGCTTCCAGAAGCATCACACCTACCTGTAGTGATGGACTCTGGGTTAAGGACAGATTCATCCGACACAACAAAACCCCCAGACACAAACAGTTCATTGTAAGTGAAATTTTTCACATCATCCAAACTATCAACCCCTGCAAAGCTGACACAGGAGAGCCTCTTCAGAGTCACCAGGCCAGGGATCTGTTTAAAAACATTTGAAATTGGAGATGTAACTGGAGGTCACACAGAAAAAGGAACTACAGAACTCTCCTACCTACTAATGCCAGGCATCAAACTTCAAAACACATTTTCAAAAAATTACAGTTTTTGGGGAGGTGCTCTCTCTGGAGTATTACAGGAATAAGATAAATGGACATTGAGCACTTGGAATAATTTTACTTTCTGTCCAGCACAGGGTCTTAAGCCACAGCTGCCAGGAATAGCTCAAGTTTTCTGAGAGCTGCCTTCACCTGCTGTTAGAGCATCCCAGAACCAGCAGCAGAAATACTCAGGCTTCTGTACAGCTTTACAGCCACAAACAATAAATATGCACTAGCACATGCATGGAGGTGGAAGAAGTTAGGGGTGACTGTTGGAACAAGACCATTTTTACCACACCCCTTTTGTTTCTTCAAACAGCAGCTGAACACGGGACGCTGTTCAATGCTGTGCTGGTAGAAGGATGCAGCCCTGCTCCAAACGAGCTCATCTCACCATTGGCAACAGCTCTCTGTAGCACACAGTTACTTACGTGGGACATACCTTATGGATGAGGTTGGCAATGTCTTCATTTTGGATAATGATCAACAGTTTATCTAAATCAGTTCTTCTTTTAAGGAACTGCTCTGGATGGCACTCTGTATTCCCTAACTTTCTAAGATATTCCTGCCACCACAGAAAGAGGAGACAAGGAAAAATTCAGTGGGTAGTTTGGTAAAAACAATGCCAAGATGACACCCACAACAGGAAGGTTTTCCACTTCAGTGAACCTCACAGGGACTGGCTTCTTTATCTCTCCCATACATTCATCAGAAGGACGCAGCAACACAGAGCAGCTGTTTCAGCAAGTCAGTCATTCCTCTCAAATCACACACCCATGGCCAACTGACAATATCCAACTGCCTGAGTTTTCAGGAAAAGCCAGAAGATTTCAACTTTCATCTTACACATTTAACTACAGAAGAACAATGATTTCTCCAAGTTCTCTCTACTATTAATTAGAGGGGAAGGGAAAAAACCCCAAAGGCACACAGAGTGACTTTTCATATATTCTTTCTAAAATGGTAAGCTATCACATTTCTTCCCTTATTATCTTTTTTCTGTAAGGCCACCCCCTGGCAGGATCTTCAGAAAGGACCAACCTCCAGCCTGTTCTGTTTTCCAGCTCTAAGACTTACGTAAAAGCTAAATATAAGCAAGACTACCTCAAAAGCTCAAGGAATAAATGGGACAGAACAGCCTACTTTTACAATTCACTTTCACAGTGAAAGTGAGTCCAGTTTCATACAAGTGGATTTAAAAGACACTGTTCTGACACGAGAGAGAGGCTAAACTAAAACAGACTTACCTTGATTTCTCTGCAGAGTACACTTTCTTCTTCTTCATGAATATAAAATTTGACAGTGTTTTTCTGTACATGTTCAATAATTTTGAACAAACTGTTAAACACTTCAGGTTGTAACTGGCTTATAAAACCAGAAAAAGCTGGTTGAGTTGAAATGTTTAAGTTCTCTGGGGATTTCTGAGTCTTTTCGGGTGGTTCCACGACATCACCAGCAGAAGTCTGATCCTCTGGTTTAGCATTCCCATGATCCATCTTCTCCTTCCCTTGGGGGAGGCTTGCTGAAGGCTGCTCCTGAGAGTGCAGCTCTTCCCCCAGGTTATTGCACAGAGGCTCTGGGAATGGTGCCGTGTCGCTGTTCCTGCACACGGCCACCGTGTCGGGCACAGGCCTGGGGGCAGTGCTGCTCATCACCTCCAGTGCCTCAGGACTGGCATACACTGGGGGAGTCTGCTTCATGCATGAAGAAGCCATAATGACATTATTCAACTTTTCACTCAGGGTCTCTATATATTCTTGGACAGAAACCTCTGAGGCCTGCAAAGAGATGTGTTCAGAAAGTCTCATTATCCTCTCTCGGGCAGACAGGACTGGTGTGGACATGCCACTGACATAAGCAATGTTCTTTTGCTGCAAAATTTCTTGAATCTTTCTTGCAAAGAGCTTATATTCTTCTAACAGTGTTGTCTCTATTACTGCACTAATGGAATGCTTAGCTGTAAAAGGGTGATCTGTCAGCTCATACTGATCTTCAAGTTTCTCCACTTGTTCTGTGTAATGTCCATCTTCTGCTGTCCCCCTCTGTGTGTCTGAAAATGGAGAGCATGGAAACTGATAATCAGAATTCCTCTGTCGATTTACTATCCGGGGGTCATTGGGAAGTGCATCCATCGGTGGCAAGTACTCCAGTGGCTCTTCTGGTGATTTCAGACCTGTGGGGGAAGAGTTTATCATCATCATCATCACCATCCTCTCAAAAGTCACACACAACGCTACACTAAAACCTCCACATCACAGCCCAAAACCAGCATTAGTGTTATCTCTCTCCCACCAGCCAACTTAAATCAAAGACTCAAGTGTTACAATCTGCTGAAGTACAGAAGCACAGTACATTCGGAACACAGTACAGAAGCTCCTAAGACAGTAAAACAACACAGTCCAAGTCTGCTGAAAAAGCAGAATACAAGTCATTTTCCCAGAGATAACACAGAGTAAGCACAACATGGCATGCCTCCATTACAAATTAAAAATGAAATTAGAAATCAAGCAGGGCAACATATTATTCAAGTATTTTCATTTGCTACTAGGTTAAAATCCTCACTTTCAAAAAGCTTTTTAGACACAAATGACTTGGTGGAGTTGGACTGCAAACTGCATCTGATCTTGCAACTGTGAACACAAGTTTTTTGCTTAAAAGGGGAGGATATCCCTCCAACTGATTACTGAAACAGCTTCAGTGGTGCTGCAAGGAGTGCTGAAAGCCCCTCATAACCCCAACTCAGTTTCTTCACCATCCATATTCAAAACTATAGTTTTGTTTGTTTTTACAGCATTCACATTTCTAATTTGTGTCAATATGAAGCCAAACCAAAATTCTCAACCAGTATCTGTTTTCATCCAGCAGATTTCTGTATAATCAAATACAAGAAACAACTGTACAGACTACAGATGTGCTTGTGTAGCAACACGTGATCCAAGAACGGACCTATGAAAGTTACAAACCTTTAGAATATGCCTTTATTACCCATTTATAGGCATAGAGGAGTGAAAACCCGTGTTACCTGTAATTGGAATAAGTTTCCAGTGCAGTCCAACTTCCCCTACATTATTTGAGTTGGGATGTTGTGGGTGATAGCTGTGTTCTATAGGCACACTGGGACAGGCACTGTAGTCTTCAAAGGTATTCCCAGTGTTTGCTTCCTAAAAAACAAACAAAATGCTCATCTCAAAACAACTTCTTTTGGTTTTGCTCACTATTAAGCCTTTACATTCTGAGCAGTTGGCAGAAAGAACACATCTGAATTCACCAGCACACTGGCAATTCTGCCATCAGTCAAGTCCAGTCAAACTCAGAAGGTTCCCATGAGGTACTTCCCTGGTCTGTCAGGAAATAACTGAGGCAGTCCTGAGCACTGGCTTTACAGTATGGAAGCTGGGGGGGCAAAGAGGAAAGGAGGGGAGAACTGGATGCTCCCTCACTCTTTCCAGGCTGTTATACTGATACCTGACTAAAGCCACGAGATGTCAGCTTTGCTGAGGCACTGCCTGCAAATAGTATTGGACCCTTAAGCCAATTTCATCTCACATTCCAGATGCGTAGAAGCAGAACAGTGTGGAGGTTCTGGGTAGGACGAACTCATTCCTGCTGTGTGACTTAGAAACTGGGCTTTGTGTGCCAGTACAAGTAACAGAGATCATGGAACAATCACTCTTGTAGGGTAATAAACTGGAGCAAGCAGCTGGAGCAGGCAGCTGTGATCCCTAAGCACAAGGGTGACCTGCTAGTTGTGAGCTGAAAGAACTCGTGTACACCACTGCACCAAGAAGGCACACAGAGAGCTGGGCATGCAGTGAAATGCTCAGAGTTCATCAACTCTGCTCCTTTTTTATTACAGAAAGAACCAGGAGCACACGCTTAAGAGTGAAGAAAATTTCCATCCATGTTCCTAGCAAACAGAAAAGCTTCGCAGAAGTTAGTACTTATTTGTGTTTACCTCTGTAAAAAACAGATTTTTTTTTCATTCTGTCTCATAATATTTATGAAAATAGTAGTTTCACTGTCAGCATCTTAACAGCTTCACTTACCCGTAAATGCAGTGTGTGCTCAAGGCCTGCTTCGTTAGGTGGGAGCTGCAGACTGACATCGATGGGGTAGGGCAAGCACAGCACATCAGTTTCCATCATGGCCGGGCTCTGCGGGTCCGTGAAGGTAACACTGTCAGCCTGAGCAGGGTTAGGAAGCTCATGTTCATCTCTGTCCTGAGCTGGAATGGATTCATATTCATATTTTTGTCTCATAGCCTCTTCAATTTCCTCAGAGCCTAATGCTAAGGCTTGGCTGACAGACTGTGCCAAGGCTGGGTCCCAGCAGCCAGCAGTGGCCAGCGTCTCCAGCAGCGCTTTGATGAGCCCGGGCGTGTCGGCAGCAGGGTCTGACACATCCGCCTTCCTGAAGTCATTCTCGTGGCCACCATGCTCAGAATTCATTGAGAACACAGAGTGTGGTGAATCCGAGGTTCTGCCCCCTTAGAACAGGGTGAGGAAGGGAAAGGGAATCCATTACTATGTCTCAAAATAAAAACAAAACCAGATGCCCCCACAAACATGTGCCATGAACTCACAGTCTCACTCTTTAGCATTGGTTCATATGTACACATACACTTATTCTGTCATCACATATTCTACATTAATAATCAATGTTAAAAGACCTTTGAAGGTTGACAGAATTCCAAGCAGGAATCCCAACCATAAAGCCCACCCTTTGCCTCCTTCACCCCAATGTGCCAGTCAGTAGCTTTTGTCCCTCTCAAGAGGACAACTAAGATCAGTTGAGAAAAGGGTCAGGGAAACAGAAATCAAACGGTTTCTTCCAGCAGATCTTAAATCAGAAGGTATCTGATACTTCTCCAGATAATTTCATGAGCAGAATAATTTAATCTTACTACTATTTGGTTGTTTTCTTTGTCCCACTACACACATTACTGGCTATTTCAAAATTTAACTATGCTTTTTCCCTTCAATGTAAACTTCTTAGGTATTAGAGGGGGTATTGGAGCCATAAAGAATTACAGCAAAGTCAAACTCTGCAGAAGACATTACAGTATCAAGTCTGCTGAGTGTTCTGTATAGCTCTGGATAGCTCCAAGGCAAGTAAACTCTTTGAAAGTCTGCCTTCTTTCCAAAGAGGCAGTACAAAAGCAACTTCCAGGACAATTCCAATTAACTTGTCTTCTAGAAAGAGGGAAACCTGCAAAAAATCAACTTTATCTCTTTGGATAGATCTCAGACCAATGTTTAAACGAACCACCATGTATTAAATATCCACAGCATGCAAAAAATACTCAATCTATAATGATTAAATTATAAATATGCTTTGAATAGCAATGCTTAAAGAAGAACTCTAAACAAATACTTTCTTACCTCCAAACTGACAAATATTCTCTGAAGCGTCACTCATTTTTAGATATTTATGCAAATGTTCAGATTGTTTTTCCAGCTTCCTTTTCAGACCACTTCTGATTCTGGGGTCTTCAGAATCAGAATCTCCACCTACATTTTTCTTCCTACACTGGATCAAATTAATAAGTTCTTTGAGTCTTTCAGTATCGTCATCTCCAGAAGGAGGCAGTTTTTGTTTGCCAGCAGGGGCTTCGTATTTGGAATGGCTTCTTTTCCCACATTTTGCCTTGGCAAAGTCAGAGTAGTCTTCTGTAGCTTCGTAATCTGAGATGGGGCTGAAGCGCTGAGGCTTCCGGCTTCTGTCCAGCAGCTCCTTAGCTCTGGGAACGGGGAGCTGATAGGCCTCCCAGCCAAAAATATAGTTCCGTAAGCAGCTGTCAATGTGAGCTTTGTATCTTGGGGCAGGATACAGAAATCTTTTGTCATCCAGCCGTGTTGAGTACTCGTGTAATATAAATTCTCTACCAGTGCCACTGTAGAGTTTTTTAAAGTACTCATGGATGTACTTTTCCACAACAGCATTGAAATCTGCACTACTGTCTTTACGGGACTGAATTAAAGCAAAATGTAGAGACTTAATCAGCTTTGTTAAATCTGGAATGATTTCCTTTTCTTCATGCAAAACCATGGTAGTTGAATTTTTCTGTGATCCATATGGAACACTTTTTTGTGCTGCCATAGGAGAGAAGGGAACCCACAATTAAAATCAAACCATGAAGCTATAAATAACTGATGACTAGTTAGCAATATTCTGTGTTAATACATATTGGGTGAAACACAGTTTGGAATGACCATGAAGAAATAATTCAGAAGCCAGGGAAGCCGTATCAAAAATTCCGATTTCTCAAACATGAACAAAGGAACCTGCAATTTGTGATATTTGCTTTTGTGAAGAAACAAATATTTTAAGACACCACCACCACGACGATAACCAATGCAAACTGTTACTCTTAGTCTACTCTGACTGTGAGCAGTACAAAGTCTTCAACAGAATATCATCTCTGTTTAAATAAACCTGTACACAACAGTGAACACACCTACCTGAGTTAATTACACCTCTAGGCTCTGGAAACAGAAACAGAGCATGAAGCACACGGGACCATCCAGCTTGGTGGTCTAGAACACAAAAAAATAAAACCAGGTAAAAGGAGAGGACCACTGCACTCCAAAAGACAATCCAGTACTCAAAACCAACTCCCCTAAAAAAACCAAAACAAAACAAACTCAAACCCAAAAAACGCAGAGTATACTCACCGTAAGGGGACATCATTTGCCAAGGAGAAAGAAGAAAGAGAAATCCTCTGTCCACAAGCGGTTTCACAAGGACCTGTTTTCAAGCAAAAAGAGCAAACTGCTTCAAAGACATTTGCTCACTATGAATACTCATCCTGACTGTCAGATAATTCTGCCTTGGGCAGAGAAATGCCCTGATACTTAAGAATATGCCAGCTAAAGAATTCCAGTGAGACTGTGGATCTTGCAGTATGCCTCAAATTACTAACTAGTAAAAGTATTTTTAAAAACAGGAATAGTCAAATCTGTTGCACTCACAAGTTTCTCTTTCTCTAGTTTTTGAAGTAAACCCTCTAAGTGACTCCCAGAACGGGACTTCTCCACAACTTCATACAGGCTACAGTACATGCCATTCTTCAACACTGACACGATATAAGGGGAGAAAGAGAAAGCAAGAAAAAAAGAAACAAAATTGTAATTCAGAAAACTTGAAAATTTTAAACTTAAAAAAATTAATCAAGAACTATTTACCTTCTTGTCCTCCTTGGTAGGTTTCTTTAAAGAACAACGCTGGTGACATTTTTTTCTTCAACTGATCAATGCTGACAAGTTTTTCAACCTCAAGCTTCTCAGGACTGGAAAAGAAGGTTGGGGGGAGATTAAAAAAAAAAAAGACCCTCTTTTTTTACCTTTTATATCCCTACCCTCATCGATAAAATAAGAACTAGTAAACACATGCTCTGCAGAATAATTTCTTTGGACTATCTCACGAGCCAGCAGTGTTTATTCCCGCACAGGAGTGTGTGTCACTTCAATGGAAAAAAAAACCCAACAAACCCCCAAGCAACAAAACACCAAACAGCAAAGATGTTGACAGTTGTGTGCCTGAACTCGTGAAAGTTTTGGACATGCATGAGTCAAGAGTTGTTTGACACGTTTAAGGCACTTAAGTCAGTATTTTAGGTTTTCATCTGAATATATACAAAACTTAGCAGGCTCTATTCAAAAGAGATTTAATAGAGCAATAATTTAAATTTACTGTCTAAATGGTAATACTCACAGCTTGCATGGAAGGAAAGGTTGTGCTGCTGATTTTAGGGAAACGTGGCACACAAGTTTGCCTTTATTCCAAAGCTGTCCCCTCCACAACGTAATGTTAGATTTCTCTAAATTAAGATGGAGAAAGGAAGACTAAATTAAACCACTTGCCAGCTGGGTCTGAAAGAAGAGGCTGCTGAATCTCCAAAACCAGTTTAGGAAAAATTTCATACTAATACCATGGAAGACAATAACGTTAAACGTTAACAGAAAGGATGTTATCAACCCTACTCTGTTTTGACCTGCTCTGAGCAGAGTAAAGGAGCTTGGTGTGTTACCTACACCTGGGTGTATCAGTACACCCTAGATGCTAATATCAGAGGAATGGTATCCTCTGTCCTTAATTAACTGTCAACCACTTTCATACATAGTAATTTTGCTTGAATGAGGTTCTAAACAAAGCACAACAGAGAAACATATTATTTAAAGTGCCATTGAATGGGAAATTCAGGATCTGCAGATCAGTTCTTACTACACTTTAAGTTGGAAAGGAGGGGGAAAAGACTTTTGATTTTGTTCACTTGTGGTTCATTATGATAAAAGAAGATACACATGAAGGTGTCTGTTTGATCATGCAGTATCAGGAACCAGCATGGATCAGGACAGCATAACTAAATTGGTCAAACATAAAATTACAAGGGAAAAACATCAAAAACTTGCATGCCTGTATCATAAAACCAAAAAATGGAATTCATTCTTACCTGTACTTCTATCTGTGTGGAAGGTGTTTGGTCTAAACAAAAGAAGACAGACAGAATGACTAGGTTGGAACAGAGAATTCTGGCCACTGAATTTTGCATTACAGATACTTTATCAGTCTAACAAAAAAGCAAGATTGGTAATTCCCTCTCTAACCTCAAGCTATCACTGCTGCAGCATCTTACACTATTTTAGATACCTTGATAACTGCTTTTAGCACTTCACAGTACAGACCCCACACCTGGATGCCTTCCCATCAGCACAAGTATCACACTGGAACTGGCCATCTATATATTCTCTCCACAAGCAATAAGGCACCAGTGAAGGGTTCAGAGACAAATTATACAGAATATTATTGTAGAGTACCAAGCAAGATAATGCTGCAAACATCTTTTACATCCACTAATTCCCTCAGTTAGGTAAAAGCCCCCTCTGTTTGTGGATTCCACCTGAGCAGAAGGCAAGCAGGTGGGAAGAGCAGCAGAACTTTCCACAGGGGCCACCCTGCTGCATAAAACCAATTCTGCCACCTCTTGCTTTGCATTAGAAGTATTTATTAGGCTAAGTCCCTGTGACACCCATTCATTTCAGCACTGTTCAATTATATCAGTTCTAAGCTACGGCCAGCAGCTATGAATTCTACATGCTACATGCAGCCTTTCCTAGCTTACCTTGATGGGGGCACAAATTTTGGTCCTTGTACCATGTCATCTTTATAAGTAAATGAAACAACAGCATAAGGACAAACATGTCTTGGTCTTCGCCTGATCTCATCAAAGCCATATTCATAAAAGTAGTACTGGGAAAAAGTGACACAATGTTAAATCAGGAGCCTGGAGCAACAGTCAGTTTCTGTAAAAGCTGGTACTTAAAACAAGGAAGCTTTTAAATGCTCCTCTAATATGTGCTATAGAATACAGTCAATTAAGGTAGTTTTTTTTACCTTCTCCCTCCTTTATCAATGAATCAGATACAGACACTACTTCAGGAGCAAATCAAGAATGAGAAAATAATTCTGCAACATTTACTTGAAAGTATATTCTTGATGAAAGAAGGAAGAACAAGAACAACAAAAAATTTAGAGGAAAGTAAATACTGCAATGAGTTTTAGAGTCTATCCTTAGTTCAGTCACAAAAATCTAATGTAAAATGTTAATTAAGGCAAGTTTGTAATGAGGAATGAAAAAATACATTCATTTTTTAGCCATCTGATTCAGTGTCAAGCCCAGTGATTTACAGAAGACAAAACAAGTTGTTAATACTGAAGAGAATGCTTTCAAGTAAGGATCCTGAAATCTACAGACTTGGTGGAATTATCTGACTGCAACAGATGACTGCAGTAAGAGACAGAACACCTGCAGGAACATAAATGCTTGGAACTGATTTCATTCTCTCCTCCCTCATCATCTCCAAACCTGAGAACCTGGAAAGGGGAATAAGGAAAAAAAAAAAGGAAAAAAAGAAAAATGCTATTCTTTCCTAGCCAATCTATTCCCTTTTAGGAGTCTCACTTAATGACCATAAACGAGTTGTACCTTTTACACGTCAAACTCCCCACATTATGTCCTCTCTTCCAGCCTCCATTCCAGTCCCATGTATATTCCCCAGTTATTTCCTATTCCACCTCCATCCTAATCTGAAGAAGATGTTTTCCTGAGGTTCAGGAACACGCAATGGGAACAGGAGAGGCTGCCATGCTGTTCTGTGATTTCTAATGCAGGCACCAGTGAGCTGTTCACACGCCCAGCTGCAGCTTTAAAGGGAAGCTCAGAATTTGTTGTACTTCAATGATTTTCCCTCCATCATTTCAGAAGTTGTGTTTATGAAGTTTTTATGTAAGGAGGTAACAGAGGCTCAGCTTTACCTGAGTAAGTTCATAGGCTCTGTAAGCCAGCAAGGAGGTGACTTTGTTTGCATTCTTTGAAACATGACACTCATGCTTTGGGGTGGGATCCAACACACTCTTGACAGTTGATTCCATTGCTTTCATACCAATGTGGTCATATATGCTTTTCATTTTTCCCTGTAATAAAGCAGAAGAATTGTAAGCATGAGCTTTTTTTCTGGACACTGGCAAATTGCTTCAAGTACTAAAGAAAGTAAGAGCAGAGAAAATAAAACAGACCATTAAGAAAGCCACTTCTAGAAGAATATTATTTTTATACCTTCTAAGAAAACAATACATTTTTGCCTTTTATAATAATTTATTATGCTTTAAGCTTCATATTAACACTGGATTTTAAATTTAGTATAGTTTCTCTACAAGCAGATGATTGTGCAAATTAAAAGTTAGGTTAAAACCACCCGTGTGTTATCAGTAAGCAATGTAATCTTTCAAGAACAGCAAGATAAAATTACCTTTATTATTTTAAAAACAATCACATCTCCAGTTGCTCCAGATTCTAGAGGATTAGGCTGCAATAAATCAGCATACTTGGAGATATATACACCTGAGAAGAGTATAAAAATAAACCAAATACATTATGCTGAATGTTAAAATATTATTAGAGGTTTAAAACGCATTATATGGGATTAAAGCTCAATATACACAAAAGAATAAAGATACAATTGACACTCAAGTGCAAAGGTAAACCAATTTTGTGCTTGTCAGTACTTAATTACTTCACAGACTTTAAGGCCTCAAACACGCACTGTCATTTGTTGGTGTGGCTGACTACCTCACATCAAAGAACTATAACTGAATTCAGATACTCTGAAAAGCATCAGTTTTGCTTAGGTTCCTCTCATTCCCAGTCTGTATTTAACTGCTTTAGCAAATTGCTCCAGACCCTTTACCAGTTAAACCAGTAAGAAATCAAATGCTCATAAAGCTCTGTTCTTCTCCACCTCGCACCTATTCTGCTTTCAGTATCCACATCACCTCTCTATCACGTTCTTCTTACACAGGATGACAAAATTAGTTCCTAATTTTCTATTTGAAAAGATTTGCAAAAGGAACTGTCTTGCACTCTAGAAACTCTCTAACACCTTGTGACTCTTGTAAGTCTCCAATTTATCTACGCTGTTCTTGGATTTGTGGATTCAAGAATTCCATCTACATTAAAACTGAGCTCAACTACCGTGTCCATGAGGTATTTCTGAATGTTCACACCTACAAACAAACACAGAGGCACAGCCAGCCACACACTGCATGAGCTCTTTGGCCCCGCCAGGTTTACTGGAAAGACATGGTACACTGGTTTGACTAAAGCCAAAATGAGAATTAGGTCTTCCCTTTAGGAAGGGAATTTAACTGAACTACTGAAAAACAGAGCAATGAAATAATGTTCTGATGTCCATTTCCTTCGCAAAAAACATCTTGCTGTGATACTGCTGCAGTCAGTGATAGAAAAAGGACTGAAAGTTCACACAACTGCATCACATTATTCATCAACTACTACTGAATAACACCAGCACTTATAATCAAAAGATAGTTACCCATGGAAGGGCTGCCGAGAATTGTGATTTTGGAGTGGCCAACCTGCAGCCCCTTTTCACATATGCTCTGGATCTAAAGAGAAGAGAGAGTTTTCTTAAGCAACTCTGTTAGGAAAGCCAGGATATGAACAGAACAAACAGTGAGAAATGACAATAACAAAATTTAAATTGAGATTTAAACGAAACCCCAACCCTTACAAACAGAGGCAAGAGTAGTCTGAATTCTCTATAAAACTGTTTAACTGTGGAAGTCCATCTCTAATATGGAGCAGCTACACAGATTCACCTGTATCTTACAAAGCAACAGCCTCCCTATAACTTAAACATTGTTTATGAACATTACTTGCTTTTAATGCAGAAAACTTTAATATTCAAAACAGAAGTATACCTGCCAAATGATTGCATGCTTAAGAAGTCCTGGCTTAAAACAGCAGACAAAGCACAGAAATTCCCTTTTCATCACTTTGATTAGAAGTATATGATCAAAGAAGAGATAGAGAGGACAATGTCCATTTTTTAATATTACAGGTTACCTTATTGATGCAATAAACCAGAAAAAACATCAAAATCCAAATGCAATGAAAACACAAAATATTCCTCATCAATTTAAAAGAAAAAAACAAACACAACCCTAACAAAAACTCACGTCATCCAGAAAATCTATCCTTTTATTTATAAAACAGAGCCTAATCCAGAGAAGATAGAGAGACATGTAAATGGAGTACCTTAAATAGCAGAGAACAGAGGATTTAAATGGTGATGTATTAGATCCCTTTCTCATCCTTCCTCACCTCCCAGTGCTGAATTTTGCAAAAGTAACTTTAAGACTGTTTCAATAAAAACACTCTGAAAAAAACCAAAATCCCAAAACCTCTTAATTGCTAAAGAAAGCATTTCCCCTGCAGGGCTCTCTTCCCCACCTGGCACCGATCCACCATGAGGAATGCGTAGCTTTCCGAGAGCTCCTTCTCCATGCGCCCATCGAATTTCAGCTCTCTGCGCTTCTCTGTGAACTGTCCACACACAAAGTTCTTAACACAGGCAGACATTACTGCTGGCACAGTCAAGAGTCAATGGTTCAAGGCCCCATCTATGTGAGCAGATCCAAGTGTACCAAAATAATCAAAAGATAATCCAAACGAAATTACTGTATGCTACAATTAAATTTCAAAAACACTATACCTGTGGGAAAGCTAATCAGCTTAATCTGCCCAAGAATTTGTTTTTTTAAGAAGACGACACTCTTCAAACAGACCTGAGCACTAACATTTTAGTTTGATCTTTGTAGCAGAACTGCTACAAAGAACCATCCAGCCCAAAACCTTACATACCATCTTTTAACTCCAGAAATCAGTCTTTTACTCTTTTTTAAGAGACAGATCTCTTACACTGTGCATGTACTTCTGCACATGCACCTCGCTGCTACTGAGGTGGTTTATACCAATATTTCCCAGATGTAACCATGAATAATTAATGTAACAGTAGCAGAAAATGCTTCAGTTTACTTTATGACTTCAAGATTATAGTCACAGCAAACAAATTATATATTCAATTACTTCATATGTGAAACTTTTTGGCACTGGGAATGAAAACTTCATTTCACAGTGATGAGAGCAAGCCAAGGCTGGATTTAAGAGACACCGCGTAAGGCACAACAGAAGAGCTTCAACCAAGGTGCCCCACTTACTAGTTCAGTAATCAATTTTAGTTAAAGTACTTCCTGAAAAACAACAAAACTACAGAGATTATGAAAACTTATATCAGGCATAAATTTTAATCTTAACGTTCACAAGAAACATCAGCCTTGCAAAGAAGACATTAAAACATCTTTCCATGTTATTAAAATATGTAAAAATTAAGAAAATTTTTGAAAGCTAAAAACACATAAAAATATGTGGTGCCAAATACAATTTTTTTTTAGTCTCTTTGGAGTATCTAGCAGGCAAGAGTTTACACCTATGCAGTAATAAACCTGCCTGAAAAATAGCTGTTTACATTTCTGGAGATGTGAGTTTGCAGTTAAGTACCAACCACATAACTGAAAATAATCCCCACGTCTCTGCCTCTAGACTAAGAAGCAGCACTGTTATTTGACTGGTACCTTACTAACAAGCAGAAGCCACAAATATACTCACTTCTTTTTCCAACAGTTCACTATGAACTAAGCTGGCTCTCCTGTATTTAAAATTGGACACTGAACTTGGATCCAAGTAGGAAGTATGCAGAATCTTCAAAATATCCTCAAATTCTCGACAACCTGGAAGTACTGGCTGAAAGAGTGCTATAAAAGAGAAAAAAATAAAATAATTAGCACCAATATACACGTGAAGACATCCAAAATTTTCTAGTTCACTGACAGTTTATGCATGAAGACAAAATGTTTGTGATTCAATTTCAAATACAATGCACCTAAAATTCTTTGATAAGATGAACTTTAGAGAGTTTATCTTAAAATTTCCTAGAATGTAGCACCTTTAAAAAAACCACATTTATGTTTTTTTAATATTACTCTTGAGCAGCTACTAGTTCTCAGAAGTTTGTAAGGCAAGCACCTCAAGTCTGAATTTACCCCTTGAAAAACATCTAATATGTACTGCAAAACACTGTAATTAAACTTTCAGAACTGTAATTAACTAATTAACTCCTTTAAATTAAGAAGCAGGAACAAATTGCTCTAATAAAAACCTCAACAAGAGTTTCATAGCTTGGCCTTGCTTCAGAACTATTATGGGGTTCTGTGTTTGTTTGCTTATGGCAATTAAGCTAAATATAAAGACATCCAATACTGTTTAAAAACAAATAGGTTCCTATTACTATAAAACCCCCACTGCCTCTGTTCATGCTTGATGACGTTATCCCCTACTGTAAGTGCTTTAAAAGGAAAGCCCGTCGTGCTGTATACGAATTCCCTCCTGGGCAAACCTTTGCCTGAGTTCCCACAGGGAAGCACTCATGTCCCAGAGCTTCTTATCTGTGTTTGGGTGCCAAGCTGACAAACAGATCCGAGGAGCAACCCCAGAGGAAGCCAGCAGAGAGTGGCAGCACAGATTTTGATAGTGGCCAGGAAAGTAACATCTCTGGGGGGACTGAACTAGCACAACACAAAGAGAGTAACTTCCAAAACACAAACCAAAAGTGCAGGATTTTTACTGTAGTTATAACAGTTAGGAAGAACAACAATAGTACTAGTCTCACAGAAAAACCCCTATCTACCATTACTCTAACAACAAATTAAATTTATTACATCTTCAGAGTATATTCTCCAATTTCATTAAATAATATGGCAGTAGACTTAGACAGCAATCTTTCCCTCATTTGCAGAAAAGATTTACTACATAAGCCTCAATATAAAACAAATGTTCCTAATGTAAACTGGTCTGTGTTATTTAGTAAGAGCTGCACACTTTAGAATGCAACACCACATCTGCAAACTGAACTCAAACAATGATTCCAACACCAGCAACAACGAGCAAGTGATTTTTTAAGAGTGGAAGTTATGAAAGTGATTTAGAAGCCATACTTATGCAACATCCTTTCCACCAACTACACCTACATTCTTGAAAAGCTGACAGCAACATGGGAGGAGACAGAATTGAGTGAATGGAATTCTCAACTTAGTACTACTGGGACTGACTGCTCTTGCACTGAAGAGAGAAACACGCACTAAGAGAACAGAAGACAAGCCAGCTGCAAGGGGACATGCCCTGGGAAAGCACCCCCTTCTCCACCCCAACCCCAAACACCTCTTGGGCACTACAACACCAAGGTTTAATAACTCTCTGTCAGAAAGATCTGGGGTCCATATGCTGCCAGCTCCTCAAAAAAGGACTAGTTAAGGCAGAGGGTTATCTGTGCCAGCTGCTTGACCGAATTTCCTGTTTTCTTAACGGTGTTTACTGTACCTTATCCCCTCTCCCTCCTTCCCCCAGGACACAGGCTCAGTAACAATCAGCCTCTCACTTCCACCTGGAGCCTGAACAAGTGGAAAGCACTGCAGAGTGAGTTAGAGCAAGCCACCACAAACCATACATAATGTCTCACCTACTTTCCCAGATGCAGATCTAGGAAGAGGCACATTATTACACAAATTAATATGCCATACATGCAAATATTGTCATTCATGTTCCTATGTGTTTAAACATCTTCAGCTTTGTGGAAAGCTCTGAGGAGTGAGCTGAGACAGACTTGCCCAAAACCAGCAAATCCCCCTCTCCTCCTGCTAGGGAGAACCTGCATAAACTACTATACACTTAGCTCTCAACATATTTATGGAAAAGCCCTACCTAGTCCTTTAATTATGGAACACAGAAAGACATTTTTTTTTAAGTTGTTGCAGTTTTTTCTTCCAGAACATGAGGCACTGCAGACTTCCATGTTTTAAATCAAAAGAGGAAACACTACCCCAGTGAGGTGAGTAGCCAGGCAATACTTTTCAGTTACTTCAGCTGTGGTGTTCAAGGACAGGGATGGTCTAAAATGTTCATGTCACCACAGCAGGGTCTGTACCTCACTTCAAGGAAGGAGATGAGAAACAAGACAAAACTGAAATAAAACCGAGAAGTAATAAACTAGACTTTGCACAGCAGCACAGCAGTCACCAAAGTGTGCTCCCAGGCATAGCACAAAATTACTGAGCTCCTTTCCAGTCCTACATCACTTCAGACCAATAGTGTGCACATTCATATCTTCCAGGCTTGCTGTACAAAGCTGATGGAGGTGTGCTGCACCTTTACTGACCTGTGTTAATTAAGCAGTAATTAAAGGCCTAACCTGCAGCATCTTTATAACATAAATCAATTGCTGTAAGGTTTGCTGGCTTGTTCTGCATAGGTGAAAGTAAGTAAATAAATACTGGGTTTGTTCAGCTTCTACCCAGGGCATTGGAACATATGTAACTATTTTTAGGTAGAAATTTAATTTAGCTAATAAGTACTACCCCAGGGACAGGGACTGGACACTTGGATGTATGTCATGCCTGAGAGGCTCTACCTTTCTTTCACAGGTGTCTGATGTTTCAGCTTCAGGAAAGTGAGACTGGAGTTAGTGGGTTTGGTTGCTTTAAGTCAGAATGTGAAGACAGAGCCACCCCACTTGAGAAATCCTGAACAAACTTTTCAGTGAAGATAAGGACAGGACTGATTTTCTTATCAGTTAACTTGGCAGAATGTAGCACTCTTCAGAGAAATGCTCCTGCTACAAAAGCTCCATTGAGAACCACCCTTTTAAGTCTTTATTTTACTCAGTCTTCATTTTTAAGACTAAGACCAAAAATCTGTGGTATTAATGAACGGTAATATTTTTACCTTCATGACTTTTTTCAGCCCATGTGTCTTTTGCCCTCAAAAGGCCTAAACAGTTACCAAGTTCAAGGACTGACAGAGTTCCCCACCTAGAAATATCATGTATCAAATAGAAAATGCACACCTCTACCAAAGAAAAGGAAAATCAGAAGACAAGGTAAGAGGATGAAGCAGAAAAGGGACAACCTGGACCTTCATGCATGTATTGCTGAGAGTTTCATGGCTAAAAGCAAAGACCTTTTTGCCCCACTCAGCCTGAGAAACAGCAATCATTTGCTACTTTGATAGACCCCAGAAATATACAGCTTTAATCAACAAGCAACCCCTTAAAGGCACAGGCTGCGATGTCAGCATCATTTGTGGAATTATCTTTTGGTATGGGGATCATTTATATAGTTCAGCAAGTTAAAAGTGCTCTTACAGTGCTTTAGCCTTAAAATATGCTTTTCTAATCCTATCAAGGATATCTCAAGTTTCAAGCAAACTTGGAAACCCCTGAAGATCTGACAACTGCATTACATGAGGCCAGGACAAGCCTGAAGGCAAACGACAGATAAGCTGCTCAAGAGAGCATAACACCATTGCTAAACTCTATGTACCAACAAAACAAACCTTCCAAGGCCTCTAAGGAGAAAGACAAATGCAGGCACACCTTGAAAAAATAATGTTGCAGCCAACCTTTCTTTCACTTGCTTCCTGAATTCCTATGCTAGGAAAAAGAATGAGGAAATCAGAAGTATTCTCTGTGCCAAACGACCACAGCAGTCTTTAAGAGGTATCTTTCCTCTGGATGCCTTTCTCCAGATTAAAAAGGATTTCTGTTGACTTTCAGTCCCTACTTAAGTCTCCAGGAGGGCAGATAAATTCCAAAGAAGATAAATAAGCAGCTAAAGCCTAAATTTTCTTGGATATTTCTCTTATATTTTTGCAGCTAAAGCCTGAATTTTCTCTTACATTTTTGCTTTCCAGAATCAATTTTTAATCACTTCACCACCAAGAATTGTTCCTAAAATACATTTTGGTGTTTAAAAAAAACCAAAAAAGGCCCTCCAAACAGATCTAAACACTTCTGACAAATCCTATACATACTTCGTACATAGCAGCTAAACTTTAACAATCAAGGCAGAAGTTCTCTCTCAGGATGGTTATGTCCAGGAAATAAATGGTAGTTTAAAAAGCAAAAAAAGGACAATTCCAAGGCAAAGAATAATGAAGGATGCTTCCACGTGCATTGCTTCATGCTGGGCTTTAGAATCAAGCCAAGAGAGCTCTTTTAAGAGGGACTGGTGACACTCATTCTATTTTACAATTTAAGATGTACTTAAGCACTGGCAATAAGGATGCTGTAAGTATGTGCCACTACAGCATCAGATGATCCATGCAATGCTGATCTTCCAGTTCAGTTCCAGAACTGACTGAACTGCATCATTTTTCAAATGACAGTACAAAATCCCTACAGCATTCCGGTTGTCCTCAAACTGCACGTTTGGCAGTCCACGGTGTGAGACCAATGCTCAGCACCTGTAAGCCCACAAGCACCATGGGCTGAACGGAGCAGGGTCTGCTTTGAGAGCTTCGGAAGCTCTCAGTCATCACAATGATTAAAATGCCTGAGAACCTTTCTGCAGGCTGAAGGGAAAAAAGGTGAGAATGGATCAAGCGGTATCAGCACGTCAGCTTTTGAAGTACGTTAAGAATGATTTCCTCTTCTACCCCCGAGGCCACAGAAGCCAGAGGTGTGAACTACACAAACTAAAACTTTTTGCACACTGCAGATGGCTCTGCATAGGCAAATGATGAATCAGATGACCTGAAGAGGTATTCTGCAGGTTTTGACTTACATTGGAACCAAATGCTAAAGAGGAACTTCAAATATCGTTGGTTTAGAACTGAAAAACATTTCTGAAATACATTTAAAGATATTCACATGTAACCACACTTGGGTGTGACATACAAGACACTTCAGTTCGTGAGGCACTACGTTATATCCAGGTATTTTTCTGTCAGATGAACTATAAAAAGCTTTTTTTTTTTTTTTCTCCAAATCAACCCAGTTCTTTTTACAGTGAATCTCTGCCAGACTTGCATCACCCCACGGCGGGGTGGCAATGGGAAAGAACGGAGTCATTACTGCCAAAAAGAGTTATTCCATTACTGGAGAGAAAAGACTGGATAATGAAATAAACCTACCTTCATCTCTTCCTTACAGAAGAAAGTATTTCAAGAAGTTTAGATGTTACACTCTTCTCTGAAGAACAAGAAACCTATTCAAACAAGTATTTCTAAAATATGGACTAAGTTACTGACTCCATATTGCAAAAGGGCAAGAACTGAGATAAGTTTCAGGGAGGAAATCAGACATGTCTTCAACTCCACTTAACAAAAATAAAGTTAAGCAGAAACCAGCGGAGTCTTGTGAAAAGCAAGAAATACCACAGGCTTTTAGAGGAAGAGTTACTCAGAAACAAAAAAACTCCAAACCCTGAACACTTGGAAGCAGAACGCTTCCAAGGCGAGGCACAAAAACGTGGGATGCTCCCTTCCTCCCTGC
The DNA here is from genome assembly GCA_013399225.1 of Rhipidura dahli. NCBI lineage: Eukaryota > Metazoa > Chordata > Aves > Passeriformes > Rhipiduridae > Rhipidura > Rhipidura dahli. The sequence goes on from VXAC01001091.1 coordinate 1,500,169, forward strand.
AAAGAACTTTAACCACATAAGAATAGTCTTCTGTATATCATCTATGAAGGACATCTCTGCTCAGTGTTTGTTTACTTTATCCTAACCAGGATTACACCCCTCTCCTGCAGGGAGGAGGTCAGGGGCAAGAGAAAAGCGAACCATCTTCTCTGACGTCGGTGTCCCAAAGAACCATCTTCTCCACATGCGAAGGCACCTCCAGAAGCAAAGCCGAGATCAACTCAAGCCCACCCTGATCACGTCCAGCTTCTCCTCCTTTTAAAGCAAAGGTCTGAAATTCAAGCCGTGTATTTGCTTTGTTCTGGTTTGTTTTTTTTTTTCATCCTCGTGACAAAATGAAAGTGAGAAAGAAAAGAAGAAGGGTAGGAAAAGAATGTAAAAGCCTGACACTAAAATCGGCTCCCCAGCAGCCTCGCGAGTGCGAGCCAGCAGAGCCTCCTCCACACCGCAGGGTTTGCATGCAGCCGTGTGAGGTGTCTGAGAGCTGCCTGATGAATCGGATGGAGAGGGGAGCGAGGGAGAAAAGGGAGGGGAAGGGAAGAACAACCTTTCTTTTCTCTGCTCTTCCTGGGGATGTGAAAGTTCCTCCTAACAGGCTGCTGGTCTTCTGGGGGCTTAGGCAGAGGGGGCGGCCCCCCGAGCACACCGCTGGGCGGCTGCGGCTGTTCATTTGCCGTCGAGATGCTGCTCCTGCGCTGGCTGCTGCTGATGCTGAGGTTTGTGGGGACCTTGTCCTCTGCAGCAGCAGCAGCCACCAGCAGCGCCTCCCCAGCGCTACCGCTCTCAGAGCGTCCGCCATTTTGTGTGATGTCCTCAGCGGCTCCTGCTCTGTTACTCTCCACTCCGAGGACGCCCGCGCTGGTCTTCTCCGTCCGCTGATGCTGCTCCGGCTCCATCTCGCCGCTACTGCGGATCACGGCATCCGCCATTCCCTCCGGAGAAGCGAGCCAGCGAGCCCGGCAGCCCGCGCCTTCTCTTCTCCCCAGCACAGCGCCCCTGCCCAGCGCCAGCAGCGCCCGCGCCGCCCCGGCTCCCCCGCCGCCCGCCTCACGGCAGCC
>VXAC01001091.1:1501519-1654136 GCA_013399225.1 Rhipidura dahli
CACGGGCACCGCTCGGGACCCGCTCGGAATGTGCCGCTTCCACCAACCGGCACCGCCCGGCACCCGCCGCCCTCGCGCCAGGCGGCGGCGCCCCCTTCAGGCGGGAGCGAGCGGCAGCGCGGGCGCAGCGGGGCCCGAGCGCTGCCCTGAGGGGACACGGCGCTGCCCTGAGGGAACACGGCGCTGCCCTGAGGGGACGCCGCGCTGCCCTGAGGGGACGCCACGCTGCCCTGAGGGAACACCGCGCTCCCGGGAAGGCCACAGCCGCACAAGGATCCTGCCCCGCAGCTGGGGCACGACGGACCGGCCTCCCCTCGCAGCGAACCCTCCCTTGGGCAGGAACCTGCCTGCCCTGGCAGCTCGGGCCCAGGACCGCTCCGGCTCCAGGGCAGGCACAGCCGCTACGTTAAAAACCCAACGCAAACTACGAGTTCACTGCACTGAGTGCCAGCGCGTACTTCTTACTCTCGGAATCAAGGGCTTTCTCTAGGACTTGGGACAAAATGACATTTCACCTTTGAAGAATAAAAAGACATTATGATGGTTATGAAGGGCAGGCAAAAAAACTCCACAAACCCAACCCTCTATTTACTTCAGCAGGATTCTTTCATAGTCTCATAATGAGTTAGAACAGCACTAAATAACCTATATTGAAGGCCAGAACGTTAACATTTATTGTCCCTCCAAAGCTCCCAACTTCTGGTGCAAGAAGGATTGTGAAAATGCAAAAGCCAAAGCAAAGACCTGTTGGCAGCTCCCAGGAAGGCACCAGAGTGAACAGCGCCTGCTGAAAATAACCATTCTTGCAGTGCCCAGGAAGTGCAAATACCAGATTTTAGCTTTACAAGTAACTAGGAAAACATTAAAAGCCCATCATTTTCTTTGTTAAAAGCATACTAGTGCTGTAGTTGTTGAATAAATGCATCTATTCCTTAGCTGCTTACACCAATTACTTTCAATCCCCATAACTGTAGCTATTATACGTCACCTCAAAAGCAGCCACTGACCTCAAAAATAGGAAGCTTCTTGCTTGCAAGGTGTGCAAGGAACAGATACTTTAATCTGTCCCTTTTATTCTTTTTAGACTAGCTTTAAATCAGAAAATACAAATAACCTATCCCCTCACAAAGGGCCTAGTGCTAGTGGTAGTCTCCAGAGTGTTAAAAGAAGATAAACTAATAATTATTGGCCTACTTAAGGCTGTGTTGATCCATTATACATCTCCAAACATGTCAAACTGCTTTATCAGTTTTGAATTTGCAGAGCTGTTCAAATCAGCTGTGGATGATTTCAGGCTATGGATGTCTTCAGTCGAGTTCAGTCAATTGCTGTTTGGACCAAACAAAGTCTGAAGTCTTGGCTTATTTACCAGGCAACACACAAAGTTTTCTTCATTTATCACTTGCTTTAACAAGGTACATCTTTGCAGTTGTACATGATTATTTTTATGTATTAATTAAGCTAAGTCTGAGAGAGAGCCTCACAAAAATTACTAGGTACTGATTGAGAAATGCTCCAGCAATTCCAGATCACTGCACCACACTGTGCATCTTAAATCCCAACAGATACCAAACAGGTACCAGGAATCCCAGTTCACAAAAGAAAGGCTCGGTGAAAAACCACCAATACTCTGAAGTGAAAATAGTTTCTAAAATCTGTCACCTTATTCTCTCTCCAGTTTCTGGTTTCTGTGGTTTTTGGTACTTGCCAAGCATTCGACTGTGACTCCCAGGCTTGCACCATGTGGTTCCCCACCCCAGTACAAAGCAGCTGCAGATCCCTTTCCTTCTGAAATCAGATGATTTTAACACATTAATAATACAGATTTAGACCAGATCAAGAGCCACAAAAGACACAAGGGAGGGTTGTATGCTCAAGGAGCAAACTTGGGTGCTTCCACCAGACATTACCTCACTATTCTTTTATGAAGGCAAATTTTGAAATTTGAAGATTAAATTAGAAATTTGAAATTAATCAATATGAGGATATTGTTACAATTTAATTTAAATAACCATAATTTATTATTTTACTTTCCATTATTACTCTAATGATGCAAAACACATCTAATTTCTTCAAAAGTTTAAGAGCTAATTTTGTGCTGAGTAAATTTCAGGTGCTAGGAGATCAAAGACAGGAGAACTGTATCATTAATCTTCCCTCCTAGACCATGCAAAGAGAAGAACCTTTGGAAAACTCAGAAACAAAACTTAATTTTCACACTTGGAAAGAGCTTTAATATCATTTACCAGCCATGGGGAAAATATGCCTATGATATTAAAAGGTGAGACAAAATGGGGCAGTAGTCTTAACTTGGCTCTGTAAAACCAGGAATTAGTAGCAGAAATTCACCTAGTACATTTTTTTTTTCTAACAAATATGTGATTCCCTGGTAAAAGATTGGAAATATCTACTTGTATTTTAAAAACACCTTCATTTTATAAATAATACATTTAATATCATAAAAATATTTGAAATAAATGTAAGCAAATCAGTTGTGAAACTACATCATTGTTTCCAAGAGATGGCAGCACCAACCTGTAGAATACATCCCAGTATTTTAAAATCAGTATTCGTGAATAAACATGAAAAATGGAAGAGCTGCCCTTCTGCATCTGAAACCCCCTTTTAAAATGGAACAAGTCTTCTTCCATGTATGTGGAAGTTGGTTTTAGACTCTGTTAGATCCTGGAAATCAATATTTGTCTATTAAGTGCCAGGCACCATAAAACATAATTTTTATCAAAAAGTCCAATCCATGCCATCTGAAAGTTCTGATATAGCTTTCAAATTCTAGAAATTCTGTGAAACTCCAAGCAACCTGGTTCCCACTGTCACAGAAGCATTCCTAAGGCAGAAGCCCTGGTTCAGGTGGGTCATGCTAAATAGGAGAATAACTTTTTCTGCCCTGCAATTTTGGCTCTATCCTTACCCAGATTCTGGCTACTGATTCTTGGTGTTGAGCTTCACAGATCTCACACTTACTGTTCCTGGTGTCTCCTTACAGACCTTCTGTTCCCAATCACCATCCTGGCTTTGTTCTTTTCAGTGCTGCAGAGCAAATCTAGGGAAACAAAGATCACAGACAATTCAATTTCGTGTTGTAGTCTCAGAGGACCCACGCAGTTCAGAGTCCCAAGGCCATTCTCTTTACTCACCTTCCTTTCTCAGTCAGGATAATCTTTATATGGCTTCTGGTCCATCAGGTCTTTCATAAGCTACAGCTACACTGACTGTCCCCATCAGGAGCAGAAGAGCAAACAGGTTGCTAAGATTTGCCACAAAGGGGTGGATCTGTCACCTCAGATCTGCTCTTGAGAGGACACCTGGTCACACCCCCTTGTCCCAGAGTGTGAGATGCAGAGTGCTCATACCTCAGATTTAGGTGAGTGTCTGCATCCCTGTCCCCATTTTGCCATCTCCTCAGTGGTCATCCTGGAAGCACCTCAGGCTATTCATGGCCTCTTGCCTCTTCACTGCTGCAACCCCTCAGACTCCCCTCAGGACACCAGGATTACAGACTGTGACAATCACTTGAACATATATATGTATACTACTCTTCCTCTTTACTTCACACTCATAATTTTACATTTTACCCATCCTTTCTGGTACATTTTATTGTGCAAACCACCCCACCCCTCCACCACCACCACCACCCTGCCACAATCAAAAGTCATCCTTTCAAAAGCAGTGGCATTTTAGAAGTGCTAGAACTAAAACAAGCTTACCCAATCCAGCATGATATCAGTATTCTTCAACTGGAAAGCTTAATTCTTAGGATGATTTGAAGAGAAAAACCCAACATCATTAGCATTTATTAGATCAATCAGTAGTTAAGTGCATGTCAACTATAAAGCATAACCAAAACACTTGCACTCCAGAATCCTGAACAGTAAGTGGGTGGCTAAATTATAGTAAACAAATGTAAATTAATCTTCTGAGATTTCCTGGCTGGTTGGTGTCTTCTGCATACCCCAAAATTAATCATCTCAATTGTGACCCACAAGGAATCAAGAGGAAGAAACTGATGACAGGATGTTAAATTTTTTGTTCCACCTACTTACTAAATTACTTGTGTCATACAAAACTTTGGGGAATGTGGTGAACTGAGTGCAGTGACTTGTTATTATTGTGCATTTAGCAAATTAGATCCAAATATGTACCACTTTATGAGAAACAAAATACAAGCCTTGGTTACTTATGGTAAAGCTCCACTGCGTGTACCACTGAAATTTTTTTGTAGCCTTTGCACAACCAACCAAGCCAAATAAAAATCAAAATGGTTTAATGTAATTTATTTGAAATGCTTCCAGAAAAATTTAAGGCCATTGTTTAAAAAAAAAAGTCTATACACACATTCATTCTTTCTTCTCTATCTGAACATTTTACATGCTTTTTGCTCTTTTTCAACATTTTTGCCAAACAACTTCCCTATGCCTTTTCCTTTGCAGGTTTTTCCTCTCTCTCATCTTCACTGGTATACTCATTCAGCTCTAAAAATGAAGCAGTTGAAATAAATTACAAAGCCTGAAACAGAAAAGAAAATTGATTTTTTTTTAAAAACTATAAATACAGAAATATGTTCTATAGGGTAAAAATGCCATTTTTTTAAAAAATAAAAATACCTTGTTTTATATTGTTTATCATCTTGTCACACTGATTTCTGTAATGCATATCAGCATATATATATGTAAGATATTTAGTAGATTTTCTGTAAACTTGTAGAACACAAGAAAAATATATTTGGCAATAACTTAGCAGTTTTTCTACTTTTGTTGTTACAAGTACTCTGCACAGGTTATCTTGTGTAATACCAAGAATCATTTAAAATTTGAAATATATCATTTTCATAGCTTGCCATACAGCACTGGCATTATTTCTTATAGTAAGAAATAAAATATTACCCAGGGATTCCTGAAAAATAACAGGATGTTTAACTGTGTGTTTTAGACTGCATTTAAGTGACTTATCTGCTTCTCATCATAATGAGTAGGTTAAATCAGCCACCAGAAAACACAGTAACATTTCCAATTACAGTACAAAATTAAATGCAACAAAAACTTTTAAAACAAAACTTGAGGAAAGTAAAAAGGATGTAATACATCCTAAAGGAAAAACAATTCCCTTTTTGTTTAAACTCTCTCTACATAATCCCATAGGGTATTTGTAGAGCACTATTTATATAAAATCATCACTTAGTTTTAAAAACCAACTACATGTAATTGTAAACAGACATTTACAGAAAATTAAACGTTTTAACATTAGTGGCATTTAAAACCAACAGTGGAGGTCAGTGGAGTGCAAAATGCTGAAGAGGGCCTATTCACAAGCAAAAGCTCCTTTCCACTCTTACTCTTCTTGGGATAATATATATATATGGCACTGAAAGCAAACTACCAGCTTATTTACAAATATCCAGTATTCTCAGCATTTCATTTAATTCAGTGCTGGCTGTAGAGATTTGGTGGTGGTTTTTGCAGTTGATTATTTTTAGCATTACATGCTTAGACAAATAAACCATCTCACTATGGTGACCATTTGAAATATCCAGATTTTTTAAAGTTTGGTTGCTGGATCTTAGGACAGTGCTTCATTTTGAAAAATAAATTCCTAAAGAGTCCTTGTTTCCACGGCCCACTGTTTATAGTTCTTGTTGATTTAAAAGCACAGGAGTTTGGATACGTTATTGCAAGATTGTTTTCTTTTTTTGTTCCAAGAAACTACTTTTTCTTTACATGCCTTTAAGAAAACTTAATATCTTGATTCCTATCCTGAAATTCCATATTAAGTCCACATCTTCAGCTGGCCCTTTAAAGGGCAAATAAAGTACTTTAAAAATTAAGAAAAGGTTATTTATGTAATGCATATATAAACAGTAGTTTAGAGATGATGCTGACAGCAGGACATTGAGAATAACTGGTCAAGTACCTCTTTCATCCACCTTGGGTGTTCATGGAATATAATCACAGGACACGAGTTGCAAGAGATTCCAGCTTATACAGATGGGCAGTTACAGTACAACACTCACAGGTACAAACACAAGGACTGCATTGACATTGTCACAAAAAGTATTCTAAAAGTGCTTCTCCAAATGGTTCCATGTATGGAATGCAAATACTGTACAGGTAAGAGACAGATGTTTTTCCAGGAGCTGTGAGTTTTTGTCAAACGTTGGTTTCGATTTGCCTTTCGCTCCCGCCAGAGTTCGTCTGCTCCATGCGCTCGCAGTCGGCGCTGAGCTCGCTGGTGTCCATGCTGCAGTCTGACTCGCAGTCCGACTGCTCCATCTGCTCCAGGGCCGCCTCTCCCTGCGCCACTCTGCGTCCATTGGGTGACACGGGGAAATGGGCTTCCAGCCCGCCGGCCTTGCCTGCACACTCAGCCTTCTCCTTGGCCTGGCGGATGCAGTTCAGCCACTGCTGCTTGTTGAAGGAGTCATTGGCTTGGAGAGAGTGAGTCTGGCTTTGGGATCCATTCTTGAAGCTGACTCTAAAGAAGTTTTTGACTGAAAAAAACAATACACATCAAACCCCTGAATGCTTTGGCTCAATGGATTTTATAATCAAAAAGTATATTTAAATAATAGAATAGGCACAATCTTTGCCTTGAGGTCGCACAAGACCATGTCAGACCAAAGACAAGAGTCTGGCTATCTCCTTGGTTCTGGGACAAGACCACAGAACACCACAAGCACTTCTAGTAACTTCCTATTGCTGGATTAAATAATTTTGGTTCTGCCATGCATGAGCTATCCATAAAGCTTAAAGTGAATTGGCAACATGAAGGCTTCTCCCACACTTTAATGCCTCTTCTCCTACTTCTCTGCAAAGCAGATTTCCAGAACCTTCACTGAATACAGTGTCCTTGTGCCAGTCAAAGACTGCCTTATCTCTTCCATTCACTTCACTAATGCAGTGGATACACACAAAAACCCCTTGAAGCTTTGACCAGATGAGATTTAAAGGGCCCTTGTAATAGAAAAGGGATCTTCATAATAGTAACTGGAAGGACATTAATATGAATAGCCACAGTCTTGACCCTGAGTTCTACAGTATCTGCCAGCTTAAAAGAGTTATGGAATAGCAATCAGCATCTCCAGTACAAGGAAAGGCAAAACAGCTGAAGCTCAAGATTTCAAAATACACTCGCTTATAACTTTGCAGTGTTGCCACTACAGTCTGTATGTTATCAGTTCAGTAGTACAGGAGCAGGTGTGCAGAGAAATTCTATTACCAATATAGTGAGCTTTGAGAAAGAATTGGAAAGAAACAACTTAGAACATAATAAACCAGTCGGAAACAAAAATCAAGATGTTGGATGGAGATAATTGTAGAGCAAACATTCTGATGTCACATTGGCAGGTATCTTAATGTTATGATGACCCTACATGAGCAAACACAAGAAGCTGTATTCATACTTCTCTCATTGTTGCTGAACGCTCCGCGGAGGGAGCCGCCCAGGCGCACCTCCCCGTCCTGCAGGTCCTCCAGCAGCAGCTCCCTGACGGGGATCGGCTGCCGGTACAGCTGGTAGCACAGCTGGTCATTGTGGGTCACAGCTCGAGTGATCACCAGCACCTCTTCAAACAGGAAGACATGCAGTTTCTGTTCAAAGATCAATAGAAAACACACCATTACTCCTTTCTTGAAACATCATTAAACCAAATGGAACAAATGAAGTTCACCCAAAAGATGAAAATCTCCGTTTTTTTCCTCTTAATTTGGTATTGAACTGCCTAATCTTCATCAGGTGAACCAGGAAACAGCACCTGTTTCATCCTTCCCTCAGCTGTGTGGTAAAACAGGACCCTTCCACTGTATGCATGAACATGCTATAGAGAAGCAGTTCCAGAGCTGAAAAAATGCACTGCTTGCTTTGTTGCTTTTTAAAATATATTTCCCTAAGTTTTCTTTACTTCTGTAAGTGTCATAAGTGTTACATTAGTGTCAGTAATGAAAAAAAAAATCTTTTTTCATTGTTTGTCCATTCAAAAGTTTTAGTAAACACTGGGGGTGGAAAATCTGGGAAAGACTATGTTCTCTTCTACTAATATAATCTCTTTTTTGTCTTTTCTTTTTGTTTTCTTTTTAACTGAAAACTCAGATTGTGAAACTTAGCAATAGTGCAGAGACTGGAATTCAGAGTACCAAATTTCTCTGGTCAATAAATTAACCTTAATCTCAACAAAGAATCAAATAAACCACCACCTTTGACAAATTTAAAATTTGTTGGTACATTTTGTGTGTTCTTTATAGACATTAATATGACATCTCTGAGACCAGAAATTTGTGGATTTTTTCCTGCAAGTATTGAAATTTATCAAGATTTACAATTTATCTAGGATATTGTTAGGCCCCATAAGAGACAGAGATATATATAATCTTATTATCTCCCTATACAGATACTTAACTACTAACAAAAAAGATGAGTGTTATGTATAATAATTAATATTTATAAACTTCCTACATATGAGAGAGTGATGTTCCTCTGTGTGTGCTCACAGCTCTTTTAGCTGTCATGCAAAATGAGGGTATCTTTAAAAGTTATTTATGACAAAACATTTATTCCTTACCACTCCCCTGTTGTTCTTCAGTTCCCCATGACAACACACAGCACGTGAATTATCAATCAATGAATCCCTTTGGCCTTCTTCAAGATAAATAAGTCTCTCTTTGTAATACTGGCATTCAGATTCACCAGTCTTTATGTTGATTTCAGCCACAATGCCCTGAATTATATTTATCTGCAGAAACACAATGAAAACATAGCAATTTTAATTACACAGTCCAATAGTCAGCTCTTCATATAAGTATTTGCATTTTCATATTCTGTGTAGTGTCCCTTAATTCACTAATAAGCTAAAATTGCTATAATCTCCTAAGAAACCCCAAAACCAGCAGTAACTCACAGCTTCTTCCAGGTGCTGTTGATCTGGATGATCATTTGGTGTGTGTCTTAAAATTTCTCTGAGCAGCAGTGGGTATTTAACCAAACGGCTTCTGGGGATATCAAGGAAATTCCAAAGGTCCAGTTTGCGGCTAAAAGGAGACTCCAGGCAGCGCTGCAGGAAATCCTGCACTCTGTGGTCTTGTTTCTTGTGATCCAATAAAGCTTTGGCTGCTACTTGATTGCTGCAGTAGCTGTCATAGGAGTTCAGGCATGGAAGCTGAGGAAAGAATAAATAATTGTGTAACTGAAGCAAAGCATGATCTCCTGCACTGCTTAGAGGTTCAGGTGATTCAGGATGTCAGAATTCATGCTGAGACTCTTTTAGCTGGAGATTTATCCACAGTTTATTCATGTAATGTTTCAATTACAAATATAACCATTACAAGGGTCCTCAGACTGCCTTGTTCAACGTTTGAGTAATTTAGAAGAACTTGCTCATCATTCAGATCCTGCAGATCTCCTATACTATTGCAAAGCATTAAAAATATAAATTGTTTAAGACTGAGCACTATTTAGTGCAGAAAACAGTTGAACACAGAAGCCTGGCTTTAATTATGAATGGAAATAAAAGCCTAGGAATGAGCACTCCCAAACCTGGCTTTTTTCAGATCAGCAAATTTCTACAACCAATCTCCTATATTGCCTGCAGGAACCTTGACCAAACTAAGATGACAAAACTGTGCCTTACAAATCTGAAAAAAAATAGTTTATCTGTTGATTAGAGCAAAATATCCATTTACAAAATCTGCTGTATTAACACACAATTATATGCAAAATCCTTCAAAAAAGGAAATCAGAATTGAATATATTTGAACCAAGAGAAGTTCACTGATGTTCAACATACACCAGAAAAATATATTTTAAATTACTTTAGGCAAAGAAAACATTTTATTTTGACATTACAAATCATTATCATTAACTATTTGCATTATAGACACTATATAGTAGTGATCATACTTCCCATGTTGACCATAGGCCACACTTTCACATAGAGCAGCTAAAAATCATTACCTAATTCCTTAAAAATCTTGAGCCCTTTCTTCCCTGCTAAATTTCATTACTTACATTTACTTAAAAGCATACTTCTTACATATCTAAAACAAAAAATAGCTGTTTTTTATTACAGCAAACAATTTAATCAACAAAACTAACAAAAGCTATTTTCAGTGTTTATGCTTTTGGATGCCAGTGAACATGAACATATCAACTTTATCTTTTGTGAGGCAGCAGCAACTCTCTCATTTCCCTGTCTGCCTTATTTTAACAAAGTTCTAGAAATCACTATCTTTGAAAGCACTAACTTGGTACACTAGATACTAACTGTTACATTGGAATGGAACAGAATGACATCCAAAACTAACTGGGGAGTGCCCTTATACAATATGACTTTTCAGGGAAACCAGAACACAAACGGGCAGATTCTTAAAGGACCTACATAAGAAAAACTCTAGTCTGACTCTTGATTTGAATTTAAATTTTATTAAATAGTGCTCAACTCCTGAATAGCAAAAGCTTTAAATACAATATCCTAGTCTAAATCTTTTCATCCCTGAAAAGAGAAAATATTCTATTATGTCTCTAAACAGCTGCCTTACCTTTTAAAAGTATTTTGAGAATATCTTTTTGACATGGTACACTAGATACAGAAAGGAAATTGTCTGATAAAAACTACGTTACAGCTCCAAACTAAAGTCCCAAAATTGGTTATCAACTCTGCCTTACCCAACCAACGAGGATGTGGCCAACATGTTCTGTTGATCCATCAGGTTTCCTGACTTCTTGAAGTCGCCTAAGGAGATCTGATTTTGGTTAGAAAAAAAGAACAGAAGCCTCACTTTAATAAACCTGAAGACTTAAATCTATGTGCAATAATTATGCAGACAAAGACTATTTGAGTTTTACCTTCATGCAGAGGAATTAGAGAGTCCAGTGTTCCAAAAATTTGGTTCAACTCTTGCTCTGTCATTATGGAAAGCTTAAGCATTGGGTCATGATAAGCCTGAAAAGAAAAGCAAACATTTGTGGTCTGTTGGGTGCAAAATTCATTATAAAATTTAAAGCTCCCTGTAAATTTCATAGTCATACATTAAACTATCAACTTCATATAAAAAAAAAGGCAGCACATGTAAGTGTTTCAGAAAGAATGGTACTGAAATATGCTTTGGATTTTTTTCCTCTTTTACTGACTTAGCAATTATAAAAAACCAGATTGTTTTAAATGTGTTATGAACCAATTAGTACTGTTTGTTGTGGTTTGGGTTCCGGTTTTGTTTTATAAACATACCTTTTTTGCCAACTTCAGATCTTCTATCAAATCTTCTTCTCCCTGGGAAAGCTCAAAGATAGCCTGTAAAACCAGAAACAAATATTAGAAAGTATCTTTATTTAAACCATGCTCCACTTGCTAGGTTGATGTTATATTTTGAACAGCTGTTTTAACACCATGTAACAGCCTTTCTCTGCTAAATCTACAGAAATAAAGTAAGACTTTATTCGGTAACTACAGAATCAAGGGCAGTGTTTTTTAAAACAGACTTATACCAGAATGTTCATTAAATGCTTATCTGAAATAGGCAAAGAATTAATTTTTTTCCAAAGGGATGTGTTCCCAGATGGAGGAAGCTATCTGCACTGTTGTGTCAGTTTGGCCAAATTTGGAAGAAAATATCCCCTGAGGGAAAAGCAGGTTGCCACCACCCCTCCCCCTACCAGGTTCGGGGGAAAAAAAAATCTATTTTTCCTCGGAAGAAAGTGAAAGAGATAAAAACTGTTTATTTAACAAAACACAAAGAAAAGGATAGTAATGCTAAATAATAAAATCTCTTGCTGTGGAGAGAAACCTGGAAAGATTTTAGAGTCCTTCTGTAGGTGCAGGCATCAGTGTCTATATTCTCCTCCTCAGGGCTGTCGGGGGCTCTGATGATGTGAAACCATCCCGAAGAGAAGAAGGAAAGAGGAAAAAAATTCCAAAAAATCCCAGGAAAACACTCTCCAGAGACAAGAGTCGAGAGCAGGCTGGAAAGCGAGCGTACTCCACTCCCCACTGCTGCTGAGTGTATCCCCAGTAGCCTGTCTGTCCTTGAACACAACCTTTGTTTTAAAAACAAAAGTCTCTCAGTCTTTCTTCCCTCTTGCAGGCTCAGTTTAAAGGCACCAGAACTGACCTCCAGAGCAGGTGAAATGGAATACATATTTCATATCATAATGTCACCCCCGGACAACTGTGGAGTTTTGACTTGACTGTCTCTTAACCACTTATACAACTGCCTGCATCAAGTTTGTTGTGCTCCTTTTTAACACAAAGAAGTTACAGGGGGTCCTACCAAGCAGAAGACAGATCTAACTTAAAGCATTTCTTTGATACTGAGCACTTTTATTTTGGTACCAGTTCATTTTTTTGGTACAAAGGCTGAGCTCTAGTTAACCATTGGCTGATGTTAGTCACTCCTCATGAAGCACATTTGAGACTAAAGCTGGCAGATTAAAAATAACAGTGCCCTACTCAGTGGTTTATCAAACCCCTATTCTTACTAACTTATTGCATGATTTCCTCCTCAAACTGGGGTACAGTAAGAGAGTTAAGGACATTTGGGGCTGGAATTCCTTGCTTTACAGTCAAGGCTTTCAACCAGTATAAATCATGGACGCCCATCCCAGCTGGAGCAGATTCCTGGGGCTCAGAACACACATTGCTGCCAGATTTGCCACAGTGCAGCTCACAGGCAGCGGGTCAGCTGTCCCAGCAAAGCACACAGGATGGGAACAAGCACACAGCAGAACCCTCCAGCAGAACCTCCTGGGATTCAGCTCACTTCTTTGGGTTGGACCAAGGACCCTGGCTGCTGCTTCCACACAGCAGTGACTGCTATACACTGTGCAAACCGTTTCTACAGTTTATTTTTTAATAAGCTGCCTTTGAAGTTCTCAATTACAAGTTTATTTCCTACGAATTCTCATACAATGTTAAAATTTGCACAAGAAATGCTTGTCACTACTGTTGTTTGATTTATGACTCAGTCCCTGAAGTATTCTCAGGGAGACTTACAAGCTTTGTTGATACTGCTAGAAATTTCTTTAGAAAATAAAAGTATCTTGATTCTGAAGGAGCTCTGTGTTGACTATAATATGAACTATCTAGACTTTATTTTGTCAGACACATTAAAACCACTGGCATGCTCCTTTTTTGCTTTGGAATACATCTTTTGATCAGTGTGTCATCTTTCTAGCACTGGAAACTTCCTCAAAGACAGTCTTTCCAAAAGGGAAATGATGGTGCATTTTTGTGTGCATGTATCAGCTGATGAACACCTGTTCCTGGCACAGCATGCTCACCTCCCATTACTACAACAACAAAATGAAACACCAAAATATCAACCATGACTCCAGAGAGTGTCAGACAGAACATGTGTCAGACACACCCAGCCAGTCACAGGACAAAGGATCTCGGTAACTTTGGGTTTGTTAAGGAAATACAATGAGCTGGTTTCTACAAAGAATACATTCGTCTAATACAGCCTGACTCACAAAGACTAGGGATGGAATGCTGCTTCTAGTGGAGGTGGTGACACGTTTCAGTTGCAGGACATCTTCAAGTGCTACCCCAGTGCCCATAAGCATTCTCAAGTCCACACTTTAAAGGCGACCTTTGAACAGGAAATCTACGATTAAAAGAAAAATATATATATATCTCTATACCTCTTGCCGCTTGATTTCCTTGGATGTAAGCATGTGATTGACACAGACATCAAAGGTCTCACTCCACAGTTTGCTGTCTCTCCTCTTTGTGTTAGCAGGGGGCACATTTCGGGACCACGGCCGTGGGCTGAACAGGTCAGGGCGACTCTCGCTGCGGAAGCTGATGGACCGCTGGGAAGAGAGAATTGGGTTTATGTTACAACAGCTCCATGTTACACTCCCAATTGTCCCATTTTCTAAGGAATTAATATACAGTTAAGTACAACAAATAAATGTTCTCTGATTAGTTTTTACTTTGAACTTCATAGCAACATTTAATACCGGGAATGTAAGAGCAATTATTTTAATACATCTTCATGGAAGGGCAGGACCTCTATTCCTGCAGTGAGCTCTGTCCATGTCCTGTCCTCAACGTGTACAAAACTTCTGCAGTGCATTCCCACACAACAAGCACCAAGAGTGAACTACAAGGATAATGCAGAATGGTGCAGCACACTGAACTAACAGAACTGATCAAATACAGAGTTTCAATTCAGTAAACAGACAGGAATCACTCATAAGTTCCACATCTGCCTCATCAAAAATTTAGAATTAATGCAAATATTAGACAGCAGTGTGTAACAGCATCTCTGTACCTACTCTGTGGCCTGGTCCTAAATTTCAATAAAGCCAGTTTCAATTTTGGGAGAGACTTGAGAGTTCTAATTGCCTATGAAATCTTAGAAGGCTTTCAGGCTAAGGATGGATACTTTATGCTCTTACTATTCTATTTTGAAAAGGTTTTTTTTTTGCTTCATTAAAATTAGAGGCTTCTTTTTGAGTTCGTGCCTCTGAAATGCTTTAACTGTTTCACATAGTTGAAATGCTCGACATTTTTATTGTTATTTAAAACCTGCCTTACATAACACAATAATCTTTCAATTGCCTTGGGAAAGAATATTTAAAACAAAACAAATTCTCTCGATTTCCAGGTTGAAAGCAGCAAATACAAAGGACAATATTTGAAATTCTTCTCTGAAGGTAAGAGCCCATGAAATGCAAACAGTGCCCATAAATACTATGTTTTTATCATATCAGAAGACATGATATAAATATAAACTTGTATTTTAACAGAAGGCGTTCTGAGTCCTACTTGGAATTGACAAAGACCTTAATAAGAAACACTCCCCGCTTCCAAAACTTTGCAAGTCAGGTGCTAGCCTTCCTTCAAGAGTTAAGAAGATAAAGAAACACGCATGAAATGATATGCTTAATCTACACTTATTATAATGAGGAATCATGGAGCAAACTCAAATGAAGCAGTGTTTTGGGAAAAGTAACCTTTCACATGCACTGACAGCATGTTCCTCCCTGCTGCAGGAGAACACTCCATACAATTCTCCACAGCCCTAAAATGTCCTCATCAGGCAGAAAGGGCACTAAGAGACTAAAAGACTCCAAATGAAACCAAACTCCCCAAAATCCTGCTTGCTTGTTTGCTTAGCATCCTTGCTACCTATAGACAGTAAGTATATATTTAATTGATTTCTGTCATATGTCAGCCTTTTCATTAACCATGCAAAGTGTACCTCAATAAGGGGCACAAAACTGAGGTAATTTATTAGTGGAATAGAGCCCTAAACTGAAGTTCTACCAAAAATTTTTAAAAACGAGTTTGAAGATAGTCTGATGCTATCTTTGCTTTGTACTTGTCAAGAAGGAAAAATAAAAATCCATCGTGATAGAATCCCATGAAGGAATTGCAGGAATGTCAAAACAGCACTTCTACATCTCCAGTCTTTTAAAAATATTTTCTTAGTTTCTGGCTTCCTTAAAAAACATGTCCCAGACACTGTTTAAAAATTATGGCCCTGTGGGATGATTAGAATTGTTATGTAATTCCAAAAATTAAAGGAGCTGGGGCAAAATCCATCCACGATCCCTCATTTTGTTTACCATATATCTCTGGTGGCAGCAGATTTCCCTGACTGTTCCTTGAAGGGTCTATGTGTTACTGATGTCAATTAACGAAATTAACAACCCTTAATTAGAGCTGCAGTAAAGCAAACACCTCCATGTACTGGGCAAAGGCCACTGCTGATCAAAGCCCTGGCATTCAGAACTGATGTTAAACACAATTTTCTTCCTGAGGATTTTTAGAAGTTTCTGGTGTCCTAAGATAGATAAAAGTAATTTGGACTCCCTACTTAAACTCAAGACACACTGATGAAAACTGAAGTTGCAGAGGAAGCCAGCCAGACTTCAATTTCTTTCTTCAGCATCAGCTGAGTTTCTTTTTCTGATCTTATTTTCTGCCTTAAGCCAAACAGCACAGCTGTAAATAAGACCAGGCAGATGATCATAACCATTAGTTAGGCTTGATGGAGACTGAAAATACAGCTACAAAATAAACTGGCTTCCCAGGTAGGTTAACAAATAAGAGTATCTGCATTAGGTATAAAATACCTATTAGCATGAAGTCTCCTGCAGCTACACAGACTCTGGCAGAGATGAAGCTAACAGCATTTTATTGGTCAGCTGGTCTACACTGCCCTACATGGCAGAAACAGAATGACTACAAATGGTCAACAACAAAAAAAAAATTTAAAAAAATGCCCAGAAAGAAAACCAGAAAGACTTAAAATATTTTTTACTTGGAATCCATATGAAAAAAATATTGAAAATAAGTAGAAAATTGGAATAAAGTTAAGTATACACCAAAAAATCAAATACTTCTATAATCAATAAAATATACAAAACATGAACAGCTGCTAAGAACGTATCTTAAAAAAAACCTACATAAATCCCAGACAGAAATGTTTCTCCTCATGCTTCATGGTGAAAGTCCATTAATGTGAAGTGGAAGTTACATGTACAGAGGTAAGAAAAACAATACACAGTAAGTTTATTTTCCTTCTTACACATATGTTCCATTTAGAAGAATATCTAAGAAGGTTTGTTTGAAATGCCATAAAGGAATCTCAGAATTTTCTAACACCTCTTACTGATACTGTTGGAGTGGTCTTTTTAGGTGGATGTTCTGTTGACTTAATTTTGTTTTCTTCTTCCAGGGGAAGAAGTTGTTTGTTCTGCATGTTGTGGTGATGACAGTAGTTCGCTGCATTTCACAGACACACAACATCTAGCAGCAATGCAAGGAGAAACATGGGTTCTGACTGAAATAACAATGAAGCCACATTAAAGTTTACCCAGTAAGAAAAATCAGCTTTTTTTTTCTTTTCTACAGGAAATCACTAGATGAAAAGAAATCTATACTGTTCTCAAGACACAGTGACAGCTATGTCAAAACAAAATAAAGTGAAATAGCTATACATACTTCCCAGAATGTTTCTAAATAATTCCAAGGGAAACACCTGAGCACAAGGTCAGTCTTTTTTGTCCCTGCTCTATTGCTATTGAGAAATCAGATAAGAAGACAATTTACAGCCAGGTGTGAAGGTTGTTTTGAGGGACATCACCAGCAGGATTTGGACAATATAAAAGCTGATTTTTCATCACAGCTCCTTCAAGTACATAGTTAGAGGGGATGCTATAAATAACATCACTATTTAATCTGCTAATTAAAGTATATTCTTGTGGTCAGTATGAACAGAGCAAAAATTAAACATGGAAAAAAGCTTGCAGCGGTAGGACTTGCAGCAAAGCCATTATTTTCCCTCCTATTTTTGAAAAAATTTACCCTGAAACACATTAATAGAGCTCTCATCTCAGGAAGCTACTGCATACCCAAAAGGAGAGTTGTTTTGGTTAGTCTGAAACAACTTTATTAAATCCAGTATTGTTCTGGACACTGCACTGTGTAGTCCCAGAGGCCTTCATTGCAGAACAACAGCACAGGTACCTGAATGAGGCCAACAGCTCCCTAAGGCTGTGGAAAGGGAAGAGCCTGGCTCAGCAGCAGTTCAGCCAAAAATTAAATCCCTTTCCACACCCCTCACAACTGGAACTGATGTGACCCTTCCAGAGTTGGGCCAGCATCTCCTGGAGGCAGATTCTGCAGGAGATTCCTACAGCCCAGGGGACACAGGGAACTCTGCTCATGTCACGCAGGCCACACCTGCACCGAGCCAGGCTGCAGGGGTGCAGACATTTGGCTGATCCTCCAGAAATCTGCACTTGCAACATCACAGGAACCAAAGGCAAGAAAACCCTGTAATATTGATTTTCTAGGTAATTACCACTAAAGAGAAATGGGGTTCTTGTTTCTCATAAGACTCTTAAAGTTTTATTTCTTTCCTCCTTAACAAGTAACTTCAGTAAAGCTCTAATTTAGGAAGTTTTGATTAAGGGACATTGCTAACACATTCAAGTTACTTTTAAAGCTCCTCTCAAAGAAATTAAGCTTGTTAAATAATTTTCTTTAGATCTTTCACATGCTTTCTTACATAAACTGTTTTAAAGAGGAAACAGTGGCTTTCTCTAGGCCAGACCCAGAGCAGTGCTGTAGCTCCCAGAAGTGACTGCAATCAGGAGTTGAGCACCCCAATATTTTGCCATCTCTAAGTCTGAAGGCACAAATGCTTTATAAATTAAAGTTTCTTTAGTCTCTAAGTATGTTCAGTATTACATACCTAATCTACCACATAGAAACTGCATTTAAAATTTGTTTGCCCTTTATTAATTTTCAGCAGCAGCTTTGGAAAACGACTTGGAAATTTTCAGTTGTTCACTAACTCTTTTGTTTAGGTAAGGTCAAAGCTCACTCTACAGGAGGAAATTCAGGCAGTCCTACCTGACCAACTATACCAAAAATAACCAACCAACATTACTAGAAAGCATTATGGAATATTCTCTTCATCAGATTTAAAAAGAAAATGTAATCCTTTGGTAAAGAATTTTTATATGCTACAGGTGCAATAGTTTTCCTACTGCTAAGTGAAAAACATTAATTATCTGGACAGAGAAGTGCTTTTCTCAAGGTGAGAGTTGTGAGTTTTAAGCTGAGTGACCTTGTGGCTACAAGGTGCCTAAGGATGTCTGGCACATCCCAGTGAGGGGTGTCCGTGTGCATCCCTGCTCCCATCCCTCCCCCCTGGAGGGAGGAAGTGCAGCTGAGTGGGAGCAGCAGGAATTGCTGCCTTACCTGCAGGGTCTGGCTGAAGCGCTTCAGCGGAGTGGCTCGCACAGGAGGGATGAGGCTGGCCAGGGATGTGACTCTGGAGAGAGGCTTGACCCGTTTGTTACTGGGCTCCTGCAGCACAGGGAGGAGGAAGGAAAGGGAAAAAAAAAATCAGGGGAGTGTGAGCATAACCAGATAAAGACTGCTAAGAGTTCTGCTGATTTGCCTAAGAAAGCATTTGCAGCAAGCGGGTTTGCAAACCTGGTCTGTAATTAGGGCAGTAAATAAATAAAAGCAGCTTCAAACGCTGACAGTGACAGATTGCCCTTGGCTGGTACATACAGGTCCTGGAAACAGCTGGAAAACGTAATGTTGGAGAGGTTGGCATGGCCAGGAACAGGGGAAGGGAAGTAAAGAAAGACAAAATCATTTGATTACTTTAACTCATTCTTAGCAGGGAAATTTCCAGCACTGCTCTGCAGCTAATGCATATTATAACAATCTTCTCAGTGAAAGGAATTCTTTCAAATACAAACAATTCTGTTTGTGCCTTTGCATCTGGCACTGTCAGTATGTGACTCCATTCAGTTAAACATATTTTCTCCCAGAATATATAATTCAGACAGAAATCTCTAACTTTTATTGTCTTTGAATGCATGTTCTTATGAAAATACTCACATATACAAGCTAATAATAACATGCTTACATATATTATTTTTTGCATAAAATAAAGGAAAATTAAACAAAAATCTACCATAAAGCACTCAATTAAATGTTTTTCTTTTCGTATCTATTTTAACGGCACAACAGCACTCAAAGTAATGTATAACCAAAATAATATGCCAATTGTCCTGCAGGTATATGTATATAAAAAAAATTAACAGAAATTGTAACACAGAAAAAAGTGATTATAAATACATAAAAATAGAACAGTTACCCTTGGCTTCCTAACCTCCATCTGACATTTAATGGATCTCAAACAGCACATGCAAAAGGCAACAGAAAAAGAGCCAAACCTTCCAAGTGAAGTTAAAAACCCCATCCAACACCATTTTTCAAGGACATCCTAAAGCAGTCCATCTTTCTTTTTCAGCCATGCTTATAAAGTTTGTGTAGGTTTGCTATGCCTCCAATTGTCTTTACATAGCTTTAAGAAAATGAAGCATGTCTATTATCCTTTTCTTCAGAAATAGAAATCCTTCCGGAAATAATGCAGAATTGTCATCCTTCTTGATACCAAAAAAAAAAATAAATCTCAGCAGCGATGATCACCATCTGTATTACTGGCAAGAAAAATTCTCTTCCATTAGAGCAGCAACAGAGGAAAGGTGAGAAGCAGCTACATATTTAATTTACTTCTCAGCAGGCAGACCTGGAAATCCAGAAAAGCCAGCTGAGATGAGCGACAAAGTGTTTAACCCTCTAGCAAAAATAATGTATTCCATCACACATGACACCTGGCATTAAAGAACTGTAGCAGTCTAAAGCAAGTTAAATCCTTATCTTCATCACTGCACTGTTATTCATAACCCTTCCTGTGCAGCAACCATGTCTTTGAGGCAGGTTTCAGAAGGAGCATTTTTTACGTCACTGCAGCACCACTCGCATATTCATCTCCAGCAGCAGCATCCCACCCCCTCCCCCACTCCCCAAAAAACAGGAAAAATCTTGGAGATTCCAGGCAATTCTTCTCTAACTGGTGGCACAGCCATAAGCTGTTTCTAGTTCCTGATTATTCCTCTGAGTGCTGGGGCCCAGATGCCAGCCCCTGGCAGAGCAGCTGGTCAGGAATCTGCACTGCAGTGCCAGGACACGGAGCCCCAGCCGGGCGGGCAGTGCCACGCCAGCAGCACAGCCTCTGCCTCAGCAGTACAGGTCACTTAGGCACCAAAACCCCAGCCCAAAAGCAAAACCTGGAAATGACCATTGCATGGGCTTTACAGGAGATAGGGCAGGAGGATTAGGATTAATAGAAATTATTGCTCCTTCTTTATGCTGTATCCTTTCTGGTACCCATTGCCCCCATCCATTTCAAGGAGAAAAATGCTAAAGCAGTGTAGTTTTTGCTGATGTTCATGATGCAAAACCTCACTGAAAACAGAAACTGATTTTAAAGATAAACACCAAGCAGAACTTCAGCCACCATCAGACACCACTAAGATCTTCTGGAACCTCTTGCTGTGAGCCACTAGAGGCCAGCTGCTCTCCCAGCAGGCAAAGCCAGGTCAGGTAACTGCAGTCCTGCCCTTCTGAGTCAGCACCCCACCTTGAATTCCTCGTGCAATGTATCGTGTTCTGATTTCTCATGGGAAATTCTGACCAGAATTTGGAGTAGTTAAATATACAGTTCAAATTTAGAATTCAATTTTATGGAAAGAAATCAGCATTATTACAGGATTCTCTCAATTAGCATTACTTAAGATAACTTCAGAAGCCAGAGACTTTACACCTTTACCAATGAGTTCTGAAAGAAAATCTTGTTAATCCTAAATTCTTAAGTATGAGAAAAGCTTTTCTGAATACTCCCGACCTGATTTTAGCCATGCATTAGAACCTGTGTGGTAGAGTAAAATACTGAGCTGGAAGTGAAAACTCATCAAATCTCAGTGTTCCAGGAGTCATTTTATAAAGAGAAGTCTAACAACAAAGGCCATTAGCACAGAGTCACCCTTTGTACTGTAGAAAAATGGAGTTTGTACAAATAAGTGTTTGACTGTGCAATGAAGACACAGCACTAGTAGAGCAATTCTAAAACCATCAGACAGTAATACTGAAACTGCTGCACATTTGATTGCAGGATTTCTGCTGTGCTGTCTACATCCACTCTGCCTCTACCTCCCCTTTCATCAACACCCTCATTCTCAAGCTGTGTCACCTCTCCAAACCAGCACTGCAAAGAAGCTGAACAAACTACTGAGACCAATGATCTAGACTGGAAAAAATTCCACAGTCAAGAGCAAGCTTTGAACAGGTGGGTGTTTTTCTCACCAAGGACTCTGTTCATCACAGCCAACAAAACAAATGGAAAGAGAAGACACTGTGTTCTGCTTCACCCCGAGATACTGACCAGAATCTGCACTTGCACATTAGTCCAATATGTTATTTCCCTGATTTGTCTCTGAAAACTCTCCAATTCTGCAGTTAACCAGAAGTCCCACAGCCATAAGTTCCTTTGGGGTATGAATGTTGAACTGTGCCTGCCCAGCATGAGGAGGCCCCAGTGAGGACCCACTGCACTGGCAGAATGAACATCAGACTCCAGACCTGCACTCTGAGTGTGCTCAGAAGACTCAGAGCTACCAAAGTCATCACTCCCCCTCTCCCCCTGCCTTCCTCCTCACAGCTCAGGGAACTTAGAGGGAAAAAGAGATAGGATTTAGAGGCTGGATCCATTTGCAACAACTATCACCTGTCCAAACTGGGAACCGGGCCAAGTTATGACACAAAAAAATTCAGGAGTTACAATGTTTTGCCTGACCTTTTAAAGCCATTATTATTGGTATTTTGAAAGAACTTATTTCAGAGTTTTGAGATTATCGCATGCTAGGCTGTATTTTCAGAGTTATGAAGGCTTGCCAAAGCAATACGGGAAGTAAGTTCAGAAAAAAAGATCCAGACTACAGTTTGGCAGAGTTTCCAAAATGTGGAGCTGGTATATGTGAACAAGTAACATTAATCTGACAGGGCTTTAAATTTGATATAAGGCTAAGTAAAGCTGAGGGAAACATGAGTGCAGGAACTTCAAAGGCTGAACAGTCAAGTGAAGTCAAATTAATACCTGACTAGGCTAGAACAAAGAGCAGATGTCTTTTGGAGTGAGCTGTATATTTGAACTCAAGATGACTTCGGTAACATTTGAATTCAGAAAGGAAAAAATTTAAGCTGGAAATACCATGAATACATGCAACCTCAGAAAGAACTTGAAACTGTGAACAAACTGATAAAAGAAGCAAATCCATGTCCAAAATATGGGTGATTCTGAAAACTAGACAGTGGTCATTTCAAACAACTACTATGACCTTCTTAGTACATTTTTATAATATACTTTTCTGAAGAATTAGTAGGAAGAAAAATTAATCACAATGGCATAATCATTGATTATCACCATTTTAAGATGGGAAGCTATCAGACAAGAAGTTTCAAATATGCCATGCCTCTTTAGGCACGAAGGACACAGTGCTTCCAATTGCTCCTTCATTCAAATTTACTCTTTATCTGTATCTCCAGAATCTTCTATATATCAAGCTCTAGCACAATGGTTTGGATTTCTTAGTAAGCAAGGAAAGCTCCATCTTTAAATGTATAACTCTCAAAAAATGACCCCTCTGCTGTGGGACAGCAGAAAACGCAGCAATCACCTACAACCACAGCATTACTGAGAAGCCACACTCAGAAGACTGACAGGTGCCAGCTCCCTTTTCAGTAAAATTAAAGTCTTTTTGTCTTGCAAAACTGAGGACGTCTTGCTTCCTAAACTGTGATATGGCTATTTCAAAATGACAACATCCTGGCAAAAAGATAACTTTTGTCTCGTTATTCTGGGTCTGATGCACACAGATTACCATTTAAAAGCCCAAATCTTAGCACACAACACCTGCTCCCAGGGCAAGCTGAGCATTCTAACAGCCACCAAAGTGTGTTAAAGCAGAAGATCCTGTGAAGAATTTGGCATTTGCATTAGCTGCAATGCACTGACAGCTAAGTTAATGCTATTTTTTTCTTCTTCAGTAGTGAAACTGGCACCTAGTAACTGGTTATGTTGCATCCAAGAACACCCTACACAGGTATGAAAGCTTCTAGAAAGCTATTTAGGGGAAGAAGGCAATACTTTGGTGCTCTTCATCAGCAAAATAAAAAAAACAAACCTCCTTTACTAGTGTATGGAAATACTGGAATTTTCCCAAAGTTCAAAGCAGAGTAAGTTAAACCCATTCAACTGTATCAATCAGTTTTTGATACATTGTCACTCAAGACCACCCACAGATTGTTACACTTTGATGGAAAAATTACTCTAGCAAAAGACTGATTTTCATTTCCTAACAAACAGAAAGAAAGGAAACAAAAAAGAATGAGGCCAGATTCCCTTCATATTGCCCTAAGAACATCAGAACCAATGACCTGGATAACACATGCTGAATAATAGTCTAGGTGCCATATAAAAGGTTTTCACTTGCTCCAGTACCTCACTTCAAAATTCTTCCACTCTGTGCCCCTGGAGGGCTTTGCCACTGATTTCCTGCCAGTGAGGAGCAAATGTATGTTCACTGCTGCTATGATTGTTTTTCCACCTGACTCTCCCATCTCTTATCAGCAACTTCAACCACGGTCTCCATGTCGGAGAACTGGTGCTGAATCCAACAAACAAGGGAAAATGTGTCCCTGAGGGGCCATTATTCTTGTGTCTGCTGCACTGCTGTGACCAGGATATTGTGTTGATTTTTCTGATTGTATTTAAAACCAAACTCAACAAAAGAAACTTAAGAGAGGTTTTTAAGGCAGCCCAGAAGATAAGTGCTGTGTGAAAACTG
Source organism: Rhipidura dahli (assembly GCA_013399225.1). Lineage (NCBI taxonomy): Eukaryota > Metazoa > Chordata > Aves > Passeriformes > Rhipiduridae > Rhipidura > Rhipidura dahli. The sequence continues at coordinate 1,525,748 of VXAC01001091.1, forward strand.
GTACGGAAACTTAGAATTTTAGAATATTAGAATTTATCCTGTTTAACCTTCAGGCCAACTGACCTTTTCTCAACCCACACACAAAGTGGCTGAAATTGTCAATGCCTGTTAGAATCCCAGCTTATTGGAATTCAGCAAATTCTGAGACATTTACAGCACTAATTTTGGATTTGGGGTAGCTAACTTGCTTAACATTTTATAAAAAACATGCTGGTTACCTTTTTTCCTTTTTCATGAGAATCAGGACAAACAGATATCCAAATCATTCATTCTGTGCTATGGCAGCATTCATTAGGGAAAAATGTTTTAACTTAAATTAGTCTCAAGAGTGTTAACAGTGGAAAAACTAGAAGACACTATAAATTGAAACAGTACAGTAACCTTTGTTTCAAACCTAATTCACAAGCAGTGCCAGTAAACTCAAACAGAACTACTCTGTTTCAGACTTCATGGTTTCCATACTTTCAAGGTTATTAGTTTTTAGTCAACTTTATAAGGGTAAGTCAACATTTGTCATGGCAGGAAGCCCAACAATATTATTTTTGTTAGTCTGCTACTAGTTAAATTGGCCTCAGATTAAACAGCTCCAATAAATGCTCCCAAAACTTGGAGTTTAATAAAAAATAAAAAAAAAAACACATTCAAGCTCTGTTCCACAGGATGTTATCAGTATTTAACCTTCAGCAGGATAAAAAACAAAACAAACAAAAAAGGTTAAAATAGAAAAAATAACCTGTGTTACAACAGTCTTTAACACAGCAAACACTTAAACCTAAAAATAAATTAAGCCAGGCATCTCAAGCTTTTGTACCTTCAGAGTGAAGCAAGTCTAAAACCAGAACAACATTCTCAATTGATTTTGGCACTAAAATACTGGGGTTTTGTATTGAAACAGCAGAGAATTTGCCTTTGCTTCATAGTATCTTAGAAATATTCTGATTGGAAAATTATAGAACATTGCCTCTTCTAGAACTGAGGTGTATGGTCAAGAAAAACAAAGTAGGTGACTCTAAAGCAGTTTTAAGTATAGTTCAGTGTTGTACAAAGGTAAATAAATCATACTCGTGAGTCCACACTAAAACCTGGGAGAGGCATCCCACCACTAAAACTGGCAGCATCTCAAGAAGAATTTATTAAGCAATTTTAGTAAATTGACAAAAAGGCAACTTGATCATCCAATAAATTGTATGTGTTGGTGATACAATTTCCCTTCAAATCCATAAGATCCCATGCACCACCTGCACTCCCTGATGGCAGCAGGAAGAGGTTTGTTATTCCTCCTCTGTCAGCCTCCTCAAAACCAGCAAGCAAGCAAAGAAAAATCTAGAGACATTTTGTTTTAACCACAAAGAAGAGAACCTGAAATGACAGCTGGGGTACAATGAAGAGCCATGTAGGGAAGTGATGCCTTAAGAGGCCACCTAAAAACAGAGCCCAGACAGGAGTAAGGGAATAAAGGTGGGGATTTATTGGAAAGGTCTTCAAAGGTACCCCTGGGGAGCCAGAGGCTGCTGCCCAGATGGGCCCCGAGATGGACCCTGAGAGGCCACAAGTTCTTCACACCTTTATAGGTTTGGTTCATTTGCATCTCAGGGTTCATTCTCCAATTAAAGCTGCAGTTAATGATGGAATTGCCCTCAGCTTGCCCCCCTCAGAGGCTCTTTGGTTGATACTTTTTGGGCCCAGGAGGGGCTGGGTGTCCTTGGAGAGCAGCCCCGGAGAGGCTTTGCTGTGTGTGCCCAGCACAGAGAGCAGCACTGAACAGGGAACAGGAAACTCCAGAGTTACACACTGGGCACTGCAGGGTTTGGAAAATACAAAAGTTAAAACCTAAGGCATCAGAAGTGGTGAAGTATTCCTGGTCAGAACAGTGAAGTTAGCATTATGTTATCCCACCAGGTGTTAATCAGAGGTTGGCTCCTGGCTGCAGACAGGCTGCCCTCACTGCTCACCACCCTCACCCTTGCATTTCATTTGCCACAGGCAAGACAGACCCACTCAAGTGTCAGCAGCACGAGAACAAGCTGCAACCAGCAATTTTGACTGATCATTCATTTGTCTGCAATATCCAGAAATCAATACATCTATCAGGAGTTAGGAAATGAAGGTAAATTAACAGAAAAACCTCACACTGAGGTGAATTAACACAAGCAACAGAAACCCTGAAAAATCCAGACAACTTATATAGAGTTGATTAAACTCTGCATTTCCTCTCATTAGAAGCTGCTTGTACAGGCAACCTAAGAAAGACCTTTTCCATTCTGGAACAAACTGGATATTAACCTGGACTGCCAATTAACCAGCAGACATCATACAGTGGTTTACTGAATGGAAAAATAAAGACAAGCTGTTTGTCTGACACTGCCATTAAGCAGAACAGATCAGCAATTCCAAGTGCAGGGGTTTGACACGTTTCCAGCTACACTGCACATGAATTTACCTGAAATATGTCAAAACTGCAACTTGCTAATATTTCATTAAAATGAAATACATACAATTGGGAAGATCAAAGAAAATTCATGACTTGGAGTTTATCTCGTAATCTTTTGGCCCCTCTCCCTCTGGCTCCAAGCCTGGTTCTCCTGGTAATGATGTGCCATGGCCTAGAGGCCGGTGGGTTCCCCTTCACATTCCCCTTCCTGCACTCCCCACTCCAAATAAAATCCTGAGCACCAGGCAGCCCAGAGCTCCGGCACACCAGCGCTGGGAGGATGGCAGAGACAACAAAAGCCGGGCTGCAAACAGCCCTGACTCCGAGGTCTGTGTCAGGGCTGCAAGCAGACACACAGCACACTGGAGACGCAAAGGAATTCTGTGCTCCCACTGTAGTTTTCGGAGCCTCAGTGCAGGTCCCGTGTCAGATCCCGTATGGAAGAGCAGGACATCCTCACCCTGAGGCATTCGGGAGCTCCTTCCCTGACTGCACATTCACTCCTTTAACTCAGCCTGTGGCTGTGGATGCCATTTCTCACCTGCTGCCCACCCAGTGCGGGTGCTCGCTTCAGAAGGGGTGACAAGGGAGTTGCTTTAACCAGTGAAACACGGCAAATGGTGTTTCTCATCGGGAAAAGTGGGGGGCTTTCTATAACTCAGAGTAAGCAAATTTCAAGTTTTACTAATTGTTTCTATTTCTGAATTATGGAGAAGTTGGCAAGAGCCCAACACCTCTGTACTGTTCACAACTAGAATTGAACTGCAGGATTTTGTGTGGGGCATGTAATGATGCATGTAAAGACCTTACAGTGTTTGCCACATTAACTCAGGTACTGCACTGTTGTGTTGCCCTTAAACTGCACTTAAAAAGAGCTGTGATAACTGCACGTGAACTAGAACAATAGCTTTTTCTCAGAATCCAGATTTTAATGTTTACATATATTTTGGAAATTTCATTTGTCATTGTTTTGTGACTGTGCAACTTTCTACAGAGTTTATGCCAACGGAGCTGGCGTTATGGCCAACGGAGCTTAAAGAGCTGAAAGTGGAAACCTCAGTTCTTTTTTCTGTCACAGCCTCGTTCCTCAAAACATCTACACAGCAGAGAATCTGTTCTAATCCAAACATACTAACATTTATGCAAAATTTGAGTGATTAAGTGATTGACCAACTTCACACGTTAATAACTAGAAGGCATCTCGCGTTTCCAAAGGCAGAAACGCCCAGCCCGGACACAGGAGCGCTCTGCTGCAGTGACACGCAGCCGTGGTAGAAGGCGCCCAACAGCTTTAATTCACCTTGTAAAAAAAAAAAAAAAAAAAAAAGCTGAAAGAACAGCTTAATATTAGAGCTTAAGGATTTTTCCCCCGTACACTGACAGACTTCAAAGAAACAGGCTGCAGTCAACAGTCCTTAAAATGCCTTTCCCAAAGAGTGGCTTTTATTTCTGCTTTCTTAATCATTTTTTTAGGAGCAGTGGGTCTTACCCTCCTAAGACAAACAGGATATTTAAAAGTTTCTTTTTCAGAACGGTGGAATCCCATCCTACTCTCAGAAAACAGCTCCAAAGCATAAGGGTGCATTTTCTTGTTCGTGTAAAACACAAGCCGTTTGCACGTTGTGATTTCGATGGATCACATCTGACATTCGATACTTCCTCAGCTCTCAGCTTTCGTCGTTTTCTTTGGAATTTGACTATAATCAAGCTGCCCTTCCTAACTGTAACAGAGCAACACTCCAAGTCTTCAGATATGACAGTTCTATTCAGTCACAAAAAAACTCCTTCATGCACTAAAGGCTAAACCCGTGTTTCTTTAATGTTACCATTAATATAATGAGTACCCTTAAGAGAAACATTCAGTACGTAACAGCTTGTGTTGTCCATAGGTGCATCCCCACACACACACATACAGAGTCAGGGTGTTACTTTTCAAAAACACACAGCTGAAAAGAATTCCACTTCCCTTAAGCTCAATTATTGAGTCTCTCTGTGTAAAAGTACATTGAAAAGAGTGCAGCATCCTCTTAGTTCTTGGCTTAAGCATCATAATTAAGGTCACTAGGCTTATGTTACTTTTACTTTAGATCTGCTCAAGTGGGGAGGTAATTAATCTTTGATGGAGATGTATTAAATGAACCCAACTTAATATGCTGTCTTCAAGTTACTCAGCAAACAAGATTACTAAAGGAACTATGTATTTAAGTAATAAAAACCTTCAGAGAGAAATGTTCTTCCTTCCTCCAGAGCACTCAGAATCATTAAGGTCAATGTTTTTTTTCCCAAACACAAACCAATATTAACCTGAAGTACCAAATATTGAAGTTCTTCATGAACATTGTTGAATTTGAGTCAAGGAATAAGATTTCTAATGTCACTTGAAAGGCTTCCATGGTTTGTAAGAAACAGAGCAATCTGCTGAGAGGGCAGGATTTTCAGTTAACAATACATCGGAATAATTTTTTGTTTATTGTGATTAGGAAAAAAACAGTTAATGCTTTAAGACACCATTTTACTGATTCTCTTCCAGTTCCTATGTAAGTTTAGCAACTTTTAAGTAATACTTACTGCTGGGATAAAATACAACTAAATCACTTTAAGCTGCTTATGTAAAACAGGTACTTCTCAGTCAGCTATTTTAAAGATTAATTTTCCTAAAGACAAAAATCTAGATTTGGTTTCTTGCTTTACTCCAAAAGAAAGGTGACTACCTAGAGAAGGCAGTAAAGGATGCCTAAACGAAAACGGTATCTACACACTGCAGACTGTTCTCAAAGCACGTTACTTTTCCCCAACGCAATACAGGTCACACCATACAGAAAAATAAAGTTGCGTAAAGAAAAATAAAACAGTGTCAGCACTACCTCGGTCTCTTTAGCTGGGCTAGTCACCGTCTGCGCGTCCAAGGCGAAATTCGCCCTCTTGGCGGACAGGTAGAAGGGATAATCCTTGGCCACCATGGTGGCTGCAGGAGCGGCGCTCTCGGGGCTCAGCCGCAGCCCGGGGGCCGCAGCCCGGGGGCCGGCCCGGTGCCGCTGCCGGCGGAACGGGAGCCTTTCGCCTTCTCGCTCCCGCAGCGCTGCCAGCGCACGGACGCAGGGACGCATTTACCGTGTGCTTCCCGCAGAGCGACTGCGAGAGCGCCTCGGGCAGCCGAGGGTCCGCCGGGAGGGCGGCACAACAGCGGTGCCCGGTGGCACAGACCCAAATCCAGAGCGGTGTCCAGCCCTGCTCACGGCACTGGCACCTACATTCAGTGCGCTGTGCTCCGCTGGTCAGAGCGGGGATCTGCATCATGTCACGGCTGTCATGGTGCCACACTGAGCAGTGCTTTTACTGCCTCTCCAGCACGCTTCTTTTTTTTCTCTTTTTCCTCCTACCCATACTGTTGCTTTTTCCTGTCTGGCAAGCCGGAGTTTGTTTCTTGTCTTTTTTAAGTTCCAATTCTGTTGCTCTTGTTCAGCCAAATTACTCCCCTGCCCGCACCTCTCATTGCATGGAGCTGAGAAAGTGGAAAACCACCTCTGCCTAAGGTGTCTCACTGGGCATTTCAGGGTCTCTGCAGCCAGGCAAATTCTATTCGATGGCTACCTTAGAACAAAGGCTGTGAACATTTCCTGAAAGGAGAGAGGAAGCGTTAGGGACCCTGTCTGCAACACAGGACTAGTCTGACAGAGACCATAATACTGGAGACAAGGAAAAGGAAATTGAGTAGGAAGCTGCATGGGGGAGGAGGGAAGAAAATTTTCAGCCACAGGGAAGCAGCCCAACCAAGAATAACTTCACAGACCCTGAAAAAATTAACTGATTTTAAAGGAAGATCACGTGATGGATGTGGCTTTACAAGCATCTATTTTTCTAAAGGCTGTTAATCAGATAATGATGACTTTAGAATAAGATTAGTCAAATGGCAAATCTAGTCCTCATCTGAACACTTTCCTTTAACTTCGCCAATATCCCAAACATATAATAAGCTTTCATATTTACCCTCCTAGGCTTTTTCAAGAGCAGCTGCAGAACAACCAGAGATGCTGTCCAGTGCCTGTTATGCACATGTCTCTCTTTTATGGTAGTCTGCCCTTAAAACAAAAAACCTCACTAGGTTCCCGACCCTGAAATTCCTGCAAAATCACTAGCACAAAGTTATCAGTACTTCTAGATGGACAGTGACTCTAGAAGGAAATGTGACATTGAACATTTGAGTGTTCTGTGCCTCCTCATCTGCATCACAGTAGGGCAGGACAGGGCTCACTGAAAGCAAAAGTGTTGACAAGAGGCACAGAGCAGCTTCCATGCAGATAATGGTTAAGCAGACAGGACATATAGAAAAGACAGAGAGAGCAGCAGGTGTGGTTAAGACCTACAAACCACAATTGACAGAGGAAGCAAATATGGAATGATTTTTCACTGTATTCAGCTACAGGGAAAAAATGGTGCACCAGATTAAACCAAATGGTGGCAAATTCAGAGCAAAGAAAAAGGAACTAATTCTTCATATTATATACAACTTTTGTATTCCACGCATTGCAAGTATCTGTCACAAGATGCTGCTCCTAAGAAACCTTCTCAGGCACAAGTTCTTGACTACTGGGGCAGTATTTTGGGAAAGACCATGACAGGCTATTTGCGTTTCAGACTCTTCTCTAACCATCTACCGCTCACCACCACTGGATATTTGGTGTTAAGTTAGATCAATTCTTGCACCCTTTCTTTCCCCCTTTTCTTTCCATACACTGGAAAAAATATGAAAAAATGCAGTATTTTATACAAGTCTCAGCTCAGGATTTCTGAAACTATGAACAGTTGCAGCAGTCACACGAACATACTCTCACTTCTGCAAGTCTTCTTCCATGTGATGTTCAGGGGACACAGCTCTGAGCACAACCTGACAATGTTGGGCAGTTTCACCTCACATTTCAAGCACCACTACATAGAAATTGCAAAAAATGGTCAAGAACCTCCATGAGAACACAGCAGCTGCTGTGTAACCATTTAAACCCAAGAAGCCTTGATTTCAAATACCATCTGTGTATGTTTGTTTATGAAGGTGTGTGCTAACACCATTTCAAAAAATCAGCTTCTCTTAAATCATTTAGACAAAATAACCTTCAGGGCATGTTCTCAAAGCAGTCTAATCCTGTAACATGCTTCATGGTATGAACAGCACTTCACACAGGACAGGAGTGTACTGGTTTGGAGATTGAAATAATGAACTTGGGTTTATACACATTAAAAAATATGCCAAGAAAAGGATTCTGTCATTTCTCCATTAATCAAGCCAGTGCACTTCAGCTTGACTAAGCATTCTTGAAAGAAATTAGTTCTAAGAGGAATATGATTGTTAATAGGCATAACTACATGTCAATAAGTTTCAGAGCATCTTGTACCTACAAGATAGACATCAATGACATGGAAAGTAGAATTCATTAGACTCCATGGACATTTGTTTACTCCACCAGAAGAGTGTAAATACAGTTTTAGAAATGAAATTTGGACCCAAAGTTCATTGCTGAATGGCAGTGAACTTTATAAATATAATATTATCTGATGGAATAACAAATGGTACAATTGCAAACAACTCTCAGAGAGTTGAATGTCTGTAGAATGCTATGTGCATTTATAAACAGTGAATTATGATTACAGTTTAGTCATGGTATTGAATCCCTTCTGAACTGTGTATATCAAACACTTGGGAGTCCCTTCTGAAAGATCTTACAAACTCAGTGTGATTTACATTTCATTTCTGCATGAATTTAGGCTGCACAGGGACTGCCCATCAGTCACTGCATTGTGCTTGTGCACATGGGCCCAGGCAGAGCCAAATGTCAGTTCATAAACTTGTGGCTGAAAGACTCCCTAGGGAACTCCACTTACACAGCTGGAGAAACAAAGGTTCCAGTGATTCCACTGAGGAATTTTCTAAGTGTGGAGCCAGTGAGTCCACTCTTTCCAAAACTTATACTTAAGACTACAAGTCTAGGCTAACACTATAAAAATTGTAAATCTGAATTGTAAGGTACTTTCAAAAAATAAACTAGTATTTTAGTAGTAGTGACTACTAGGCCAGTGCATCAGTTTTGCCATTTCTGGAACACATTTTTTGTGGGTTTAGTTCAGTGGGGGAGGTGTAGGAGGAGTTTTTTAATTTATTTAGGCCAACACAGAATTTAGTCAGAGTTACTTACCTGTCAGGGAGAAGTAAGGAAGGTATTTGGTAAGTCTGAAAAGCCCAGCTCAAAAGTGCCTACCACTGCTGACTGGGCTGAGGACTGAAGTTCACTGGCAGAGCTGTTCTGTGGTCATGGTGTTGACACCAACGCCTTTAGTTCATTTCCTCACAGATTCGAAACCTAACACACAAGTAACTCTTGCAAAATCATCTCTCAGCACAGCAAAGCCCTTTGAGATGTTCAGGTTCAAACCTTACAAAAGCTTTCAATTAAATAGAAATATTGCATACACATTTCAAGTTAAAAAACCTCAGTAGCTTGCACTTTATGGAGCATCTCTCACATAACATATACACCCTTCCTTTCATTTAAACCAAAAGAAAGTAGATTTAGATTAAATACTGGGAAAAGAACTTTTCACTGTGAGGGTGGTGAGGCACTGGCACAGGTTCCCAGAGAAGCTGTGGCTGCCCCATCCCTGGAAGTGTTCAAGGCCAGGCTGGATGGGCTCTCAGCAACCTGGCCCAGTGGAAGGTGCCCCTGCCATGGGGGTTGGACTGAGATGAGCGTTAGGGTCCCTTCCAAATCAAACCATTCTGTGATTCCACCTATGTGGTTTCACAACAAGCAAACAAACAAACCAATAAACCAGAAACCACTGCTTAGGAGAGGTAGAATTTTGCTAAGAATACCCAAAGCAAAGCTGTTCCCGGTGTTCTGAAATGACCAGTGAAAGTCAGCCAGCCTAATGCTGCACACAATTCTGCACCTCTGGAGCATCTCTGAAGCCTCTCTCCAACATGCTCCAATATCTGTTCAGGATAATCATTAGGAAGTTTTCCTTTCAGAAAAACAAGCTAACAACCACTGACACCAAAACCACTTGCAAACAATCCAAAGAGAACTTTTGAAGAAGTCTTTTCAATCCAACGTTAATAATTTGAATCTGCTCAGAAGCTGGAATGCAGAACCACTGACAGTGTTGAGTGAGAAGCCAGAAATCACATAAACTGCTAAAAAAAAAGCATTTATCAGGCAGTTACCCAGCTGTTCAAGAAACTGCAACTTCCTCATTGCAAATGCAGATTGTTCACATGGTAATGAGTTACAATTTACTAGGTAATAAATATTAGGAAAAGATTGCTTGATTAAACACTTTGTTGCTGAGAAATTCCAATAAAAATATTAGAGAATAAGTGATTCCCATTAAAAATGTGCTCTCAAAAACCACACTTGTGATCTTTCCAGGTAGAGTCCTAATCATGGAAAGATCAGTGCAGAACAATGAAACACATCTCTGTGGAACATGCAACATCACAAAACTGAATCCCAAATTTCTGTTCTGTCTAGAGTCTCCACTTGAAGACCTTTCACAGAATGCTTATCTGTGCCACTTGGGGAATAACATGAGAAGGAGGAAGTTATGTTTCCTCACTATTATCATGGGCTGTGCTTTGGGATTGGCAGCCAGGATGCCCTGAACTGTTCCCCTAACTTTTGTCCAATACAAGTAATCAGTAGCATGAGTTGCCCTTGTCTTCCACTGGCAATAATGGCTATTTCAAAATCCCACCTCTACCCTGAAGTACACTCATGTTGAAGGGATGGAGAGCCACGATTCTCATGCCAACCATCACGAATGGTTTATTTTATAAACATACACCCAGTTGTAAGGAAGGCTGCAGGCTTTCAAAGTCACTCAGTGTTTCTTCATACAAACGGAGCTGGTAGAACAAATCTGCACTGGGAGAGGGACAGATCAAACCAGCTGCCAAGTTGTTTTGATTTAGTTTTATTTTGCTAAATTCATGTAACTTTTGATTACCACAGGCTGTGGTACAGTACAGTATTTGTACAGTATTTGTACAGTTTAAGGATGCCCTGTAACCATCACATTCACCCTGAGGCAGAAGCACTCCTTTCATGAGCTTCCCTAGGGATGACAATATCAGCCCGTTTTAAATCTGCCTCAGGTTCACATACAGAAATTGTTTTGGTGACTTAAGCTCAAGCTTAAGCATGGCTGGCCTCAAAACACTGGGGAGGGTTCACACTTCTCCACCCTGCTACAACACCCAGCAATACACAACACTTGGTGGGCCCTGATGAGGGAATCACAGGGTGTGGTGAGGTTGAAAAATGATCCTGCACTAGTCACACTTACAAACAAAAAAGTTGGTTGAGTTTGTCTGAGTACACTTCCCTGGGGAGAGCAGAAAGGAGGAGGTGGGGAGGATTGTACTGATTTATCCATGTGGATTTTAAACAGCTGCCCAAGTTCTGTAGAGGGGTGAAATGATCACCCAGAGTGGAGTGTCCTTTCCTGAATTTTTCATTGAAAGGCATTCTAGGGAGAGGAAATTACTGGAAACACTTGTATGATGTTTAAATGAGATTAAATGTAATTAAAATACTTTTGTTTAAGTTACAGGCAGTGGGGGAGCAGAAATTTCTCTCCAGAGCACTCATGCTGACCAGAAAATTAAGTAACATTTCTTTATGAGAAATCATTATCCCTAATACAGAATGTTTAGCAAGACATCCCAGAAGTGGTCTATTTTTTGTTTTGATTAAATTTTATTACAATAACATTTATATTAAATGAGTAACTCCGTAATATTTGTCCTCAGAGTGGATGGTAATTTGTAATTTTTTGCTGTGTGTATGTATGTTTTGCTTATGTTGTATGTATGCTCAGAAAAGAGCAACAAGAAAATTTTGTTCTATTCAGAAGCAGCAGGAATTTCCCCTCTCTATAACTGATCTCTCAATACTGGCCAAATGCCACTTGGTTTATTCTTCCAACCATCCCCTCCAACTGCAATACACAAAGCAAGGTTTGGGGTTTCTAGGGTTTATTAGACAAATCACATAACTGGGGAAGAAAAATCATCAAAAACCAAACCAAAGCATACAAAACCCGAAACACAAATAAGCAACCAAAACCCACAAAACAACCAACCAACCAAGCAAACAACAAAAGAAGAGCTTTCAGCTACACAGGTCCTGCTTCAGGCCAGAAATAAAACCATCAATAAAAGGATAAGATTTGGGTCTTTTGAGTTGTCTTTTCTTCTTCACCTCTTGACCTAATAACACAAACTTCAAACCTTGTTACACTTACGTGTTCAGTGTGACACAGTTTATTGTGCTGTGCTCAAAGTCCCAAGTGATGACAAAGAATAGGATTTTAAAGGATGGCTGAGGTGAACTGACAGCTTGCCACTTGTAAAAGTATAAACCTCATTTCCCTCCCTACACAAATTCTTCTTCCTCCCTCTCTTCCTGCATTTCCACTGGCACTGTACCCTCTCTCTGTGTAGTCCCTCCCTTATTCCAACTCTAACATTCATTTCTTCACACAGCTAAGCCAGCAGTCCAAAAACCCCAAATACTTTATTTTCCCAGAGCTCTCATTTGCTGAACAGGTAACTGTGCATGAGACAAGCACCAGAACTCACTGCAGATAAATGGTGAAAAAACTCTGAGGTACAGATAAGGACGGGACAGGGAAAATGCTGGTTTTTCTCCTCCTAGTAGCTCTAACCTGTTAGCTCAGCTTGTTTCATGAAGTCATACACAAAGAGTACTGTCATCATTTCATTTTTTCAGATGAGAGATTTGGATCAGAAGCCTTATTTATTTATTTTTGAAAACAAACCCGCCTATTAATTTCCATAACAACTGTGCACTGTTACTTATCCAGTCGGACATTTTTGCCAATTTGACTATCTTGAAAGTGGAACATCTGTGCTTCTTGAATAAATACTTAGAACACAAACCTTAAGACTGATTTCATGTTCTCCTGAATAGGATTAAGGCTGGAAAAGACCTTTAAGATCATGACATCCAACTGTTAACCCAGCACTGCTCACCACAATACATTCATTGCAAAAGGTATTAAAAAAAGAATTAAAATTTGCAAATTGAGATCACTGTGCAACACTAGTAGTTTAGAGATAATGTACCTTGGGAAAGTCTAACAATTGTAGGAAATTGAATAAGAAGCATGAAAATTACAATTCATGTACCCTTTGCTAGACAGTAACCAAGGATGTGCCAGCAGTGTTCTAGACCCAAAGTTAAGCAAATAAAAATTGACACAGATTACAAGATATCCATGGGAGAGGGTGATGAAAGTCAAGCAAAATAGTGAGACTACTCAGTGCTTTACAAACAGAAACCAGAGTCTGGTATCTCCACTACAATAAAGCAGCCTTGAACCTTTTCTTTTAAACTGCTATACTGACAACCCAGTGCAGAAAACCTTCACATTTGGTCCTGAGTAGAGTTCCTTGGATCACACAATGCCTTACAATCCAGATTGTTACAGTGATTATGCAAATTACAACATCCCACTGTAGTGGTCCATTAATATCTTTAGAAATGTAGTTCAATTCCCGTAGGCTGCGACCTACTGCACAAAAACATCAGACCAAAATGAACACAAGCCATCATCTTTCTGTTACCCACATCCTCCCCCTGAGAGCAGGGAGGAAAACCATGGTGTGTGTAACTTCAAAAAGAAGTGTCCTTCAAAAACTGGTCATGCATCAACAGCTGATAGGACTACTCTACTCCCAGGACAACTGCACTGCAGACCTGTGTCCTTAAAGATGATGTGACATTAAGCAACAATGTGACTAATCTTTAAAAGCTGAAATGGGACATAAAATCTTCAAACAGACAACAACTTACACTAGGACAAATCTTCTTTGTTCATATCCCTTTATCAAGGATTAGGGAATTGAGAAACCATTGCCGGGAATAAAAAAGGTTTTATTTAAAGTTACAAAATAACTGTCTTCCCAAGTGTAAATATAATGATGTAATTCCATCCCGTGGTACAGAAGTTATTATAACAAGTTTAATTGACACAGAAATATAAATAAGAAACAGTTTTCCTGAATACTTTCCTGATTTAAGAAAGCCAGCTGTAATTTCTGAAGGCTATCTCCTCCCTGGTCAAGTTGTTAACCACAAACTGCTCTCTGGTATGGGTTCTGCTTTTATGTGATCTTCATTATCAAATCTGCAACCACAACCCACCACAAGTGTTCCATTTCCATTCAACTATGAATTTTGGACAGGTGGCTAATGATCACAGTTAATTTAGTTCCCAAGATAGGAGAGAGAGTCAATAGTTGGAAAAAATGTCTCTGAAAGTAATTCTAACCATCACAGAGTAGCATTGTTTACTAATTTAAAAGCTAAGAAACAACTCAAAATTGCATACTTCTTGTATCTAATAATCTTGAAAACATAGCAATTGACTGAACACAAAAGCAAGATCTCTTAACAAACATTCTGATTTTATTATAAAATTGGGATTGGTGTTACGTTACATGGATATCAAATATTGTTTCTTCAAATCCCTGCAAAAACACAAACTCCTAATAAAACTCCTACCCTAGTAAACAGTGAAGTGTTAATATAAGTGTCTGTAGAACAACATGAGGAGACTTAAATACCAACCATAGCCACAAAATTATTTTGTTCTAAGGATGTGTTTTAAACAGAGTATACTGGGGGAAAAGAGAAGCTGTGCACTTTTAATGCAAGGCTCTGCCTTCAGAGCTCAAGATCATTAACAGCTGACAAGCTTGTTCTGACCAATATGCAACTTTTGGGAAGGACTGTTCTGAAAACATGGGGATGTACAGCAGGAGAAAAGCACACAGATTAAAAAGAAATAATAAAAATCAAGTTGAGAAGGAAAGCTTTTATTCTAGACCAGACAGGGACTGGAGTGAACACCTGAATGGCTGAATGATTTGAGGGACTGGCATAAATAATTTATGTATCCTTTCAAAAAGCCTTTGCAGTTTCTGTTTGATGCCCAATGGAAGTCATCAGAGCAATGCAAAGAGGAGCACAGAACAATCAAAGTGATTACCTAGGAAAATGGCAAATAATAACACAAAATTAGATAGGGATATATAAAAGGCCTGACTTCACAGGTGAGTTTGATGCCGTTCAAGAACACAGCAAAAGAATTTTAGAAGAGAATGCGTTGTCACATTAATTGAATTTTTGTAACTGAGTTTTCTGTGTGGCAGTATGTGTTCTGCAACTGATGGATAGAACAAATTCAGTGTTGAAGGCTCTGTACCAAGAATACCCCACCAGCAACCCACACACAGCACTGCCCACTAGGAAATTCCCAGGGACAGTCCTTTTACTTAATGTGCCCTTCAACCTTGCACACAAGAAGCAGTTTAAGTAGACCTGCAAGTGATCTTGAATGTAAAAAAAATAAAAATTCTTCCCAAGGAATCTTATTTCACTCTTCAGCTCCCAAACCGTGAGTTTGTGTGTGAGTTCTAGGCTACTACAGAAGAGAACAAGGTTACAGAACACTTCTTGGTAACTAAATTAGCTGTGGGAAATGGGTTTGCAAAGACCTTAATAAAGAACTGTTTTCTGAAATAAAAACAGAAAACAAACTTGCAACCATCCAGAATTGCTAACTTTGGTTGAAGCAAAAATATTTTGTCACCTATAAGAGTTGAAGGAGGAAAAGGGAAGTAAAAAGTGCAACAGAAGTAAAAACCATGTTTTTCCAGGCTGCAGGATACAGGACCTTCATTTTGATTTTGCTTAATAATTAGCCATTAGAAACATGATAACATTTCACTGCCTCTATACTTACCTTATTCTGGATATGATGGTTAAATAATGAATAGAAAAGTATAAACCAAGAAAAAAGTGAGCAGACTGCTGGCATGTGAACGCTTCAATAAAGCAGAAGGAAAAATGTTAATCCTTGTGTTGTACTTGGAGCACATTGTCCCACACGGTACAGGTGTTCTCAGCGTGCTCTGCCAGCTCCCCCTGAATCCACTACTCCATTCCTCCCTAAAACAAAACAGCACCTGGGAAGAGAGCACAGGCTGGGTATTCAAGACTACCTAAAGGAGTTGCAATGATAATCCACAAAGAAAAATGGTTAAGTCCTATGAAATGTCCAGCCATTGCACTGATGAATCCAAACTGAAAGGCTGGAAGGATGGCTTCATAAAAGCGTAGCTGTACAATAAAGACTGGAATGCACCTCAGATCTGCACTAGAAACACAGGTATGTCATTACATACTGGTCTCTGGAATTTGGTGGGTTTGTTTTTGTACAAACACTTAGAGACTACCTGCTTCTGTTCCTAATTGCTTCCTCCAAATCTGGTATTTTTATTAAAATAAAGGATATCTATCCAAATGATGGCAGTTTTGCCACAATGAGAACCCATCTATTTTGTTAGCTCAGGAAGTGCCATTTGTTCCAGGACGTGCTGTCTAACAGCAGATGTGCATTCGAACGTGTCGCTGCAGGATAAATTAACCACAGCACATGGACGAGCCAAACAGCTGAAATAAGAAGCTACAAAGACCTTTTTGAACATGAGCAGCCTCCCTAATCTCTATGAAACCAAATCACCAGTCTGATATTACTTGCACATATGGGAAAGATACAATAACCAGGAAGCAGATCTTATGTAAGGCACAGTCTAATGCCTTGCACTTGTTTTACAGTCACTGCCTACTCTACCAGCACCTCTTTTTCTGTCCTGAATTATGCATTTACATACCCACAGTAGAGATAGAATAGATTTTTGCTTCAGATATTATTTCCCCAATATACAATAGCTTGAGGAGAGAAGTTTGCTTTGTTTGTGGTGTACAGGTTTGGATTTTTTTTACCACTGCCTGCCCTCACATTCTTTCTCAGCATCTGCACCATTCAAGCAGCAAAAGCCTGTAAGTCAATTTGCTTCTGATCCAACATTTCTGTCAGATTTGTAATATCCCCCCCACCCTCCGCAAGGTTCAAGGCAATCAAAATCCCATTCGACAATCTTTACATTTGTATCCAGGTGATGAGAGAGCAGTTTTGAGTGAGATATTGCCAATTTTCAAAAATAACAGTAACAGAGATAAACCCAATCAACAAATTACTTCAAAGAGAGATATTCCTTGCAAAAAGAGAAAACAGAAAGAGGGAAATCTTTAACCCTGATTCCATCTCTGGTGTTAGGAGATGAGCAGCTTTCACTATGACTTCCTATCCAAGATGTCACCAAACACCATGCTGGAAAATGACATCAGAAATACTGTCCAGTGTTTCTCATCCTCTCTCTAATGCTACAGAAGCATACAGCACAAATCCTCTTTTGCCTCTGACCACAAAATACCCACGTACAGTTATCTCTGTAGGCACATTTTGCAGGCAAGTGGCTCAGGAACTGGACATTCTTTGCAAAGAAAAGCTACACAGATTTTGTGTTTTAGGGTTCATGGACAACAATACTGAGCAAGTGGTGTGCTTACCAACAAATGCAGGCTTGTAATTTGCAATTTTTTCTTTCATGTGGCCACAAGAAGCACTAAGCTGATCTCTGAGAGTGTGTTGTCTGCCATCCATAATCTCAGGACCACTTTTTCAGACCTTTTTACTAACTAGTAACAGCTGTATTTGTGAGGTGACCAATACTCTCAAAGTATCCAAACAGTTCACACAACACTAAAAAAAAAGAACAAAATAAAATAATAAAATTGAATGACACAATAGTCCCCCTGCCAGTATGCCCCAGTGAAAGAAAGGGAGAGACTACAAAAGAAACTGTTCAAAGAGGTAACACTTTTTGATCATAGTTTTTAAGATTCTTATACAATCATTTTGTTAAATATTTTTCCATGTGTGAATGAATTCCAATACCTAATACCACCGTTCCTCTCCTACTGTATTCAATTCTTACAGGGTGATGATTATGTCTTGTTTGTGAAGCTGGCTGGAAGTTTCTAATGGTTCTTTTCAGGAAGCATGCATCTGTTTTGCAAACCTGTTCCTTCCTCAACTTGCAAAATCTGGCCCCAAAAATGTATCAGGAAATAACTGGAGGATGAGGGGGATGGGGGAGAAACTTTAAAGACACCTTGTCTTAATTAAACCTCAAAGTGTTACTTCTTCCTGCCGAAGTGAGTCACGCAGGGCTGTAGCTGTCACACCTGACAGGGGGAGGGGAGGTGGCAGCACGGAGAGAAGGTTTGTGTTTCAGCTGCCTCCTGTAATTGGCAGCCTGCAATTAATTAATGCACTGGAACCGGCACACACTTGACTGCAGCACACAATTAAGCACGGCAAGCAGTATTGAAAAACACTGCTGCTTGCTTTAATACTCTTTTATTGCCACAAAACACGGAGAGGTAAAACAGGAAAGGCAAATGCCAATTAAGAAAGACACGAGGGTGCCTCTGGCAGTCCCTGGTACCATCTGGGTCTCAGTCTGCTGCTCAGCCATTACCTGAACAAGCAGGTACAGTCAGAATCCTTATCTTACCTAATAAACGATGGCCTTTGTCATTTTTAGTCTTTTTTGTCTTGGAATTATTCTAAATATTCTGTCTAGAGCCATAAGATTCACGAGGCTGTTCCAAATAGTCTCAGCTGGAACCTCTCAGTACCCTGTATCATCATTTCAACTACTAATTCAGCTGGAAAGCCAGGGTCAGGAATGTGTCAACTCCATGGATTCATCGACTCATGACAGGAATGTCATTTCTGTAACCTTTCTTCTTGATCAGCTCTTAGTGCCCAACACAAGACACAAGATGAAGTCAGATATTTAACTTCTGTATTTTAAAGAGCAATCTTTGGAGTGGTATAGGCAAAAAAAAAAAAAAAAAAAAAAATCCCCAATTATTTTTGGAGCATTTCCTTCCATTTATTTTTGTTGTTAAATAACAGCAGATCTCACATGAATATTTTTAGTACTGGGTTCTTCTGCTTTAACTGCCCTGACAGTATTTGCCAAGCAGCAGCTGATTCCTTAACAAATGATGTACATGAACAAACCAGCACAAATGACTTTTGTAAATTTACAGCTACATTACATGAATGGCTACCAGAACCTGAGTGCCAGTGACTGCTGCTCCCAGGGGAATGTGCACCCCTCTGCAGCTTCACAGAGCTGCTGTTGATCCAGTTTTGCCATCCCTAGGCATCAATTCGAGTAGTTATTGGTAATAATTCTATAAAGGAGAAAGAAGCCCTTGGAGCAGTTTCCAGGTGATGCCATTCCAAACTCACAAGTGCAAGCTTGGCTGGCTCCAACTGTTTCCATACCAGGAAATTACAGTTATCTGAGAACAATAAAGGGGTTCCTTCATTAGCTGCTCTAATCCCCAAGGATAAGACCCACTTTTTCCATATAGAAGCTTCCACATGGAAGAGCTATAACATTTTAGTTTTTCTGATGATCCTTTAACAGACAAAAGATGTTAATGTTGCCACTAACAATTTGTTCCTTCTTCCATTTCCTTTTTCTTTACCCAGTGGGAAATTTCAACTCTTTTTTTTTGGAGTTACTTCTAAGAAGTGGAAAGTGATGCAAGGCAAAACAAAATCTGTCATAGCTTCACTACCATTGTAGCTGTACCTACATATCCCCCAGCAACTGCTCTATAAAGGCTTTATCAACTCTCCCTTTCCCACTTGCAGGTAGGGTTACCTTTTGGAATGACCTCACACGTCAGGTTACAAGAAAAAAACCTGAATGCTGCTGAATGCACCAATTCTTTGCTTCTTAAACTAAGGTCACTAAAAGGAAACTAGAAGATGAGAGCTCTACCAGTAAATCCATCCAGCACTTGTATCTTTACAACTCTGTGGTTTGTTTAATGTTAAGAATTGCTTTATAAAATGTCCTAATCTATATCTCTCGTTTGTAGAGTGGTTTTTAGCCTACTTAAGTGAACACCACAAAGAGGAAGTTATTTTTAAAGAGCACTAAGAAGTGACAAATGTGAGAAAATATATCCAGCAAGAGCTACATTGTTGCTTAACTAGTGGATGAAAAAATATTAATATGTTGACATTATTTATGTTCTCTGCTAACGTAAATAAAAACCATTAAAAGATGACAACAGTAAGAATCAGAGTATAGCTATACTATTGCTGCTAAAGAAATTACTTTGGAAATAAGACATCTCATTTAATGGAAGGAAGCATTCATATCATGTCATGTCATCTCATATCCCAAGACACAGGAAAGAAAAAGTCTCCTTGCCAGGATGCCACAGGGAAAATTATTTTTCCTGAGGCAAACTATCTTAACTTCTTGAGGAGTTGGGCAAAAATTGCCAGTTAGGCATCTAATCCTATCCATGACCCAAGACTGCATTTAGAAAAGTCACTCAATTACAAAAAACAAGGTACAGGAATGATGAATAACAATGGCAACAAATGGGCAGCAAACATTAATTGTCTCTGAGCAGGTAGTGTATTTTGGAACTTCTGCAGATGTCATTTTTAAAGCCTGTGTGCAGATTAGTCAAGTGAGAATTTGATGCTGGTGTTGGCTAGGAAGTATTCTGGCAGACAGAGAGCAGTACATTTAGCTGTGCTCTAGGGGCTCTTAGCATTTTGGGGGTTGGGGTTTTTTTCCTTCTTTAATATATGACAGAACACCACTGCATTGACTTCATGCAGCACACTGATTTGAACAAATTTAGGCTGAAGGACTTCCTGGCACTGCTTTTACTTTGCTTGTTCTACAGCTACGCCTCCTGCATCAAAAGACTGCCCCAACCACAGCAGGCTCTGAAATTCTGCAACCACACCAAGCTCAATTCCAACTGCGTCATAAATGAGTACAAGAATGGTAGTTTCCATTTCAGTGACATTTCCATACTCCTTTATGTTAGATGAGGTTAAATTTACTCCTTTAGGTTAGGTTAGGTTAAATTTTCTCAGAACCACTAAGGAAAAACAAGCTCATCAGTACTTTATAAGCAACGAGACCAAACCAGAGAACAGGTAATGGATACATGAAGTTGATGAGAAATACATTCTGTAACCACAAACAGGCTTTTAGCTTCAGGAGTGTCAAACGCAGCCTCCACATCACTTCCTTGGCCAGTTCCACATAGATATGGGCAGCAAGTTCATTACTCTCAAAAAACTTCATGTGAGCAGAAAAGGGCATAAAAAGCTGCTTATTCAGACAAGAGGTTCTGGTCTAAAAGCAAAAATGTCTTCGAGCATCAGAACACTCAAACTTGCAGAGCACATTTCATGCACAGTGCAGGAAATCACTGTGCTGTTCCAAGTGATGGTGCAAAGAAAAAAGCCACAAAAAAAAGCACAACTACCATGCTGTAAGCAAGAAACAGCAGAATATGAAACAAGAAACCTCCCAGAAATAACACAAAGCCTACAATAAAGAACATAATGTAAACAACATATTCCAATACAGCAATGCTCTGACAACTCTCAGCTTTATGCCTCCAAGTTGACTCATTTCTCCTAATTAAGAAGCAACTGTGGAGCTTTCATTGAAAGGGTAAGAAAAACTTCATCCAGCTACTCTGTACTACCTATAAATACTTTCAGAACTTGAATTAATGGTTAATTAGTAAATATTATAACAAACACTTGTGTTGACTCTGAAAGAATGCTTTTGCCCTCATGACAAAACCCAGTTCACACAGTTTGCCTCTTCCAAAGTCTCACCCTGTTCACATCCCATAACATGCACATCACTGACCACCTTTGCATCCAACAACAGATATAAATTACAAAAAAATTCCTGATTTAGAAGCTGAAAGATCTGATACAAAGATACCTATAAACAATGAGACCACATGCCTATTCAAATTGCAACTTGTCTTGTTTTCACACAATCTGGGTTCCTACTCCTTAGCTGAAATCAATGGTTTCTGGAAGAAATTCCATTAATTTCACAGGAAGAAGAAATTTACTGCCAGCTTCACCCCCTGAAGCAAAGGGCTTGCATTTGTTTTGTTCATTTTTGAAGTCCTGGAAGTGTACAATTAGTTGCATTTACTTTCAGAGGTTTTCAGTAACCTTTGCAGAAGAGTAACTGCTATGACAAGAACACAAAAGATCTTGACCAAGCTTATCTATTTAAGCCTCAACTGTGCTATGTTTTCATTTGCATGTCTCATAATTCAAAGCTACAACAAAGCCAGGGAGATCTCGTGAAAGATGGGGATTCAATAAAGGCCAAATAGCACACATAGCCAGTTTTTACATTTCATTGAAGAGCTCACCTAGAAGACAGAAAAGCAAAACCACAGAATTAGAACTTTGGCCTTAAGCAGGTGAATTGTAATTCTAGCAGTGCTCTGGGCACTCTCTGTAATTACCAGGGCCCCTACACAGCCAACAGCTGCACCAGCAGGAACACATTCTTATGTTATGTAATATGAATTATTAAAAGCTTTGATAATTGGTTGTTTATCCACAAAATTGCAAAGCTAAACCTTTATAAATTGGAAATTTATTTCAGTAATATGCAGCTAATCTGGAGTAAAGTTAACATTCACAGCAGCACCATAATGCTCTGTTTTACTTTATCAAGTAGGTAAGTCACCCAGGCTGTACAATGCCTCACCAGGTGAGTGCCCAGTGTATATTAAGGTCAAGTTTGTTCTGAACACAAGCATGACAAATTTCCATTTCTTTACAAACATAATTCAGTACAGTAAGGTGATTTGGAAGGGAAAAATCTCAAATTATAAGTTTTAAGAGGAAATACACAAAAATTCACTGAGTGTTTTTAATCAACATGCTAATGAAAAGCCAGACTAGTGGACTGTTGCTGTCTTCTGAATTGCATTTTTAGAAAATCAAATCAAAAGTCAATTACATTCTCACAGTGAGTTAAAATTGAGTAGGACCATTAAGCACACAGCAACAGATATTTAAATGTATTAAGTTACCCACAGTCAAGTTTGGAAATTAAATGCTTCAGCATCTTTGACAATTCTATGCAGATTAATGCATCCATCACTACCTAAGCATCTTTCAAAAAACCTGGCACAAAATTCTAAGTAATGCAAAGGAATATATCTGGCAGCTAAACTGCCTGCATTCCAGGAAGGAGAGCTTTAAAAAGATTGTGGTTTGGTTTCCAATTCTATCAAATATTCAGTAAAGAAGCCAGATTACTGAGATAAATCAAGTGAATCCCTCCTCCACAAAGGGATTAAGCTCTTAGAGGCAAACAAAACTCAAAGGGCAACCTCTACCCCAAGTACAAAGCACATATATACAGTTTAAATAATACATTTTTTGGACAAAAATAGTCAATGAAAGTCTGAACATCTTCCAAGACAAAGTCAAATCCTTTCAATATTGGTTTCTTTGAGAACAGTGGTAAAAAATATCAGCTAGATTGTTATAAACACTGATCTAAGAATCAACAGATCAATTAAAAAATAAACCTTTTAATGCAACTAATGTCTGATCTAACAGATAACACAGAAGACAGTATAGAGGAAGTAAGTGAAAAATCCTCTGATATAGCAGCAGATTCACATTTTCTCCTGCAAATGTAGGATTGAGTGAATGAACCTTGAAGGTTTACAGCAAAACTTTTCCATTTTTTTTAAACTGGAAAAAAAATTGAAAAAAAATTCAATTTTTAGATTTTTGTAGTCATCTAAATGAACAAATTCAAATAACTGTAAATATCTCAGATGTTCTGTCCTCACTCGGGTGGGCTGACTTTACAAAATACTCTTGTTCAGCCTTCTCTGTGTTAGTGGGTATATCCTAAACCCTAAGAGTAGCACTCTGTGAGTTTTAATTCTCCATTTTCTGCAGTTTTGTTCATCAGCAGTAGAGGTGACACACTAATATTCTATTGACAAACATATTCATACACATGTAAAAAGTAACATATTATGGTTTTTTTGTAAAATACTCTAAGAGCATTTAGAAACTCTTGTTAAGCTTCTGTTTGCTGGGGGCTTTCCCCTCCTGGCTGCCTTCCACACCATGGAAAGGGAACAGGGTGCAGGTGCATAAAAGAGGCAGCAGCTGCAAGCAGATACCCCCTCAGCTGTCCTGATTACAGATTTACAGTGATAACAGAATGATAGAAACAGTAATAAAAATTTTTCCCTAAGAGATGAGAGGACCTAAAGGCTACCAAACGAACTGAGAAATCGCTGCTGTGCAGAGATGATTTTCAAGGATTATCATGGCATTACCACAGCATTCTAAGGTTACTCCAGAGAAAAGTATGAAACTCAGGACAAATCATGTTTACACTTCTCTCTTGTAAGATTGAACTGCTTGTGTCCCCCTACACTGCTGAGTGGCCTGGGCTGACAGCCTGCAGTGGGATGTACTCCTTCCAACTGCACTCACAGCACTGGCAGTGCAGAACACTCCTCCAGCATTTCTGCATTTCGGTCTCAAAGCAGGTTAGGAAAACAAACACACATAATTACTTGCATTTTTCAGATAAGGATCTGATCAAGAAAGAAGTTCAATGATCCACTGAAGGCTACACAGAAAACTTAATGCTGATGATGGAATAAAACCAAGCCAAATAGACCATGTAACCACAAATATCTGAGTGAAACTTCTGATCTCTTTTTTAAAAAAAAAATACTTTCACCAGCTAAAATTAGGAAATACCTACCAGAAAAATTTTAACAGTAAGCTTGTCTTTGTTTTTCTTGTTGCTAAGTTCTTGCTGAAGAAGTTATTTGATAATGATTTTCCTGCTAAGATGCAGCCTGTTTTTAAAAAATACAAGAGGTTTCTTCAAAGACAGAGGCAGACATTATCTATTATTTAATGAAAATCAGTTCAATATATTGATAAAATTACTTTAACTTCACATTAGGTGAAACAAAAATACTTTCCCTGACCTGCCTGTGGAAGAGGCATCATCTGGAAGAACTGGTTATCTGTAGGTCCTGGCTACAGCACAGAGTGCAGTACAGGATCCCCTGCCCACACCTGTTCAGGGGATTTTATGGTCTTACACTGATCTGAACACTCACATGTGGTATAAGACAGT
This sequence comes from Rhipidura dahli, assembly GCA_013399225.1. Classification (NCBI taxonomy): domain Eukaryota; kingdom Metazoa; phylum Chordata; class Aves; order Passeriformes; family Rhipiduridae; genus Rhipidura; species Rhipidura dahli. The sequence continues at coordinate 1,550,182 of VXAC01001091.1, forward strand.
GCCTTCAACTGGTTTGTGACCAGGGGACCTTGTTAACAATAAGCAGAGAAACTCTAGGCTGTACTGCCTGCAGAAGTAGTAGAGGCTTCTAAAAAAGATCATGCATAACTATCTGTAATGAATAATTTCATTATCCTTTAATTCAGCCACTGGGAGAATGATGGGACAATGCCCTCATAAGGCCTGTCCTAATGCTGTGATGTATCCTGGTGTATTTATGCACAAACTTCATTTCCTGTTAGGGTTGGTCGCTTCTAGAAGCAGAGCCAAAATGTAGCTGGCACTGCAGAAATTTATGGACTTTAACTATACAGCCATGCTAATTCAATGAAATCCTGACTTGGCTTCCACTTGAGACTTCAGTAAGCACTGGACTATGTCAAACACTCCCAGTGGATGTTGTTTGAGGATGAATGGGCCATCCTTTCACTCCCTCCTCAATAGAATAAATACAGATAGACTGCCTCAGTCAAAAGTTTAACATAACTTGAAAAACCTCAACTCTTTGGCTCCAGGCCACACACAGCACATTGCTTACATGGTGCCTTCATTTTTCTTACAAATATGTCTGCACAGTCCATATTACAAATTCAGTATAAAACACAGTTACCAATAATGATGTATAAAACTTAATTTCAGAAAATGTATGGCATTATGCAATATTTATCACTATAGAACTAATACCAGGTTTTATTTTGACCTCTAAATAAACCAAATTACAGTAACTCATTACTTGATTCAATTTCGTTATGAAAACCTCCTCTGCAAATCTTCATCAAACCAACCACCACATGCATTGCTTAATGGACATCCAACTTCATAGCTGCCAATAACATCTGGCTAATTTCAGTTCACAAATGCTCCCGATTTGCCATGAGGAAAGTAAGCAAATGTCAAGTCTGTTTCTGTAACCCAAAAGTAATTTAAACTGAATTCAAACTTCAAATGCTGTTTTCTGTTATGGCAGAATATCATAAATTACACTGCTATTACTATTCAAAGCAAATCTTTGAAATAGAACACAGACTTATGTACACTACTTTTGACTGAATCAGAAAGATAAAGAGTGTTACATGCAAATACCATAAGAATAACAAAATCTTCATATTTCTGAAGATAAAGTTCTCTTTTGTCTTGTGTATTTCTCACTGAGATAACTTGCTGCTGTTGAGAGCAAAGTCCACAGACCGAGTGGATATTTTTGAAACATTTCTGATTTGGAGGCAACATTTTAGCTAAACTTCTTCTCTTTTGTCAGTACAGCCAAAGGAAGAAAAAATCGGCATCTCACCAAAACGCTCCTCGTCTAAGAAGTGGGATAACTTGTTTCCAGATCTGTATCAGAAGTCTTTCACAGTTCCTAAGAGTTTATTACAAGCTAAGATTTGATCAGCAACTAAACCCCAAAGCAAAAGTATAAGGAATAGCTTTGCAGTGTCTGAAAATCATCACATTTGGGGTTTTATCACATCTTTCTTGTTCCACGGCAAATTTCAGTTTCAGAACAGTAACACTGAGAATGCCTCATCAGGAAGAAAAAAATTGAACAAAAATCATTTTCTAGGAACCAACAAGTTCCCCAGCAAAACCATTTTGTGGCTTTACTTCCCCCTCAGTGACTACAGAATGTCAAGAATTGCATAAATAAAGAATCTCAAAGCAAAGGAAAAGGCATATAAAACAAATTGATGATGTTGTATCAAATGATGCCTTGCACATGAATTTAAATAGGAGCAGACAAATAGATGGGAGCAAGTCACAGTAAGATACTGTTATAGTTTGAGCTAAACCATAAAAACAAGTTAGTTTCAATGATCATACTTCATTTCATATAGATACCCTTATCTGTAGACCATCTTTAATTTCTGGGTGAATACATACAAAAGAACATTTTCCCATTCAGTTCCCAGTTGCACAAGTGCATTTCAAGACAGTTTGGTCTGTGTTTCCAAAGGTCTGGCATATTTGTACAGGCAGCTTTGCACTGGAGATGTCAAAGCTCATCACACATTTGCTGTCTTCACTGAAATAGTCCATGAGATTTACTGGAATAATTAGCCATATTCTGAGAAGTTGTTCACATAAATAAAGAGCAATTGTATAACTACACAGGAACACTGAGATCATACCAGAATGGGGGGGAATGCAGCCCAAGCAGCAATTTACACATTTTCCAACAGAGCACTCGTAGGCCTTATCTAATGAAAAATAGCAAGAGAGTAACAAAACAGAGCCTGAAGATACAGAACATTACTCCAAATAATGCCAACAGCAGACAGGGTGTAGTCTGTGACAATCACATGAGGGATTAATAATGGATTAAGAACAGTCACTGTATAATGAAGCCTGAATCCAGATGAGCACTGACCACCCTGCTACACAGCAATATTCAAAGGTCATTAATAATTCAAACATATTTTATACATCTTACTGGGCAAGCTGAAGACTTTTTATATTATGAACATGCAACAGACCACAGTTTATAGAAATAAAAGACCCAAATACAATATATATTTTAATTATCTTGACTCTGATAAGCTGATATAGAAGTAATCCTCTCTAAGCTTAAAAAGCTAGCTCGCCATACTTTAGCAATCAAATATAATTGCGTTTATAATTAAGTTTAATTAAGTCATATAATGTTTCAGCTATATTGACTATTAAATACATAATAAATGATCACTTTGCACTAAAAGCAATCAAAATTAATGAACTGATCTAGTGTATGCAAATGTAGCTTAAATCTGTGTACCTTTTTGTTTGTATTTTATACAGGGACATTTTATTAACTTGCAAGTAGACAGATGAACAGTAAGACATCTCAGGTTCACTCAATAGTAAGTGACTACTTGGCAGAATTTAATTTTCAGTAATGATAACTGTTCTATATAACAATACTAAATAGCTTTTCTGAAATTTTACCTTCTTTATGGATCTGTTTGGCATATCTATGTATGTTTCTTCTCCTCAACATAACAACAGAAGCAACTTCCATTATTTTACAACAAATTTGCAACCAATTGCAGAGGAGAACTGCACACCATTGCCCTGATTCTTTTTCTGGATGGAATTTTGCTTAAGTACAATTTTAATCTGAAAAGTCCAAGTTGTGTATTAGGTTTTACCAGGTTTTTGTTCTGGATATCTCTTGAGTTACTTAAAATTTTACAGAGGCATACAGTATCATCACCATTACAAGATTTGCAGTTACCCCTTTTACAACAGCCATTGACAATGCATTGCTGTTAAGGGCCTTGCTGAGTGCTCTGTGCAATAATCTCCAGATAACAGCATTCACCACCACTTTGCTCAGTGTGATGTATTAACAATGTTTAATAGCTCTGGAATACAGCTAAAGAACAGGCTGCCTGTGCCTGAGAAAGGAGCACAACCCTCCCTCCAGTGCTGGACCAGGCTCATGAGAAGGTGGCACTGAATGAAGAACCACGTCTCAAAGCTGGGTTATGAGGAAAGAACAGAAGTCACAGCAGCAACAAGGAGCAAAAGCCAAACAGAAATAATCCAGAAGCTGCTCAGAATTTAACTAAGGAGAGACTGTCTGACCGGGAGGAACACAGAGCAGAGCTCATGGAGGTGTTTTAAATACAAAAAAGTACTTTGCCCTCCTATGGTCTTTCAAGCTGTTGCAGTTTCTCTGTCCCAATTCCCCAGCCTTTAAAGGGATACCAATAAAACCTGAAGTTTATGTAAGTCATGTTAATTACATTGTGTCTGTAAATCAATGTGCATATGCAGATCGAGAGGCTGTCACCATTTTAAGAGCACATTTCAAGCATGAAACACCAGTGGCTGAGTTAACTGCATAGACAGAAGTCCACTGAGTTAAGCCTCCCAGTGGAGGCCAACATGAACAAAGCCATGTCAGATAATGTGCACATTTCCCTTTAAATACCAACTTCCGACCACAGTGGCCTTGTATGTTCAGGCACTCAGCCCTCACAGTCTGCTGGCCACATCTGTCACAAGTTATCACAAACTATTTGACATTGAGGAGATTTGCAAATCCACTTCTTTAAGCTGGCAATAAAATGAGCCAAGTCCAACCAGTCAGTTTAATAAGCCGGTTTATCAACTCCTGAAGCATTAACACCAGTCCAGGTCACTAAACAAATACAAAGATAATTCAACATGCTTAGTCCTTGTCCTGAGTCAGCAAACCTCCAAGCAGCATTTCCTGTGAAAGGAAATTTTGTCAGTTTGACTGATTCCCTTGGAAAAGACAGGTATGTCTGGCAATGGTCAGTCACAGAAAAAAATTTAGATCTATTTTTGCAAAAGTACTGTAGACATGTGGTGGTGTAATTGGCAGGAGACCCACATGGATGTTGCTTTCCCAGGTATGAAGCCATCCAGTCATTAAATAGTTAACATGCTCTTTCTTTGCCATCCCCCACGCTCTCCTGGACAAAGGTGGCCAACAGATACATTTACACAAATTGGAAATGACAGACAGTAACGATGGCCAGAACTTTCCATTGCCAAGCACAAAAAGGAGGTACATCCTTGAGGTGATGCCTGTGAAGCCAGTGCAGAGTGAATGCACCACAAACTTCACATCAGCAGCTCAGGGAGCAGGAGAACTGACCAGGGCTGGAGTCATTCACCCAGTCATGCAAACCAGACAGCGTGCTGCACAGGAAAGCCTAACATACTTATTTGTTAAATACCTATAGTATTTAATAAAAGATAACCAATTTTATTACACAGCCTGAGAGATTTATTATCTGTAAAAATGTAATGAACTATCATCATCCCAGTTAAAATCTAAATTCATAATAGGGAACACATACATCCAAATTTTAGCCCTGGAAAATAAATGCATTCATTGAAGATATATATATAAACAATTTGGCACATCTTTTCAAGGGCATAAGAGCGTTGCTAGACAAAAGGAACCTGACCATTTAATTGTTTACATCATGCTAAAATCCAAAGACTCCAATTAAGTGTAGAGCCCTCATTAAGTAATATCAAAGCTGTCATTGCTTGAAAGAAAAGAAGGAATTGCACTGGGCTAATCCAAGTCTGCTCAGAATGGCCATGACAGGCTAAGGATGGATCTCAGGCCAGCACCACTTCTCTAGCAATAGTTAAAGAAAAGCTGTCCAGGGAAGTGTGTGAAAGCAGAGCAAACACCTAGTGACAAACACGTAGCTGGCTCTCTCAGACTCAGAAATGTGCAGCTTCAAGGGCTGCCTCAGATGGGTGGCTTCACTCAGCCTAATAGCTCTTGACGGATTTTTCTTCCATTAATTTACCCTGGTTTTTTGAACTCCTGCAGAACCTCTGGTATCCACACCACTGTGCCAGAACTGTGCCACTGGGTGGTAGGTGAAATGGCATCCCTTTTGCTTTGGTAGGAACCTACAAACAGCTTTATTTTGTGCCCTTAATCCCAGGAAAAAGAATGACCTTACACGGACCATTTCTCATTAACTAATCATGCGCCATTTTGTTTCCAGGATGTTTCATTCCAGTTTATGCAAGTTTCAGAATATTTGACTGGTTTTTAAACAGAAACTGTTCCCAACTTCTGATAATTCTAGATTCTTCTCCTCACTCCTCTTCAGCCCTCTCTCCATTTTTGGGAATAAGTTACTTGGTAGGTGAGGAGTTGAGAATAGCACAGAAAGGCAAAGTGACCTTGCATAACACCACCACAGCTGGTTTCTGTGAGGTATGAACTGATTATTTTTGACATTTTCCTTCTTTTTGAAATTTGCCATCACAAACATGAGAACAAAAGGCAGCCAACTCTCTGCCTTGTAACAAAATCTTGACTTACCTATAATGTCAGCTATGGCTCTCTAAAATCAAATCCCAAGACACAAAAAGAAACATTCTTCCTCAATATAAATAGCATTTAAACACACATAGAGAACAAAATGCCTCCACAGGTAAGTATTCGGCCAAGCACTGCTGGGTTCCAACCATCCCTTTTGTGCTACAACATTCCACAGTGCAACCAGAAGACCCTCCAATATTTTATAATCACACAAGACACTTGATATTCAGCCCAGATGCATCCTCAGCACTGTCTTTATCATTAATCATAAGCAAAATATGATGTGAAAGCAAAAACAAAAATTTATTTGCCATGTCCAGGAGGCTTACAAAGGTGATAGTCCTGCTTTACTGGGGGGATGATAATCTAATGGGCAGGAACACAAGTCATGAGAAAATGTGAACTCTTCCTGCCCAACTTGTTTTAATGTCAACAGCACCAAGTTTTGATGGGCACACTTGAACCATCACCTGAAGCTAAAAAACCTGAGGGTGTTGTTCTGAAGTCACATGCCAGGCTCATTTTCTCAACCAAAGGCACCTTCCCTCTCCAAGTCAGTCACCATGACACTTCAAGGGTTCTGTCACAGCCAGAGGCAAACTGGCCCTGACAGCAGCTCCGGGTATCACATGCTGAGCAGGAAACTGTAGGATTGCAATGCAGAAGAGTTCAGGGCAAAGTAAGCTTCAGAGACACAAGACACAATACAGTCTGTACAGCAAAAATGAATCAGCACTTCCTGCTAACAGAAAAAAGGGGTGACAGGCTTAAAGTTACCTCAAGCAAAAAAAAAAAAAAATCAACTAGTGTTTATATAAATTGTACAGTTAAATAATCTGATCACTCTTCAAGACACAATGCATGCCCTTTACATCCTTATGGGATATTCCCCACCCTGCTGACCTGAGTGATTCTGAAGCACTGTAAGGAAAGATTAAAACTTCTTCACCCATTCCTTTCTTACCCCTACTTTGTAATACAGACTCCAGCATGCACTTAAATTGAAACAGTGAAGTTCTGCACTCATGACAGTGGGAAGAGTTTTCTTAACAGCCCTTCACACATTTTATTGACAAGATCCCTCTAAAGTAGGTATTTACAAATCTTATAATGAAAATCCAAACTCAATGGTTTTATTAGTCATGGTCTTACAGATCAGCAACAACATTGAGTGAATTACTTTATCTCTTCTTCGACTCATGTCTGTCTTGCCAATAATAATGGTTACACAGAAAAGCAGTACCAAAGAAATAATATTTTATGAATTTTAAGTGGTATTTAATAACTGCAAGTGAAGGACATTGCTATTAATATTGCTGTATCTATTGCTCATCAGTAAACCACAAACCTCCTTTTGCTCAGTGCTTTCTGTCTGTATTTCTGTGGGGCAAACTCAGAGGTAAGATCACTCTAGATCACCCTCCTCCAGGAGTTCTTCTATTTGCAGAAACTGTCCCCTTCAAGCAGTATTTAAATCTTTAGCTATTAGCCAAAAGAGGAGCTGTGTTCATCCAAGTATTTCTACAGCAGTAAACAGATTCTACCCAAGAGAATTTTACCTAATTGTCTTAATCATAGAAGAATAAAATACACACTCTTTGCAGCAACCTAAAATAGTTAAACCCAGCATTTTCCATCCCAGATCAGAGTCAAGCATCTAAAAAGCTATCAATTTGTCCAAAATAATAATAAATAGTCAACAATTTCCAATTTTCCCTGAAGAAGAACAATTCTTTTAAAGGAATAACAACTCCTTTGAAGTTGGGCCCAATGGAAGGTCTGATGGGATTAACTAACATTAAAGTATTAGCTCACAGACAAGGTCAGGCTACTGTGGGTTTGTGATTTCCCAAACAGGGCTGGATTCTACCCAGCTCCCTTGAAGTGCCTGCAAGAGCTTGCATTTGTCTGCAGCCATGCAGGCAGGTGAGCCCTTAAAAGTAATTAATTCTTCAAAGAACAGGTATACTTCAAACCAAAATTAGCATCTGATCATTTAAGAAGCCAAGCACTGGTTATGACACCTGCTAATAAATAAAACTGTTACAACAAGCAGTGTTTATTCTCTATTTTTTCCATTACTTTGTCTGTCTGCACTACATGAGAGGTCCACAGAAAAGGAGAGCTGGTTCCACAGCTGACTGTAAATAGAACACTGCAAATATTGATGAAAACACTGAACAGAAGGCATGGCAGATTTTCCAACCTCTACTTTAGTGCCATGGATTTGAAATTATAACTTCAAGTGCACATTTATGTCACAAGTTTACAGGAAAAACAACACCCATTGCAGTTTACTGCATAATTACCCTCATTAATACTTTGATTTAACATCCACCACAATCAACAGGAGTTTGGTTCTTCCAGCTCACATTAACCACCGCTGACAACTGAAATGGAATTTCTCATACACTCATTCAAGGGTCTGCATTCAAGAAGGTCTGCATTTAAATCCTGCATTCACAAAGCCCTTTTATCATGATAATTATTTACTAATAAGAGATTCAATGCTTTACAATGAACTGTCATTATGATTTAATTTTTCTTTTAAAGGTTTTAATACAGAAAATTAGAGCAGTAATATAACAAACTTTTTTTTTCATAAGAAGCAGAACAAGTTATTCATGCTATGAAAACAATACTTCTGAGAAGATGGAACAGGCTTATTTCAGAATACTCCTAACAGCCATATTTTAGTTTTAGGGGGTGGAGAGGCAGGACAAAAAAGACAGTTAAATTACTCACACTTGTATCCAGGCTGCAGATACTGATGGTGTCTTCATCTTGAGTACTCTGCTTCCGTTTTTTCTATAAAGCAAAATGAAAAGCAAGCTCAGTTTTGATGAACAGTACCAACTACCATTAGCTTGATCCTGAAACAAGTACACATAATGATGTCATACTCATAAATATATGTGTATATATAGTTAATTTTCTCTCATTAGCATTATAATCACCATGTATGTGAATATAAACTCTCTTTTCACAAGTTGAAAAGCCACCTATTAGCACATAGTGAATTAAATGCTGTTCTTTTTTCTGCTCAGATAGGTTTACTTCAATTAAGAAACTTAGTTCTAACTAAAAGCATAAGTAATTATTCCATGTTGGAAATTGTACTTTGGCACTGAGTATGAACTTTTGTAACTCATGAGACTGTCAGGAAAAGAAATTCATGTTTTTTGCTGAAAGCCTGTATTTCAGCTTGCTCAAGGCCTACCTTCAGCAACCAAGTCCTATCCCCAGATAGCCAATAAAGTGAGGATAAAAGGTGACAGGTCATGCAGAGATCACATTAACTTATGTTAGGGTTTCACTCTCCATGCCAGTGATTGCATTCTGCTCCTTATTCAGGTTGTGGGTTTGTAAATGGCAAAAAGCCCTCCCTTGTGTCATTTCACAGGTTCACCACAAGATTAATCTTCATGCACTTCAAATAAGTATGAAATGTCATTTAATAGAGCTCTGCATTTTCTACCAGGCCAGGAAGATGCAGGAAATGAGAGAAGTCACAGAACAGATGATTCTAGTTTATCCAGCTGTGTTGTCTTCCACTGCCAACCCAAGATAAGCAGTCACACATTATTATAGCTGGGATTCAGTTTCCAGTCTACAGAAGTCAAAGATGAGCAATTTAGAAAGCAAAAAACTGGGATTCAGTTTCCAGTCTACAGAAGTCAAAGATGAGCAATTTAGAAAGCAAAAAACCCCAGCCAGATGCCATACAGAGTTCATAGCTCATGGGATGCCCAAAGCGCAGCGAAAAGGCAGAGGCTGTGTACAATGCAGGTATTTTTCTTTAAAAAAAAAAAAAAAGAAAAACTCTATCCCCCCCCTCCCCAGTACCCATTCTCCCAGCTCTTGGGAAGCCTGGAGGTTTTATTTCATCAAGCCAGTGAAACAACTTTGAGTCTACTAGGTCAAGCATATGGTTTCTGAGAATTTGATGAAAAAAGATAAGGAATATTTATCACAAAATCCAGATGTTTTGATTTCATACTGTTTTAATACTGAACTCTAGGTGTTGAAACCTTTTATGTTTACTCACTGGTTTTCAGCAGATCTTTGACTCATTTAAATACAATTCTTCTTATTTTCAGAAAATAACTTCTGATACTTTTTAAACAATAATTTCAAAGTCAGCAACAGCTGTGTTTTAACATCTTCATTATCCAGAAACTGGACCATGAGTTCTGTCACTACATGACACAGTGAGAAGTGTTTTATGAAAAGTATTTCCTCACCCTTAGGCTAAACACAATCAAATCTCCTTTACTGTTACAGTATGGATTTTTAGCAACAAGGTAAAGGACTGACAAGAACACAGAAATTTCTGGACCAGACCACACTGAGCTATGAACAGAAATATCTGAAATAGTACTGACTGTGTTTGCTTATCCTGTATCAGTCAGTAAGGTTAATTTTTTCCCCACAGGATAAACTAATCTGAATTACTATTCTAGGATTAGCAAATGTGAATTTGTTGTGAAAAACACAAAACAGGGATGAGATCTGTCAGGTCAGTACTTTGCCCAGAGGGTAACATCTCCTAAGATTCTAGTGAACATGTTGGAGATTGTTCTTCAAATCTAATTAGAATTCTGGGGACCCAAATGCATACATCCTTTAGTTGTACTCAAAAAATCATATATTGACTCCACTTAGGTCTATGACAAGTCTTTCCTTCACAAAAAGCAATTATAAAACTGAAAAGCACCAGCCCTCCTACACAGTGGACACAGGTTAACTAAAAATGAAGGGTGTTTGGATTTGGAATACAGCTCTCTACAAGAGAAGGATAAATTAAAACGGTGTGTGGATCTGCTGTACCTGAGTCCATACTCACTGATGCTTCTGGAGCATGGATGGACAGGATGCAACTGAATCCCCAGCTTGGGATGGTGTTGCTGTAAGTCTGACACCTCAGACTTGATTTCACTGCTAATGGAGTGTGACAAATGACCACACACACAATAAATAAGCAGCTCCTTTGTTAAACAACCAATTATAAGATTCTTACTGCAGTCACATGGCTACAGATTAACACAAAAGGTGGCACTTCCAACACGGGCCAACTCTAATGAGATTATAAATTGAGATTATAAATTATATAATTGCGACTATAAATTTCATAATATGAAGTGTACTAGGCAAGGCTACAGGATTGAAGTGAACTTGAATGAGGCAGGACATCATTTTCTGCAGAGGGAAAGTTACCCAACAGCTATGTGTGGGCTTCCAACTGCTACACTCAAAGTGGGGAACTGGGTCCAAAACACAGAAGTGTCTTGGCCAAAGCAGTGGCCATGAGGAAAAACATCCACAGCAAGGCTATTCAGGTAAAGCACGGCACAAAATTGAGTTAGCAGGAATTAAAATGCTCACATCTTATTTACAGGCAGCCTCTTTGGTTATATAACTAAACATCAATACACTCCTGAAGAACAAATCAGTATCAGCTGCAATGTACAGACCAAAAGCAATGAAAAGACAGGTAAAGTGCAGGAAAAGCATATTGACATATTTACATATTGAGTAAACATGGGACAGCCTCCACAAAAGAGATCTCTTGCTCTACCTCATACTTCATTGTGCTAATTAAAGGATCATTCCCCAGCTTATTTCTGATCTTCTACTTACTGAATAGTAATATTCACTCACAAAAAAATCTACTGAATAACATGTTATCTGGAAGCTTGCAATTATTATACTCCTTATGCTCTCTGTTAGTCTCAGTGGTTATGCAACACCAGTCATTTCATATAGAAATATAATATTGTCAAATATTAACCACTGCAGGCAATAATAATGTTTTAATATTTCTGAGAGTTTCAAGGGCTATTACCACTGCATAAGGGGGAGGCAGAACTCCATGAAGAAAAAAAAAATCCAATAATTGAGCTACCAGATCACAGATAAATTTCTTTGCCCATAATAAGTGGATTAGAATCTAAGATTGCAGTGGATATTGTGCAGGAAGCATAAGGTGCTCATTAAATTAATCCCTGCTCTTTGTGAAGATCTTTTCCCCAAAGGAGCTCCAAGTCCTGTCTCAGCTGCCATAGCACAACGCAGCAGCTGACCCCTGAATCTGCCACTTCCCACAAAATCACCCCCTCACTGCTGCTCTCCGTTTGGTGTTTGAACTCACAGGGCACAGGAAGCAACACAAACCTCCCAACAAAGGAGCCCAGGAGCTCAGGGGGTGCAGCAGCCTCCAGGCGAGCCCAGGGCAGGGCTGGGTGAGCTCTGCAGGGTCCCACAGCAAGGCAGGCTCTGTCCCCACTCCAGCCCTGCCCCCTCACTGTCCCCAGCACACTGTGACATGAGAATGTCCCACTGAGTGACACACTGAGCACAGGACACCGTGGTAGCTCCACAGTGGGCTGTGAGCAATGGCCAAATGCCATCCCACCACAGAGCATCTCTTTATTAGGGTTTGCATGAACGTGAATCAAACTAAATTGGAAAATGTTCTGATGCTGTTTGCCTTGCTGGGAAAACAGCAGAGCTTGGAACACTTCAGTAACTCTTCTTTTTGCACAGTATTTGGAGACCTTAAAAAATGGGTACACACCTGCATGAAAATAGTAGCAAGTACACCTGATCAGAAATGTGTCCCTGTTTTCTGACTGACCACACAGGTGCATTACCTGCATCTGAAGTTGTACCTCTAGGATGGAAAAGCTTCTTGCATCACAATTTTGAATCCTAATGTTTGTGATCCTGTTGCCCAAAAGGCTGTGGCTACATCCACAGTTACAGAGACAGGACACTTCCTGGCCTTAACACAGCAGGCAAGAGTTGCTTTCCATAATTATCTCACAGGAGATGAGAAGATAAGATATCCAATTATATATTAAAGTAATGATTTAATTAAAGGAATTAGAGCAATAAGATATGGTTATAGGAAGGGTGGATTAACACAGTCTCCATCACAGGGTTTTAATTTTCAATACCACTGATTTATATTTTACCACCTGGGAGATGAAGTGCAAAGATGCACAAAAATAGCTTGACAAAACCCATCCTGTAATGGGGAAGGAAGTGCTTTTCAGAAGAATTTCTGACTTTTGTAAAACCATCTGTCCATTCTAAATGCATAGAAATGTGTCTGCACACAGGTTGGTATCAAACTAAGCAACAGTTCAATACAATGTATTTGCATAGGCACATCATACCCTTCGACCTTCTTAGTCACAGACAGACTCATCCCAAAACCAAACACTACACAACTTTAAGCCTTTTTTTCATACAGAAATCAATTCATTCTAAAGAAATACTTCCCCTTGACCCCAAAACAAAAAGTCCAAAACAAAGAAAAATTAGAAACCATTTAATCAGTCTGTATTTCTGATTGTTTTAATATGAAAATATTTTTTAAAACAGTCTTTCCAGAATATACATCTGAAGACACTTCAACACTGCTAATTGGAAGAAAATAACTTTGTAAATAATGGAGGTATATGATTTAAATAAATATAAGTAGGTAGAAGTGCATGTATACACATATACATACACACATATAAAAATATATACAAATACATATGACAAGTGTATATATATACACATTTGTAATCTGCAATAATACAGAAAAGGGAAAACCACAAAGTTTTGTATCATTTTTAGTGTTGAGAAAAAGGCAGGAAGGGATTCGCTGTTCTGGGCTTTATGCTCTTCACCAGTTTATGGTACACTTTTATCAGGGACAATATCTGTATCAGACTGAGTTAGAAAACAAAACTAACCAAAGAAAATCAATTTGAAGAGATCAAGCAGAGCAAAAATAAAATCAAAACGGATTAATGTGCAAGGAGAGGAGAAAACTGATCAAATACTCAATAAAATGTCAAACATCACAGGCCAGGTTTAAGCCACACTCCAAAGGGTGAATTATGTCTGCATGAAAAGCAGCATTATTACAAGGGGTTTTTTTTTCTTTTAATTTGAAAAAGCAATCAGTATCTCCTGAGCCAGCTGGGAACACCTCAACATCTACAAGGAACCTTCCCACCCAAAGCCTTATGCCTCAGGAATCACGGCCAGTCCTGAAGCAGCTCGGAATAAGGCAGGAGCACAACATCATTTCCTTATAGAAAGATACCAAATCACAACAATAACCCAGATTTCCATGTGAATTCCTAGTCATACTGTTTTTACACAACTTTTTTTTTTTAATCCAGTTATCTTCTAAATCCTTTTGATGTATAAATACATTTTAGCAGCAACATCCACATGTATATACTGAAATATAGATGTGCACTTCTAAGCACCCTTCTAATTCTTAAATCTCTAACATGTACAGAAGCTGGTAAGTTCAAAAGAATATTCAGACACCACAATTCTCATTCTTTTTTCTTTGTAGTTTGTCAGTGTGTCCACACCTATCCAACCAACACATTGATCTCCCTTTAAAAAGCCCTGAAAAGCACCACTTGCCAAGACCATATTTATTCCTTTAATGAATCTAAAAATTCCATCTGCTGTTGCTCCTGGGTTAAAAGATCTGTTTCAAGTTTTCACTGTTCCCATTTCAACTCACATTTAAATGATCTCAAAGTTATCAAGCTCCCAGATAGTTACACCACAGAGTATGAAGGACTCAGAATAGAGCCCAGCGATGAGGCACAGTACAAAACAGATGTTACAGGAATGCAAAAAGGGAGGTATGATGAAAGAAAAATCTACAAACTGGACTGGAAGGAAAGGAGACAATGTTTCAATTCTCCGAGCTAATTTAAAATGTTTCCAAAAATTTAACAGATGACTCAGACATCAAACAGAAAAGTTAAAACATTTCAGTTTAGTCTTCCTGATACAAGAAGAAGAAATTCTGACTAAAAGCTTCAGCATTTTTCTTACCATTTTTCATTACTCAGTTACTGAAATACGCCTTGGATCCAGCTTACTCACTGGGCAAGAGATTAATAACCTTCTGTTAAGGTTAGTTGAATAATCACTAGTTCAACATTTCCTGCCACAGGTGGTGGGCTCGAACCCCACCAAGCAGAGCTCAGAAGTGAACCAGAAGAGGCAGCAGTGGCGTTGCATTACCCAGCTTCAAGCCAGAATGATACTGATACTGAAAAGAAGAGTAAGCCTCACACAGAATTACAGACCTTCCATCACACCACACTCCTGCTGCACTGGTATTCAATCCAGTGAAATAAAGGGAGAGGTGACCAAAATAAAGCCAAACAAAATCAAAGAACTCGAGCCTGGCTGATGGAATGCACAGTTCTAGACAGTCTGTATAGCAGGAGAATGGGACATATTAATCACACAAACAGCTCTCTCTCCAATCCCCAGCAAGAAATATCTGCATTTCCTGTTGAATATGGGGCTGAGATAACCAATAACAATTTCACAACAAAGTCACAATTCATTCCCTGGAGTTTAAGCCCTTTCAGAAAGAGATGGCTCTTCCATCACCTTTAGAGGTCAGGCCTCTACCACAGCCTGTCCCTCACCTTCTTGCCAACACCAGTGAGCCTCCCTGCTCATCTCCCACTTCTGTGGCTGTACCACTGACAAGAGTTTGCAGGATGGGGAGACAAAAACATCTTAAAGCAATTTTCCCAGAGCATGGTGCTTTTTTTTTAGCTGAATAATGCATCATACATGCTTTTGGAGACCATAGTCTCAGAATAGTGAATTCTAACACAAATCTTTTTTGAAATTCCAGAACCTGATACCCTGCATTTCAGTACCACAGTTCTTTATGCTATATTGGCAAAAGGAACTTGCAACCAAAAATTCTTTCATGTTGCAACAAAACTGGTTTCTGTGTACATTTCCACTGCCCTCTACTGTCTGGAATACCAGAGACATTCCAGGTTTCACCTTCTCAAGAGTGACACAAAATCCTAAACATTATTGCTTTTAAGGGAGAAATGGCCAGAGATGACCCCACTGCACAGCCTGCACTGAGCCTGGGACAGCCCAGCCTCCCACCCTGCACACATTCAGCTGCCAGGAGCCCTGGGCACTGGGGTCAGGAACAGAACTTGCTTGTTCCTGATATTCCAAAGAAAACAAACAAATGAAAAAGCAGACTCTGCTCGGTTACAGCACAGCAAGAACTGCAATGGAGGTGAGGTCATCTCTGCCACTGATGGATTTCACACTTTTTAAGCACTTCCAGGAGTCATCCCATCTCTGCTGACCAGAATGGCAGCTCCTTGCCAGCCTCCCCTCACCACAGGCAGCAGGCTCTGCTTCTGCACTGCTCATTGGGATGGATTGGAGGTTTTCCAGTCAATGTAATGTAAAAGGAACACTGCAGTGAACAATGGAATGAAAGTTATATTCAATGTGTTTAACATTAACAACAGGAAATGGGTGTGCATGTACGGGATGCTGTAAGGACAAGGATTAGCACAGCTTTGTTTGAGGACTGGTATTTACTCTGTCTTGATTTAACCTTCTTCCTTCCCCTTTTTGGAAGATGGGGGAGAGGATCAGTAACTGGAATCTAGAAGAATTAATACACTGAAATTTTTGTGAACTTTACTGTGAAGTCCAAACCAAACTCAGCTAAAGAAGTTACATTTATTTCTTTTACATAAGAGTTTTCTGTTGCATGAGAATCTTTTCTCAGCCAGAATTTGAATAGTCCTACATAAATTATGCTTTTAATTAACACAATCAATATCTAATTATTCTAAACTCACCTAGTATATAAATAAAAAATATGATGCAATTTAAGAGTCCATACACTATTTAGATTAATCTTCTGTTCTTCTCTCAAACACTTTTCAGCTGGGATCTGTCAGATCCAGTTCTTTATGTCTCCAAGTAATATAATCATTCAGCATGCAAACAATCCCTGGATTCCTTAGTCTTTGGCAAGCTGAGGTGTTGAAGTTGCAGCTCCTGGTCTTCTATGTTTGTGCTGAGGAAGTTTAGCATAGGATTGGTTGCAAAAGTGAGAATAATCAAAGTTGGGGGGGTTAATGCTCTAACTCTATTCTTGAAGGCTTTGTGCACTTGCAGGGCACACAGACCCTTGAACACAGAGTCACAGAATCCCTTAGGCTGGAAAATCCCTCTAAGATCACCAAGTCCAACCATTAACCCAGCACTGCCAAGCCACCACTAACCCATGTTCCTCAGTGCCACAACTACATGACTTTTAAACACCTCCAGGGATGGTGATTCCACCACTGACCTAGGCCGCCTCTTCCAGTGCTTGACAGTGCTTTTGGTGAAGAAATTTTCCTTAATATCCAATCTAAACCTTCCCAGGTCCAACATAAGGCTGTTTCCTCTTGTCCTGTCACTTGTTACCTGGGAGAAGAGACTGACCCCACCTGGCTACATCTTCCTGCCAGGTGTTGTAGAGCCACAAGGTTTCCAAATCCCTGATTTGCCTCACCTCACACTACAGGCCCCCACCTCAATCACATATTTCTAAGAACTTCAAAGTACAGTTTTCATCAACAAATGCACAAATATTTTGAAATAACTTGGCTTCCTAAATGAGAGGACACTCTCCAGTTTTCCAAGAAAGGATGCTGTAAACTGGGGCTGGAACTGTAAAATTTGAGATCACATCTGTTCATTGGTGTTCCCTAAGGGGCTACTCTTATTCACATATCAACAGCCCAAAATCAAAACTCAACACAAATCATTATGAACAACCAAGTACACTAAACACTTACCAGTGCAACATGTAAGACAGGTTGGAAAGTTTTTATACAGCAGTTTGAAATGAAAGAGTTTATTATTCTATACTTTGTTCTCCTCTTAATGAACATGAAAATCAGGAGGCATCTATCCCCAAAATATCTAACCTGAATCTCCCTTGCTATGAAAAAAGCCCATTTATTTCTGTGCTACACTTGGCAAATACAGAGAACAAGTGCCCACTTTGCAATTGCTCACACACACTCAGAGATAAACCTATACTCACATTCTATATCAAGTCTTGTTTTTCTATACACAAGATGCACTAAATCTTTTAAAACTTCCTCAAAGGCTGTATTCTCTAGTTATTATCAATGTTCCTACTTTTCTATCCACATCTTTCCAAAGCGCAGTGGCCATAACAGCAGCCAGTTTTGCAGGTGACACCACATCCACATGGTGCTGAGCAGAATCATTCTGCAGTGTAAACACACTGTAAAATAGGATGTGTTACAGCTTTCACTTTGACAGTGGAGACAATAATGCATATTGCTACAAATATTCCCCTTTAAACCCTAGCATCAGCCAAAATTCACATTTTCAGGCTGAGGCAGAGATGTTAACATGGGTGTGACAGAAAAGCAGAAGCAAAGACCTAAATCCATCATTGTGCAGCAACCAACGACCAATACAGAATGAAAAATAAACCGTCCTCCATCCCATTGGGAATAGCAGAGTATATTACCTCAACCCTTAGCAAACTTCTTTCCTTACGGAAGGAAACATTCCTGCCAAACAACACTTTGGTTTAATCAATTCCTAATCTTAAATCCTGGCATGCTTGGAAGGGGTATCTGTGCCATTCCAACCCAAACACAAACAATGAAAAGTTACACGACCTCGGTTCACGCTTACCTGATGATGCACAAACAAGCAGCACCACACCATGAGTTTTGTATTGTACTCAGATTTTAGGAGGTTTCTTAATTTCCAGCGTGACAGTGAAAAGTCTTTGCTACAAAGGAGTCCCTGTGTCTGTCCTTCAGTTTTCAGCAGGAACTCCTCCCCATGCAGCCCCACAGTTTGCTCTCGCTTCCTGTCATGCAGCGCGCTGCAGGTATCAGAAGCTGAGGGATCTGTGATGTCTGTGTCTGTATCTCTGCTGTGGTTTTTCTCTCACACATCATTCAAAACAATATTTTGAACGGATAAATGTGTTCTACCAACAGCCAATAAGTGAACAGCACCAGTGTGGTGAAGGTAAAGATATCACTAACAGGTTTCTAAAATAACAGGTAGGTGTTTGGGCACCTGGAGCTTTTGTAACTGAACCAGTCCATCTCCCACCTGTGCAATTCTTAAACAGCAGCAGTGGGCTTTAAACTCAAGGGCAGACAACTATCTCCAAATGTAGATGTCTCAGCAAACAAAAGAGCCGGTAGATACTGGGCAGAACTTTTAAATATTTATTTTACAGATTTTTTCTTTTTTTTTTTTTTTTAGTATTTGAAAAGTAAGGGGATGTGCTTAGCAGGAGTTTTAAATTAACAGAAGCATAACGGTAAAAACGAATTACAGAATGTTTTAGAATCAGCCCAGAATAAAGGAGCAAAGATAAGCATGGCAGAGCATCCCAATTTCGCACATAAGGTCAAGTGCAGACTCTGATTTTATCACTAGTAGTTCAATATAACTGACGAATTACACCTCACTCTTAATCTGTCCCTATGGTGTTCAATCCTTTGTGATTTGCTCAGATCTACAAACACAGAGATGTTTTTGCCAGCTGCAGAATTTTGCATTCTTCCACTGGGCAAGAATGTCAAGATAAATTTAAATTTGGGGAGCAAAATAACAGCAATTCAAACTTCATCTTTAAAGAAAATAAGTCCTTAGTGAGCTGCTGCAATCTTCAGAATTAAAAATTTCCGCTGAGCTTGGTGGAAGAAGATAAAAGGTGAAACTTATACCAGTAGGCAACCAGTTCCTTTGAGAAGAGGAGCCATGGCATCACTACAGACAAAAAATACTGACTGAAAGACCTTTCAGAATGCAGACATTTTAGGTCAAGACTTTAAAAATTACTCAAGGACAAGTGAATGCTATTAGCCTGTCTTCCCTGCCCAAAGGTCAACCAAAATCCAACCTAGCCACCTTCTTTTCAGACCCTTCCAGCAGAACATAGTTTATTTTTTCAAGGAAAATTCTATAAATTCTATATACAAGCCTGAAATACTTTTCAAGCATTCTTTACTCTCTCTTTATTAACGTAAAGTTATTCCTTAAATAATCTTTTACCCCATACAGGAAACCCTAATCCTCTGCTATCAGAATTTGGTAACACTTCACCCAGGATCAAATACAGGAGTGCAATTTTTTCAAGTGTTATGATATCTGTAGCTCTTTATTTGCACCAGAGATGAACTCAGGTAGGCAGGCATTTTTCAATCAGATTTCCTGGTAACATTTGGATTTCCGTATTCCACTTCCTGGAGACCACAACATGTAAAGACTTTAACTTGTTGTGGTTCTTTGTATTTGCACTTGCACTGCTCCTTGGGCCATCTATAACCACCTGCCTCAACAGCCATCAGAATTTAAGAAGCCTAAAGGCAGATACCACACATTTCAGCTTTGTGTCAGGCTTTTTCTCACCAATCTAATAAACAACATTAAAAGCAGGCTCGCTCTCTACCTGTATCAATCAGCACAAATTAATGGGATGGCAAAACCTGCTTTCTAAGCTCTGGTGAAAGAAAACATTCTATCAGTGTTTTTTCCCTGCAGCTGCACACGAGTCACCTCCAAGGTACTCTGCACTTTGTGGACAGCAGCATCAAGAGCATCCACCTGAAAGAAAGTGCAGCTTGAACTTAACTTCTGTTGCAAGCAGCCACACAAGTTCCTTAGAAGGAAATCTAAGATACCCTATGTAGATTCCAGACAGCAACTTTCTCAAAAGAAGGAGGTCCAGAAATCAGAACTGACAAACTCAAAATATGTAAATATATGAGAGCTGCTCCTTTGGTCCCTGTGCAGGGACTTTCATTTAAAATTTAATCCACAGCTTTAAATAATAATACCTAAACACAATAGGTACCAATACCAAATTGGAAACTTTTACAATCAGTTTAGAATGACCAGTGAGTTTTTACAGTACAAACACTAGGAAATTCGACAACAGACCATCACAACAATTTGGGGAAAACGGAAAGAGCCACGTTAAAAATGTATCTTTGTAAGAGGTTGTGATAACACCAAGTTCTCCTGCAAGCATCACAATGAGTAAAACCAAACAAAACAGCAATTCAAGTTTATGTGTGCAGCCATTCATATTCACCAGACATTTGAAAATTAAATTGCTAATAGAAAACAGTGGAACATCAATAAAATACAAATTATAGCTCAAAATTGCTTCTAAAATGTTGGTTTCTCAGACTGAGTGGCACCAAATTCAGCTGGACAACAGCACCACTCTGTTAACCATTACAGGTTTCTGAAACAAAGTCATAGGAAATAGTAATTTCACATCACGTGTTCTGGAAGAGCAGCCACTGGTGGAGTGGGGGGAAATAAAGACAAAGAAATGGGCAGAGCTGAATTTGAGTTAAATTGAACAGGGGTCAAGTTCATTTGCTGCTGAACAAAGAAAAGAACAGTAAATGACAGCAGGAGTACAAGGTAACACCCAGCCTATGATTAAAGACAGGAAATCTGCTCTATAACAGAACATCCAACTCAGCCTAAGAGAATCACAATTGGACCTATCTACTCTATCACATGCTGCTTCTAGCTCAGTATTGTTTGTATGTGCAAAATAGCTGGCATGGAGGGCTTTTAGCATATACAGAATATTTCTATTATAAATAACAAACCACACCCGGAACAAAAATAAACTTGTTACAAAGCACTTACAAAGATCCATAAAATAAAACCCTGCAACAGTAACAGAATGATCATATGAGCTATTAAAAAAAAATCCATTCTTTGAAAAGATAAAATTAAATTGTACAAAACCCTTCCAAATGGGAGGTATTGCACTATTTTCATTCTCAGAAAAATTCAAAGTATTAATTGAATAACTGAGCTTTAGTAAGCAAAAAAAAGTCATGGAGGAAAAGCCTTGCAGATGTAAAAGTGTTAAAGTCTGTGAAGGTCTTTCCAGGAATGCCTCAGCCAAGTGCTTCATAAGGGCCTCAATATTTTGAAACACAGAATCTAGTGTATTTTCTGTAACTGTCACTACAGTGCCTCTGTAAACTCGGTGGAGAGGCTTAATGGCTAGGTACTTAATTCATAGATGACTTCAGATGTAAAAGCTGTGAAAGTTTAATAGTCAGCTATTGAATTAAGTTAATTCAGTCAGTGCAAATTCCTAATCAGTACAACACTCTCTAGGCAGCACAAGCAGTAATAGCCCATAAAACATGCCAAGTTTGTCTACCTGAGTCCCAAACTATTGAAATCTTGCAATGCTGAAGTCTGAAGGCTAGCCAGCATCATTCTCCTTTGTAAGTGATTTATAAACAACTCACAGATCTCTCTCCAGCACATTCATGATTTTTGCCCCATAACTGTATGCAGAGGACTTTGCAATTTACAGTACCCATTGGTCCTACCAAGAGATATGGCCATTTATCACAGGCCTAAGAACCAACACATCACCAAACCATGTTTTGCTGGAATTTCAAATAAAACATTCTAGGGTGGCATGACTATCCCACATTACATGCTGTGGGTAGAACTTACAGTAATCAAACCACACTGGCTCAGCACATGGCTTTGGAGTGATACATTTTTTAATTCTTACAAATTGTCTAACTGGTCACTCTGCATTGGTTTTGGAATTCAGTGTATACATGAAGAACACAACAGTTCTGATGTGTTTTGAGACTGCGGATGGAATTGACTGCTATCCAGTTACTCAAACGACACACAATGAATTCCTGATAGCATCTCTTATTTGTTTGCCAATATAAACCTTGCTGTTCCAAGAGAAATTAGTCTTGTGACTAATCAACAACAGTTCCAATGGTTTGTTCAAAACCAAAACCAATAACAAGCTAAACCATTTAAAACTCCGCCCATAGATTAAGCAGAGAGACATCAAACCCAACTCTTTTACAAACAAAAATCCGTGTCCAGTATTTGCTACCATTTATAAGCTCCTGTCTTCTGAACTAGAAATTCTGTATCACAGAAGGGTATTTGTAATGCTCCTTACATTGCTGCTACCAATGGTGTGAAGTAAAGCTTCCCTGCTCCTGCAGTGCTCCCAAGGAAGAACGGCAAGACTGACAGAATTGATTCTCACTATTTCTGGTGTCAGGTATCAGGGGCATTCTGGCCCAGGAAAGGTCAGTGCTGGACAGCAACACAACAGCTCCTCCACAGAGGCAAAGTCTGAGCAGAGCCAGGCAGTAAAAGAGAAGATCTGGGACCATTAAAACTCTGCAATGGAAGAGCTTGAACCCACTGAAAGAAGACAGAGGAGGAGATCTAAAAGGAGCCAGTGGCACACGGGAATTCATCATCTGTTGGAAAGCAGAAAAGGAATATGGAATTCTTCTGTTCAAAGACAAAGGGGGATGAGATGGGTCAGGGATCAAGCATCCACCTGGCATCTCTTTAACCTGCTGCAGGTCAGAAGACACAGGACTCTGCAGAGGTCAAGGGAGGAGCAGCAGCACCAGAGCAGCCCTGGGGAGCAGGGATCCCAGCTGGACACCCCTGCTCAGAGCCCGACTGTGGCGTGGGAAGGGACTCACTCCTGCCTGCTCTGTCACAACAGGTACAATTATTCCCCTCCCAGCTATGCTGTGACTACACAAATTAACCACTTATAAAAACATGCTGTCAATGACATAAAGTAACCATCCTCCTCTGAGGAAGCTGCCTAAGCTGTGCATAGGAGTGTACTGCACTAACAGAAAACCACACGTGTTTTTAATGCATATGGTAACTTGTGCTTTAAAATCATACTGGACATACTAAGAGATAATAGTATTTAAGCACATTTGATCTGGAGACATTAGTGCATAAATTTGTTTCAACAAGTATGAAAAGAGGCCTGTGTGATACCACTTCTGATAAGTTCCTGTTACAGGTAACATCACTGCTTAAGCAAACAACTGTCAGTGGATACAGAAATTAAGTAAAACCAGGCAGAATCCAGGAGAGGTATAGAGGTGCTTTCTATGGTAGTAAATAATTATGTAATTTATGCAATAAATCATCAAGTTAAAGCCAGGAAAGAACTACTTTTCTCTCTTAGCAATTTTTATCTTGTAATCTTGAGATTCGTGCACCCTGAAAGGGATAACTGGAGTGTGCTAGTCTGCACAAAAATACACAGTTTTCTAAAAAAAAAGTGTGGAAAAGTGTGGTATTCTTCTCATTTGGCATGACAGATATCTTTTCTCCCGCCAACATTTGTGCAGCAAAACTAGCAAAGAAACCACATCTAAAATTGACTTTCAGCATATTTAGCACTTTTTTATGTCAGCTTTCTCATAAATTAGATAAGCCTTCCTCACAAGTGAACATCTGCAGCTCAGTTAGATGCTTCTGCAAAACTAGAAAGGAAACAAGAAAGAGGAAATAGGAAGAAGCCTCAATGCAATAAATTATCTTCAATCTTCAGGCCACTATGCAGTAAACACATGCCCCAAACTATTTCAAGTACAAAATGTTGGTTTAAATTTCACTATTTATTTTTAGCACTGAAGATCTTCAGCCAAATTTGTTGTGCCTGGCAGGGAAGAAATAAAGAAACCATCACAATGTTCAGATGTCTGCTTAGAGCATTCAGGAAATGATGCTCTCTTGGTGGAACAGTGGAGAAACATATCAGAGACAAGTGCAGACAAAACCAGCATCCCCTTCAGTTCTGCCTACAGCCCAACATTCTTCACTAATCAGGTAACTGCTTTTCTTCTGATTGACTGGCAGCTTCTTCAGAGTCACCTCAAAAGTCAGCATAGGAACACTGTGTACCACTACTTCTGCACAGGTACCAAGTGGGGTCTTTTGGTTTGTTTTTCTTTTTTTCTTTGTTTGTTTTGTTTTTTTTTAGGAAAATAATAATTTGAAGACTTTTATTCACATATCTAAGTCTAGAAGTTTGGCATAAACAAAGCGAGTGCTTTTAAGGGAGCAGGAAGGGAAACAGATAAGGCAGCTGAAATCTCAAACTCCCAAGAGAGATTCTTTTTCTTCTTGAATTCAGAACTTCCTTGTTTATAAGGACTGCTCTTAGTGTGGTAAAACATGGCATACAAGCATATAACTCAAGACTGTATCATAACTACCAAAAAACCACTGACATCTTCTAATTGTGTGTGGATGACTGTACAAGTGTAATCCTCATTTGATGGAATGCTTTATGAAATGAAGCTGTTTCCCACCCCACACAGCAATATAACAACACATTATTTCTACAGACACTCAGAGCAGCAGATTGACCTGCTCTCTCCTAAGCACCAAAGAGTGATGCTGAGGAAAACCACTTATCTGCATCAAGGTTCTAAGGGAATGGTGGCACAGTGATGAGAAGAACAGTGAGAGTTAATGGCAATCAGAAGAGAAAGCAAAAATAGAATTAATACTAATTTCTGTGCTAAGATCTGTGCTGGTGCTTTCTTTATATTCATTATTAACCTGTCTCTGAAGTGGCCCCATCCCTTCAGATATTTGTGTTTCTTCTCCTTACCAAGTCCCCGGCACAACTTCCCCCCCACCCACCCACCCACATCATCTTATCCTCTCAGGGTCAGCACTTGCAAAGGCTGAACTGATAAACTTGCAGTGTTTATAGATTTCTGCCTCCCGTTTGTGCTTCCATCTCTCTGCTTTGACACTCACTAGCTTTCCTCCTTTTCTATATTTTATCCATTTCCACTCTCTTTCTCTCACAATTCTTTCACAGCTCTTTGCTTTCTCCACCCTGACTATCCCTCTTTCCAAGCCACAGATTCCTCCTCCTTCCTTCTCCAATCCTATATCCAGGATAGGATTTTGCCTTTATTTCTTTTCTATATTCTGTGTTTTATGTTCCTTTGCTTTATTCCTCTTCTACTTTAAGTACCACATCTAATCCCTAATCTCCTATGTTCTGGTCTTCCCTTCAATGTGGGATATTCTTATCTCCACAGGTTCTGTTTCTTCTTCAGGAATGACAGTTCTCACTATAAATACTTTCCCTCTATAATAGTCTATCTGCTGGACACGTGACTATAAAAAACTCTTCAAACCCCAAATTAACTTTCTGTGTATGTAGGAGGAGATTTACAGCAAAAAGATTTCACTGCTCAGTAACTTTAAGTCTAAATTTTATCTCAACCATGTTTGATTTATTCAGTTAAAAAAAAAAATTAATAAACTCCTTTCTCTCCACTGATATCTAAGCACTGCCCAAACTTCTGGAAGCCACTGCTACCACTATCTAAAAATGACAGAAACATGGTATCCTTCTGACATGAAAATCCCCACTGAGAGAGTTAAATGTGATCTCAAACCACAGAGCTCAAAAGAGCTGCTCAAGATGGAAATCAGCTTCTTCTGATAAATTTAAGTAAGGAAAAGAGAAATGCAGAGGCGTTTCTTTGGTAAATGTGTCCCTTGCAGGCCTTCCTTATCTTACTCTGAGGTTTACATCGGTGTATGTTCAAGGTTTCCTCAACATGTCCCTTTATCAGCATGATTCTGAGACACTGAAACTGAGTGAACTGACTGCAAAGTGAGGACAGGGAGATGAACACCATGTTGCAATTCTGTGCTAATCACTTTATTCTTTATTATTTTTTGTGACTGTTGAAATGATCCTGTATTATAGACTGTAATAATAGATGTAGAAGTTAAAAAAACACAGCCATGAATAAGTCAGCTCCAGAGTTCTGTTTGTTATACTCAGCTGTGGCTCTGCTCCACTGTCAACATTCACCTAGTTCTTTTAGCCAGTAAGGTTTTAGTCCTGTTTGAGAAAAGACATCAAAGCCAACCTATTATCTTTCACCCTCTCTATGAAAACCTGTGTGACTTCAAGTCTGCTCACTAGCCTTTTCATAACACAATTTTTCCATCCATCAAAATAAAGTTAATGCTCACACAATGCAAACATCAACAGACACTTAGCTGTCTCTTTTTCAGTGCTCAGCTATCTTGGCTTCAGCATCCACACAGATCAAGTGAACAACTCCCACAGGTTCTTCCCTTGATGCAGCCATTTGTTACAAACATCTATAACTGCCCACTATGAAATACTACAGCTGTAGAACTTGACATATGTGTTAGTATTCCTTAAGTTTCCTTAAAAATAAGGTGGCAGCCACCTGCCACAGAGCTTCATTTCTACCCATGAAGGAAGCAGACTGAAGATCCATTAACTTGCTGCCTATTTTCCCTAATACTGTATTCCTACCTCCTTTCAGGTTCTTGATTCTGCAGTATTTTACTCCCCAGTTTTCTGTTCTTTGTGTACAGCTCTGTGCACCTGCACCACGCAGGATCACAGACCTCATGCTGCCCCTGTTAACCCAGCCCTACATCTTCACTTCAGTGAGCTACTGCTCTGAACTTGGCATCATTGTTTCTTCAGCTCCCACTCACACCTACAATACTCTTCCTACTATTTTCATACCCACCTTCTTCCTCAGTTACTTTTCCAGCATAGCTGGGAGAGAACTGGGGGAAGCACCAAGTCAATTTTATTTTTAAACTGGCTCTGAACTCCATAATTAATCTACAGCTTAGAGGTTGTTGATATTTTGCTAAACTCATTGACAGTGCTGTTGTGAGGTAACTGTTCTCTTGGTATCACTGACAACTTCACCCCTGGTGTAGCACAAGAAATAGTGACCATAAGAAGCTCACAGTATACAGTAGTGGATGCTCTATTTAAAACACTGAATTAGAATGCACAACTCAGTACCAGGTATTGCAAAAAATATTTTTTGTTTTCATGAAGTTTACCACATTATAGCAACACAGATCAGTAAATCTGTCAATACCATTTACTCTTTCAGCAAAGCATTTAAGCAATGTCTGTCTCCTTATTTTGCTGGAAGAAGCTCAAAGAAAACATATTTATTTGATCTTCCAAGTACAAGTCAATCCACATTACAAGTAAAGGTAATTTAGTGTTTGTGAGGCAGAAAAGCCCTTCCTTTGACCAGAAGATCAGTGACTTAGATACAGCTTGCAGTGACTTCTCTTGGACTGCACCCCAGGCTGTAGCACCTACACACATGGCAAACACACCACTGCCATTGCAACACCACCATCACAGTAAATTTTACACCAAACGCTGTGGAAGGGCTCACAGACCAAAGGAGACAGAGAGGGGTAACGTGACTGACCCTGAACAAATTAACCTACCTGAGAAGTTACCTTGGAAACCTGAATGGGACAAGAATAAAAGCTCCTGATACCCCCAGCAAATATTAAGATTCTCAGTGTCACTTGCATTGCTTTTTCATGTATCTTTTCAGTCAGTTTCTGTGGGAACACACAAGCTTCCATGTTTCCTTACTCAGCCAAGCAAATAGAAATAAAACCAATTCCCTTCTGCCTTGTAAGAGACCCACATAAATTTTTGTTAAGATTTAACTATATTTCTACAAAGTTCACATATACAAACTTCCAATAACTTTACAAATATCTACATTAGAGTGAAAGAGTATCAGTCCAGTTTTCATTATTTATTTACAGATATGAAAACACACACTATTTTTTTAAATTTAAAGTAGGTTAGCGTACAGTGTGATTATGTGCTGCACCCTCATAATAATACAACCAATCATATTAAAAAAAAAAAAAAAATTTAAAAAGCTGGCATTTTTAAAAAGCCTTTTAGGAGGATACAAAATTAAAAGTTCCAGTCTAATTGTTTTGCCATTATTTTAGTCCTCACAGATCATTGTTTAAATACAAAGTTACACTGCAACAGAATGAAGCAGGAGGGAATGTTATCGTGTCAACAAAACAGTACTAAACTTACCCCTCTGAAATTCCAGCCCTTGGTGGAAGGAAACAAGGAAAAGTTATTCTGTTGTTTCGGCCTGCAAGATGAGACAAAGAAAAGTGTTTACATTTTCAGCTGCCATATTTTCTACCTCAATAACAGAATGACATTAGAGGGAGAAAAGAAAAACACATGCTTCAAGTACTAAGGCACTTAGACTTCCTTGGCTGTACCTCTGACAGGTTTCTGTCTTCAGTGTTACATGTTTTAATTCAGACTGAGCACTGAGGGACATGGCAGCCTCTCAAACCTTCAGAGATGCTCTGACTTGATGTCTGACAGCAACTTATTCCTCCCACTGGTTTTCAGCAGAGACAGCCCTGACCCAAACAGTCTGTGAAGCTGCAATTACACCACATGATGCAAGATGGTGCAGCTGAACAGGAGGGTGACATTTCACAGCCTTTCATCCTGACAGGGGAGCTACACAAAGCTGTAAAAAGCAAGGTAGCCAGCGTTTTGTGTGACGCTAAAAACTAGAAGCTGACTTCTGTTTTTACTCCTTCCAAAAATCTTTCTCCTACCCTATAATTAACACTGTACAATTATGTCAGTAAAAAAGCAACCAAAACATGGCCCACTTCTCCCCTAATGAGTGCTTTTCACCAGCATGATCTTCAATTAGTTCACAAAGGTAGGCAAACATTGCTGAGATTTTACACACGGAGTCAGATCAAAGCCCCAGTGACCGGCTGAGGCTGAGCAGACCCACACATGGTTTGGCAGCAGCACCCAAGTGCTGAGCACGCTGCACCTCCAACCATGCAATTAGACACCTTACAGAAGCCACCACCAACAGTAACAGGAACACAAAAACTTGGTTAAAAACCAGCAAATTAACCAGCTGCTTGTCAAACTTCACCATCCAACAACAACACAACAGATACTGAAGTTAAAAACACTGAACTAACACACAAGTTCTTCCTGCTGCTTATAGCTCCTGAAGGACTCCAACACACCAGACCCCAATCTCTTTCCTTAGAGTCAGGACAGCAATAGTTTCCATTGTCTTTTTCTCTGTCTTCTCTTTTTTGGTGTAAAATATTTGGTGCACAGATGTTTTTGTTTTCATGTTCATTTAACACATCATAGAGCTGTGATCACAGTAAACATTTTTAGATGCCAGCATAATGCAAAAAATTATAATCATGACTATTAAGTAATTTTTGTAACATCAAAGGTTGAGTTGTAAACCTTCTTAGCTTTTCACTGCACCAGCCTGCCAACCAGAAACAATATTAATATTGAAGTGCATTGGTAAAGTCGTTAAAGAGCACAAGGCAGCACACACGACAGATTTTAGTGTTAAAGACTGTCCCACTAATAAATGCTCCTACTATTTTTATTTTTCCAAGTAAAAATATTATTAAATTGAATTTCTAACCTAAAAGACTCACTGGAATAGTAAATGCATTATAAAAAGTGAAAAATGTGATTAACAAGAGCAATTTACACAGATTATCAATTTTCCTAATGGTGTTTTGCACCTTTTTATTCACAGATGATCTCACACTGGAACCAGTCAGGTTTTTGAGAAAGTACTGTGAGCTTTCTATAAAGTTGTGCTCCTTAATAATTTTTCCAAAAATATATGTTTGAACTTACATTTCATCATTTTTATCTTATATTTTAATGCTGTTCACACATGTAATTTCCCATTTTGTTAAGAATTGCAGTAATTCTATACTAATTAAGATGAATGTAGGGGAAGCAAAAGACATTTCAGCTTCAATAAAGCACGTTTTATGACAGTTTAGACAATATTTCAAAGGAAATGAAGACTTAATTAAAAATTATCTCTCCCCACAATCATTCTGTAATGAGATCTGAGAACTCTGTAATAAGCAATAAATTTGTCATATCATCCATCTACACTCAGCTAAAGTCCATCCAGCAGAAGAAGAATGACAAAGCAATTGTTATCATCAATCTGGAACTTTCCCATTCACTGATAGAAACCCAGACTACACAAAAACAGCCAGTCTCTATAAAGAGCAAACACATTTTATTTACATTTGGCCAGTTTTTACAATAGGTATCCTCTTCCCTCTTAGCAATCAAGAGCCTTACTTTAATTTGGTGAGAAAGAATCTCCCCATCATTCACAATGCTCTGCTAACTCTTCCTTTTAATTCTGCTGTGGTGTTATGAGAGGGCTTTAAATGCAGCAGCCTAATGAAACAACAGAGTTTTATCAAAAGGGGTTAATTAAAAAGTCAGGGGGACATACGGAGGTCACTGTGTGTTCCTCCATGACTTGCTGACCTGATCTGATCCAATCAGGGTACAACAAAAGTCTTCACAATTTTTTTTTTCACCCAATGAGTGCAACACTCTTCCAAAACCAGACTGAAGCCTTAGACTCATTTAGCACTCTGTGTTACCTTAAATGCTTTCTTCAAGAACTTTCACTTTCATCCATCTGGCCTGATTATCACTTCCCTATTTTCTACTCTCCCAGGGGCATTTGAAGTCTAGAATGAAGTGAATGTTTCAAGTCTACTTTCCCATGACAAACAAGCACTTCACACAGCCCATTTCACACACACTGAGATACCAGAACTGCAGAAAAATTGTCCCTCTATTTTCCTGAAAGACTTTAAGAAATCTTGCTGTTCCCATAACTAGGTAATGATCTAGGTAATGTAAATTATGATCACCATTCTGAACCAACATTTTTCAGCTGAACACACCCCTAAATTAAAATGAAGTAACAAAATTTCTGATTCTCGAATGCACCTCAAGTGACAAAACATAGTTCTATCAAAAGCAAGACCTCATTTACAGTTTTCAGTTTGGTCCTTCGCTACCTTAAAGTTGTTTTGATCTCTTGGTCTTTCCATCTGTCAGCATCAGTAAAAAGTGTACTGAAAAAGCAATAAAGTATTGCAGATTTTTCAGACACATTTTAAATTAATGTTTTGCCTTTTTTTTCCTTTCTCCTACATGACAATACTACTGTTACTTCAGATCATTCTATTTACTGGATAAATCCTTTCTGACATGCAGCAGCACATAAGCTAATTAAGAAACAGCCTGTGTTATAAAACTATTAAAATACTAAATTGTGATTTGATATTTTAAATACAAAACTGTCAAAGAATTCTATTTTTTAAACAGACAGTAGATCTCACACGTTGGTAGGAGGGATACTGGTCTGATAGTGCATTAGACGATCTTGGTTTGGTAACAAAATAATTTACAAGACCAATAATAAAAATCATCACTGGCATAAGTAGGTAGCAGACAAAACAAAATAAAACAGCTTGAAGAAAAAAAGAGATATTAATAGGGATTAAAAGTGATGAGCAGACCTGACTTTTAGAGGCACATAAATCTAAAATAAATTACTCAGATGCTACAGTAAGGCTTTTTCAAATGTCAAGGACGAGGCAGGGGTGGTTCCTATAACAGAATGCACTGTGATGAACACTCTTGAAATGCACCAAATAGGTTACCCCAGACTAGATCATGGTGAGAAAAGGAAGCACAGAGGTAAAGAGAGGAGGAGTTCCTCCCTAAAATTACTTGCAACAAGAGTCTCAAAGCTGTAATTTCTCATACTTGACCCTTCTTACACATGGATTTCTTTCTTTTTAGCCAAAAGGCACCAAAGCATTTTCTCCTCAGCACCCCAGAAGAAAAAAGAAGTGTTAATATGAAGGAGTAAAGGGTTCCTTTATTCTTCCCTTAGGAAGGAAGGAATGAAGGAACTCTCCAGACTGTGGGAGGGAGGGGTCACCAAACCCTCTGTCTGAGCTTGGCTTGGGGATCACTATGGAAAGTTTAACTTGGGAATAAAACCTGAAACCAAGTCCCTCCACTCTGAGGAAAGTACAAGTGGGGACCTGTCCCTTGGAAAGGCAGCCCTGGAGAAATTCAGCACTGAGCTCATCCCTCTGAGTGTCAAACTGCTGCACCTTATCAGCAGAAGTTTTAACTGTGTGTCTTCCATTTCATCCTTAACATAACCCAGGAAATGGCATCTTCATGCCTTACATGAAATACATCTCAGATCCCTTGAAATATTTACCTGGGAATGACTAATTTGCTCACCTGCTAGCTCCTAGTGATCCTGCAGTTCCATAAAAACAATTTAGAATTTTACTGAACTAAACTTTTATTACTGCAGGAACCTCTGACATTGGTAATAACCTCTGTGCTCTGGCACTTCCTTCGACCAACTGCTTCTACCACTGTTTTGTAGTCTAGGGAATAAAATGCATTTGTTCTTAAGATGTGCAGGGTTTTCTGTTTAGGTTCCATCACACATATACTATGGATCTATTATAAAAATATATTTAGACACCAAATTAACATACCTTCCAGAATAAATCAGTGGAGCTTTTCTGTGCTACTTTTACTGTGCTGTAGGTTAATTATATAATGAAAATTGGTAGGTTAAAGTGTATAAAGGAATCTAAAAACTAAAATACAGACTGAATATTTTAATGTTTCTATTCCATTTACTAACAAATGTGCATTATCTGCCTTGAAGCACAATGATGAGTTAAGTGAACAGTTTATATTAAGCTCACGCAACTTTTACCCTCATCTGATCCTCCAGTCTATCTGCACACAGAATCACTGACTACAAGGGTATCTTTTAGATATGAATATCCAAACTGTGCGTGTTTTGTTTAGAATATTCAGCTGCTACATCCGTTCAAAGATAAAAGCTCATTTCGCAAATCTACATGAACACTCAGATAATAAAAGCAAAGCTCAAACCACTTGGAGACAAACTGTGCTAAGTAAAAATTATTTTCAATCTGCAAAAATAAAGGTTGTTACTACAGCTGTGAATATTTTACAAAGATGCTGTTAAATAATAAATAGTACTTACTTCTAGGATCTGTTCTTTGTGATATCATCTGCTCAACCTATCAAAAATGTACACTAAGACAGAGGTCACAAAAGCACATTGATTTTAATACACTGGAATAGTTGTGATATTAAATTTCACAAAAAGAAAGTGTCAAAGTGGTTCACCTGGTGAAGCCTGAGATGTGCAAGACCATTTTTGCTTTGAACAATAGTTCTGAATACTCATTTCTTAGATATTTTAAATAACAGATAATTATGTGCCTTTGGTACTGATTTTAAAAGCAGGGATAAAGCTCATGCTTCGACCTACTTAATGAAAACATTGACTCATCCATTTGTAATCTCAAATACTATTTCTCTTTTATACCAGGCCTGTGCATTTTGGCCCCAAAAGGAGATTGTGGAAAATTCCATATTCCTGAAGTGTAAAACAAATCTAACACAACAGAATCGGGCTCCAAAAAGATTTAAATACCTATAGGGAGTTTACTTGCTGGGATTTTCTTGCTAAAGGCAAAGTAACCCCAAGACTGGGTGCAAGTTTGATTTTCCAGGGCCCCATCCTGCAGACAGGAGCTCGTCTCAAATGGGTGACTGGTGGTGGGGAGGCCACTCAGCTGAGCAAGACTGAACACTTTGTATCTTGAGAGAAACAAAAATACCAAGAGAAAAGCAATGACTGATTTTCAGCTGCTGTGCTGACTTCCTGAATGTGAACATAATATTTTATTGTCCTACTATCATGAGCTGGCATAAATGCATTAAGAAAGAAAACAGCCCTGTGGATGTGGCAGCACAAAGCAGGTACATGTAGCAGTGAGCTGTCACACACCTACTCTTTTCCCATGCTTTCTGCAGAACATGTTTATTTATACTGTGAATCAGTGCACCCTACCATAAAATATCCCATCACTAACAAAACCCAAAGAAGATGCAAAATGCATTTTTTTATGTCTGTATTTGACTGCTTTCCTGAAAAAATTAAGAACATCTTTATGAAAGATGGAAAAAAAAAAATCTGAAGGCCAACTAAAGTGCTACATTTCAATCTAAAAATCAGATATTCCAAATGATGTAACATTTCACCTTCTGAAGAATAACAAGCTTGATTTAAAGCTTTAACCATAAATTATTTCTTCATTTCTAATTTCTAATTACTGCAAGTTAATGCAAGGAATGCCATCAATATACATCGCTAGAAAAGCATCCCCTTGATATACATGAGCTCTGGTCACATCTGAAAGAGAAATCCCTGGCTGCTGGCCAGCAGGAGGACCCAGCCTTTTCTGCTGTTTGACAAAGATACAGCTGCATTAATGGTGGGGAGGATGTGAACAGAGTCCCGTGTTATGTTTCTGTAACAAAATATCACCACTTCATGAATATTGTAAAAGGCTGAGATGAGAGAGATAATTCACAGCCTTACTTTGACTATGCAGCCTAAAAATATTCCTGTATCATTTCAATTATATTCGGAAGAAAAAAAAGGCAATAACTTTTGTTAATTTTCAGTCATTCCTTTGCCCCACGTGTCTCAGAGACACACTGAATTCTTTACAGGGAGAACAACCATTCAAAACCAGTCAT
This sequence comes from Rhipidura dahli, assembly GCA_013399225.1. Taxonomy (NCBI): domain Eukaryota; kingdom Metazoa; phylum Chordata; class Aves; order Passeriformes; family Rhipiduridae; genus Rhipidura; species Rhipidura dahli. The sequence continues at coordinate 1,585,050 of VXAC01001091.1, forward strand.
TCAAAAGAAATGTTTGCTCATTTCCACCCAACAGCCAGAGAGGATCCTGTGGTCCATTAGAAAAACCAGATCTGATGGTGAGGCTTAAATGGCCCCTCATCACAGCATCAGGAAAAGCCAAGTCTTGGGGCAAAAGCCTCACAACACTCATGCTCAAGGAAAGACAACAAAGTCTGCTTCGTTTTGTTTTCAAACTAGAACCTACGGCTGGGAAATGCACTTAGGTTAGCAAGACTGCACACTTGCTAGTTAGACAGAAAAAAAAAAAGGTTTTCACACGCAGAAATCAAACAAGGGATTTCTTAGCCGTTCAGAATGCACCAAACAGCACTTTCAGCTCAGCCACAGAGAACCTACTAACACCTTTAAAATCCATTCAAGTGCCATCACATCATGTCCTTGATAAAGGAAATGGGTGCGTTCTTAAAGCCCTTGCTGTTTGGATTCATCTCATCTGGCTCTTTCTCAAGGTAAACTTGAGTTCCTGTGGAGCTGTGATTCACTCCCAGGCATTCAGAGAGATCAGAAGGACTGAGCAAAGAGGATAACAGTATTTAAAACAAGTAACATCTGGAGGCAAGTCAATCCTATACACAATTTTAAAACTTCTATACTACTGGTTCCTTATCCCTTATTTGTAACTTTTTATTTTTCTGTATTACAGCTTGTATTTCACCTGAAAAGGAAAAAAAATGTAGGTTTGTAACTAAAATGTCATCTAGGACCATTATAATCCATTTAGAGACTTCTCTGGGTTGAAAAGGAAAACACTCCTGCCTTCCTTTTCAAGAGAGCTGTGTGATACTTTCACACCTTGCTCTCAAGGATATGGCACTAAGCCAGTCAGTCAAGGAAAGAAATCTGCTTTTATTAAATGTGATCAGTTATAGAGGAGTAACTTCCAGCATAATGTTTCACCGAGCAAGACTGTTCTTGCTCCAAGGGTTTTACACTGAATGACAAGAACCACTCCTGCAATCTCTATGCAGACAGACCAGAATATCTTTCCTTGAGATTGTAACAGGCCTGTCACCACCAGAGCTAATAAACTAAACTTTTCCAAGTGGATGCAGCCATGCCCATCACTTTTCTTCAGCACGCAGTAACTACTCCTCCAGAAAAGTCAAATTATACCACAATTTTCTGTCTCCATTAGTTCTGCCCTCCAGCATGCCTAAAGGATTGGAGGCTGTCAGGGCAAATTCCATTTAGCTACTTTGTCACATAGAGGTCAAACACTTAGACATAAAAATCTCACCAAAGGTTAAATTCTGCAGCATCCTTGGGCCTTGCTCAGAACACAAGCATTTTATGATGGCATAACTACATCAAGGACAACAGAAATTCTCCCACACTTTGAGCATTGTCAGTTAAATTAAGAACAGAGTATTAAGAAGTAGGGGGAAAGTCAGAAATTCATAGAATAATACCATCATTAAGGCTGCAAAAGACCTCCAAGATCATCAAGTCCAGCCTTTGATCACCACCATGTCAATTAACCACAGCACTCAGAGCCACATCCAGTTTTTTCTTGAACTCTTGCAGGGATGGTGACTCCACCCCATCCCTGGGCAGCCCATTCCAGTGCCTGACCACCCTCTCAGTGAAGAATTCTTCCTGATTTCCAATCTGAACTTCCCCTGATGCAGCTTGAGGCCATTTCCTCTTGTGCTGTCATTTCCTCTTGTTCTCATCATATTATCAGTAACAAAACCCTTTCATGGGAAGTTGCAATATTTATATCAAGCCTGAGGGATACAGCTTCAGCTTTTTAAACCTTTTGCCATTTCTAGAGATTTTTACTTAGAATTTTTTCTAAAAACCCCAAATCATTACACTTCTTCTCTTATTCCTTTGGGTGTTGTTTTGAAGACAAGCATCCAATGAAACCTGGGAGAGAACACTTACAATCTATTAGTTACCAAGACCAATAAGTACAGTAAATGCAGCAAAATATTTGAGATACTCACAGCTGAAACATCTGTAGTGCATGTGGTATCATTATGTGATATATAGACACAAGCCATCAAGATCAAACTATGGAGCTTTTAGGTTTACAAAGACGTTTTTGCTTGTAAGACTTTCACCTGCATTACTAGCAGATTGTACACCACAGGGGCCCAAAGAAATAGTGATTTCACCTCCATTTCGTCACATTTCCATCTGCACAGTAGCTCCTATTAAGTTGCATAAATAACTCTAAGAGCAACTATCAGTCCCTGGGGCTTAGAAAACTATTTTCTCCTCATATATAACAAAGTGCTCTTCACGATTTTCTTATTCAGCTTTAATATAATTTTTTACATCTCAAAAATAATTACCAGAGTCTTTTAAATATTTATTAGTTTAGTTTCCCTTTTCTCTTATATAACTCATTAGAACATTTCCTTGTGGCCACAAATCCCCTGAGCACCATAAGCATTTTGTCTTACTCCATGACAGTGAAGCTACCAAATGAAGCCCTGAAATGCTTTCAAGTTTAGAAATTCATTCATATCATAAACACCAGACTGGTTTCCCCTTTGTTCTGAATGAAAGTGGAATAAATATGAACAAGGCAGTTGTATGCACAAAGGCTAGTTGACAAGTACAAGGAGAGCTAGGTTTAACAACAAACAGTTTCAGGATATTTCATTTAACACTGACAAATTTATTTCTGAAAAAAAACCAGAAGAGTTTTTGAAGGCAATTTATAAATAGATGCTGAAAGTCAACAAATTCTGACCTTTACCATGTGACTTGTGTGATCCTGACCTGCGTTGCACAGTGAGGTCAGAAGGCTACCAAGATAGTTTTATCTTCAAGAATGATGTAAATAATTTACATAATGACTAATACTGTTAATAAAAACTAAGTTATAGCTCCTGAGAAGATTTTGTACTACAAACTTGGCTTAAGAAGTTTCTTTACAACATAAAACATTTGAAGCTGGTGCCAAATTTCACACCTAAGGTGTCTAACACTTTTCACTGGTCTGTGGGATGATACTTCAATACATTGAAAAGGTGTTTCTACTCTGAAACCAGACACACCTGTCAACATATGTGGGTTTCTGTGCAAGAGAATTCCTATTAAGTAAGCAAACCCCTCATACTTTCACTGAAGGGACATTTAACCTGAGATGCAAAAGCAAAATGTTTTCAGTTAGTTATTATTCACAGCTGGGCTCCTATGGGAACATTTTCTGCATCACTGTTGCCATAGTAATTACTATAGAAACCCTGAGTACAATGGAGTCAAACCTGTTGAAACTGTGGTACCATTAAAGCTCCATTCAAAATAACCACTCAGGACAGAAAATGTTCACTTATATCTACAAGTTAGGTTTTCTGGTCTCTTCAATATCAATACACTAACTACATTAATTTCAGCCCAAGACCATTTTACAAGAGCATACATGAAACCTCATTAAAATAATTTTCTTACAAGTACAGAATCTTTTATTTTAAACTAACATACCAGTGATGTCTCTGAAAGTATTCACATGTGTTGTCCCAGGTCAAAGAACATTCATTAAAAAGTACAGTTATCAGTAGGAGATATCTGGAGCTGTTTTTTTTTTCCAAAATGCATATATATGCATATATATGTATATATAAAATATAAAATTTATTTCTATGGAAACATATTCACACTCCTATGCTTTTTCTTTCCTCCTTGATTACAATCCCTGCAAAACCAAGCATTAACACATCAAGTGAGGCAGGAAATGGGATTTTTCTGTAAAGCAGACCAGTGCTGAGCCACCAATGAAGGAAATTAGCACTTGCAGCTCTGCACACAGAGTTTTCTTCCTTATTTTTATCAGGTTTTTAGTTTTTTCCAGATACTCTCCACTATTATGTTTCTTCTGAAACTTTTAATGCCATGCCTTTAAATCAGAGCACATTTACCTTTGTTCTTACTCTTGCTGATAGCTAATGTATTTGGGTTTCAACGAGGTACACTGGAGACATGCACACTGCAATATTTCATTATAAAAACTGAAAAGCTCCCTACTCACAAACACAAGAGAACAGGCTTTTTCAGTCTATACAGAAAGCACTGGAACACAAGGACAGCATTCCCAGTCACTACAGCAGCTGAAGTAAGAGTCAAACCACAAGGGAAGAAATCAAACAGATGTTGATTTGATCAAGGATGATGCAAAGGTATTTAACGTTTCCTTTATGGTCACAGATATGAGAACCTTTGTTGGTAGCCGTAGGCGAGTGATCCTACTCCTTCTAAATATGTGAAGTATGTTTCTGGAGCCAAGCTGTTGGATTTTTTTTCCAGTCACTTATACTATATCCCTTGATTAATAAAACACTGTCTGTGCTTTCAGGACAGCCTTTTTCATTTGCAAATGTATCAAAACCGCTGTTCTGTGATTCTATGAACTGATGTGACAGAGTTCACTTCATCTGATACTCTTCCCACCTCCAGCTGAAGAGTGGTCACACATCAAGGATTTCAGGCTGCTGCAAGACTTACTAACAGCGTTATCTAAGAGCCCTTCAGGCAGATCTCCCAACCCTGATCTCCCAACCCTGACAACTTCAAACCGAGAAAGAAGAGATAAGCAGCGATTTGATGAGTCAATCACTCGAAGTGGCATGCACGTCTGATGTTCCAGTAGGGGCTCTTTGCTCAGGGTAAAGATTGAAGATAAAAGCTGCTTTCTCACTTCCAAAGGACCGAGGTGGCACCAGAAGGAGGTGAAGCAGCACTCGCATCCCATGCACGGCGTGGGGTGCGGTGTGACCTCGTGATCTCAGCCAGAACTAAAGCTCAGAGGTTGAGCAGAGCACACACGGTGCCAGCACAGCATCAGCTCGCTGCTGCAGACACTCACAGTCTCTGCTGGGGCAGCTGAGCAAGGTCCCAGCAGCGGCAGCAGCCCCCAGGTTGTGTCCCACACCTCAGCAGCCTCCACCTGTGTGCCCCCTGCCAGGACAGGGATGTGCTCAGCTCAGGGCATCACTTGTGCTGCTGTTCCTCACCAGGGATGTGAGTGGCCACGCTCTCTGGGCCCTCTCTCACCATGCTTGTACCAACCAGGACCTCTCACCTCAACCCACACACAATTATCTTACAACTGGAGATCATTTGCTCTGGTATTTTTTAGACCTACTAAAAAACGAAACTAGGCAATGAGTTCAAAAGTTGCTGGCAAGACCAAGGGCACAGTCATATGTCATTTCCTGAGGAAACCAGGCTCTCTTCAAACCCCACACACACACACCCCTTTGCAAGTCTGACTTGCCAGGTACCATGAAAAGCAAAGAAAATGGTTTCAGAACTCTGAGCTGCCACTGGTGTCCTATTGAGGTAGATAAAAGTTGGGGGGTTAATTGGTTGGATCTTTAAACTCAAAATGAGTCATAACTTTTATTCTTCAAGTAAATCTATGGAATAGGGGAAAAAGGCCTGTTCTTTAAATTGTCATAATGAATCAACCACCCTACTTGGGGAAAAATGAAATTTATTTTTTCTCCAAGTTCATAGAATCAGGTGACTCTTCTCAAGAGAGAAATATTTAAAATTGTTAGCAAGTGAAAAATATTAACTGTTAAACCTTATCCACAAAAACAAACATTAACACTGTGTCTGATATGTAAACAAAGAGCCTTAAGATAATCACTAAATTCAATTGAGGAAACAAAAAACCCATAAAAAAGAAGCACTGCCATATTTTTAAGTAACTTTAAATGGAAACCTGATCAAAACAGTTACATCTTTGCTTTAGTGGAATATAAATAAAGTTGCAGTACCCTTTTAATGGAGTTCTACTGTGAGCAAAAACCTCAGCTAACAAAAAAAAAATGCCCTATAGTGCATTTGAGATGTAACTGATTGCTAAAAGGCTATTAAGGCATTAAATTACCATAGCAGACATTTATTGTAAGCTTGCTCTGATATCAGGAGTGTCAATCTTTGCACGCCAATTACAACGCCTAATAGACATTAACACATAATAAAAAGTGGGTGTTGCTACATTTTTTACAACAGCTTCACACAAAAAACCTTTCTGTTCTTATGTTCTTACAGAAATCTCAAAACATATACGAAGTACTGTGTAAAGAACCTGAAAGTTTAGCTATTTCACTTTCAGTTAAATACAGGCACTTGAATAACTGAGCTTGTTTTCCTACACAAGTTAGCTCTGAAAACAAAAGGAATTCACACGCTTTGTTCAAATTTCCGCTTGATTAAGTCTGGAACAAAGCAAGACAACAGCCATCCATACTGATCCCAAATATTGCTCTGCAGCACCACGGAGTTGTTTACCTGAGCAATTTCTAAACTGCTGGGCTAGGCTGAGAAAACAGGTCAGCATTTGCTCAGGGGAAACACAGCTTGTTGCTTCACCAGACTACAAACTGTCCTCACCTATTCACCCACCGATGCAAAATCCTGAATCAGCTGTGATCTGATGATGGACTAGACAGTTTTGGCAACTACCAATATATTGGCAAGAGAGTCACAGATTCCTTATTGGGCAAAAAATACTGTTTTGATCACCAATTAAAACAGTTTGACTTGAAATGGATACGGGAACAATACTCAGAACCCTCGATGGAATTTAACACAAAACCATTTCCTTTAAATAAGGACCCCAGAGAATCAGAATCCAAAAAATGTTTTGCCAGTTCTGTAGTCTTTGGTCGATCTTCCAACCCGCCCTTTGTGACAATTATGTGTTTCTGTAAGTAGAAGTCAGTTGCTGAAAGGCCTAAGGCAGGAGCATGGTAAGAGAAAGTCATGATCACATCCTACCTGTACTGTTTATGAGAAAAACAGCTGAACATTAGTGGCCTGTGTTCCTCAGGGAGGCAGAGACAGCTGCTTTGGTTACATGAAATTACACATTAGTAGAGGAACATAAGAAATCACTGATCTGTTTATGACTACAAAGTTAGCATGTACAGTTTGTCCAAATTAAGTGTACACGGTCAAGAGACATTTCACAGTTGTCTCCTTGCAAATAGGCTGTTTAGGAGCTGCAAAACAAACCTGCTTAACCTGACAGGAGAAAGCTCTGCAAAGCACACCTACAGACCTGAAGGACACTGCTGGTCAGAAAGGTCCAGCCTTACCCATGCTGCACACACACACAATGAGCAAATCAAACCCATTTAACCTTCTGAGAGGTTAATTAAGACGCGGTTGCGGTGCTAAAGAATTTTCCTTTTCAATACCTTAATACAGACACTAAAAAACTACCATGAAGCCAAGTATTGTAACATAAAATCCTTCAAAACAAAAGACAAACACCAGTAGGTGGGAGAAGTTTGGCTACGGCTTGCATAGAATTAAAACACGACCTGTTTGATAAAGGGAGCAGCGACGTGGGCAGGTCCCGCGGCCAGGAGCGCCCTCCGCGGGGCGCAGCCGGAGTTGGGGCGGACAGCAGCATCCTCCTGACAGCGGCATCCCCAAAGCTCAGCATCATCCTCCTGACAGCGGCATCCCCAAAGCTCAGCATCATCCTCCTGACAGCTGCATCCCCAAAGCTCAGCATCATCCTCCTGACAGCGGCATCCCCAAAGCTCAGCTGCCTCCCTGCTCCAGCACACGCAGAATGAAAACATCATATTCCAGCAGAGTTGGAGGAGTTTATTAAAATTTTGTTATTTCGGGAATAATAAACCAGCAGATTATCAAATAAATTTCAACGTTAATGATAAACTGATTTAACCCTCTAAATCCTATTTTTTCTCCCTGCTTTCTCCATTTGTGTGGAGGTTGGCAGATATTTCCCACAATCTCGTTTTGTTATGCAGTTCCCCCACAGCACTGCACAGGGGAGGAAGACGAAAGAGCTCTTTGGGTCACTTGCTGGTTTGGATAAAGGAGGATATCTGGGGGAAGAAAAAACCTCCAAACTTATGAAATCTGGGACAAGATGGGATGGGACAAGAGGTGCTATATAGCAGGGTAGATACAATAAAAGCATATCACGACTTTCCCTGTCTGTACTTTGATACAAATCCCTCACTGATTCGTAGCTGACTTAGCGTGACTCCCTCCCTGCACTGAGTTAGAGGAACAGCAGATCTGAGTGGGAGGAAAATGTGCCTAAGCATGCCCAGGTACAACCTGCCAGATCTAGCTCTGCTGTAGTAATAAATAATGGATTATAAAGTGTCAGATATGAATGTACCTAAAGAAATTGCAGAGAGAACTCAGTTTTTAAAAATTTGAGTGCAACTTCTCTCTTTTTTTTAATCTATCTAGTCACATACCACTTGAATTTCATCTGTGGAATAGAAATACATTATACAGCTTTCAAAATAGAGTCATATTTATCTTACTGCTCTCTACAGAATGGGGCTGAGGAGACCCCAAGAGAGAAAACCAGGGCTCCTCCATTTTTGGTGCAATTTGCAACAATAAACGAGTATTTGAAACAAAATCTTCTCTACACTCAGAAGCATAGTAGTAATTGAATTCACTTTTTTAAAAAAACAACTTTATAATCAATTTTTAAAAATGAAGACATAACTAACTGGATTGCTCATAAATTAGTCAGCTCCTGGCCTTCACCACTGAGTACAAAGCCCAACAAAGAAGGTGACAAACCACATCTATCCCTGCCAATACATTAGGTTCTTTTTTAATTCATGCTTCTTACAACAATAATTAAGTTCAAAGTCAGGGAAGAAAACCAGGATTTTTTCATACTAACAAATGTAAGAGGATATTCTGACTTATGTGCAGGTATTTTTAAGTTGCATATTTTTAGTGAATTTCTGTTCATAATAACCTTAATATTCCTATCCCTACTTGTACAGGTTTTCTTTTTCCACATAAAAAGAAACAAGTCTGCTGAGGAATTTCCTTGTGCAGTTTTAAGGCAATGGAATGGCAATCTAATACAGAAAAGCCGTCTTTCGTGTCCCAGAGATTTGCAGACAACCAAATGTATTCAGCTTGAAAGATACATATTCAAATCGTTGTCTCTAACACTTACCTGTTGAAATTTTTAGGGCCCACAGGAAAATGCAGTTAATTTAACCAGTTCACACACCCTCCAGTCTTCCCTCCCCCTCGAAGGAAAGGCCAAATTATGAATCAGCTTTCTGTTTCTGATCTTTTGTTTCCAAATACTGCAGTGTATAAATATTCCCAAAGAAATACGGTTTGTGTTCCTTGAAAACTTTATCACCAGCTCCCTCTACAGCCAGAGAATAAACTAAGCATATCTAAGAAATTTTTTGGGGGAGGGAAGCAGAGGCAGCGTCTTCCTATTAGTATTACAGTATTAGCTAGACATCCAATTGTAATACAGGTTAAACAAGTGTATAAAATAATAACATACTGTTTATAAGAACAGATTCTGGGGTCTTAGTGAAAAGAAATCACCACCAAGAACAAGAATCTTTAAAAAGAGAAGCAGGGTAAGCATACAGGAAACAGTTGCCAGTGGTGGATCACTGGCTTTTGGGTTTGTTTGGTTTTTTTTTTTTTTAACATTAGACACATGTACATAACAGTCACACGGAGAAAAAAGATGTTTTAAAGTGATTTGCAGAAACTCACACTCACTGTTCCCTGCTCTGCCAGCGAGGAGCTGCACAAGAACCTGGGAGGGAAATGGCCAGGGCAGCTGAGCCAAGCTGGCCACAGGGAGATTCCCTGAATCAGGAGGCCGTGCCCAGAGGGGGAGGATCGATGAACGGGAATGGGCATCGGGCAGTATCTGGAGAGCAGCCCCACTGTGCACTGGCTCTTTCTCTGTCCCTTTCATTACAATTACTACCGCTGCTGGGAAAATTGTTAATTGTAACAAACAGCGTTTAAATCTTGTGAATTCTTTAGCTTCAACTAAAGCAGGACAGTGCTTAGCGCCCTGCATTAATGTGTGCAAAGTGGCTACTGCAGCCTTAAAGACCACAGTCCTGAACAACGCTGATAAGAAGCTGTATCTTGATGAGACCACATCTGATCAAAATGGATACACTCAAAGAGAATAAACTTTCTTTTTGGGGTTCAGTGACCAAAAAAAGATGATTGAGGAATGGAATGTTCCCCAAATGACCACCAGAGATCCTCAAAAGCCCCCTTCTCTAAGGTAAATAAGCTCCAAGTGATTTGAATATGCAACAATTTTGTGTGAATGTTTAGCACGTATGCATGAGCTTTGGGAAATGTAATGAATATGTATAACTACATAGATTTAAAGTGGTCTCTTAGCTAGTAGTTAGGCAGAAATATCCCCCTCATGCCTGGCACCTAAAATAAAGGAGATGCCTCTTTCTAATAGTGAAAATACACTGCTAGAGAGTTTTATTCCCAGCTTTTGATGACACTATCATTGTCATTGGGGTTAAGCCATGGCAACCATGAAAGAGGGAAGGCAGCATTTTTCTTTACTTGACTTGTTAACATATTTTGTAATTTTCAATCAGAAATTTTTACTATTTCTGCAATTTCTGTGAATTTTTTTCAGAAAATAACAGAAGGAAAAGAAAATACAGCAAGATACTGCATATATGAATGAGAAAATAAGGCTCTACAGCATAAATAAGAACTAAGCTGACAAATGTCATCCTTGTTCTAAACTACGCAAACTCATTTACTTGATGTTTGCAAGACAGCACTCAAGGAGATATTTTTATGCTCTATAATCATAATTTCAATATACATATGATCAAAATCTGACCTAGGGATGGTGAGGCCTCCTTCCATAGTGTATTAGTTATTAACATTGGTGATCCAAGCCTAATCACCTGTGTTATTTATCACCCTGACAGCATGTACTTCTCTAATCCACAGAGGGGAAGAATGAAAATAAGTTTAAAAAAATTAACATATCAAAATATGAAAGCCTAGTTCCTTATGCAAAGCTATACAGATTCAGCTTCTCAGTGTCAGTGATTCCTATTCCAGCCAAGAGAGTTACTCACACAGTCCAAAATGACATTTTTTATTAAATTTATTTTGTAGATTTCACCGGGATAGGCCATATGGAAGAATACAAGAATCTATTTCTAAAAAACAAATGGTCTGACAGATTTTTATACTCCTTTCCTACATCAAAGTAACTAAAAAAGTGATAGTGTTAAAACATTATTTCTTTAATAAATAAATGTATTTCACTCCCTCTACACACTCCTTGTGAACGCTCAGTTGATTTGCCAGAATACAAAAGCCACGTCACCAGCCCAGGCACTAACACACGTTCATAAACAAAGTACCACTGAGGGCAGCCTAAAGATGGCATTACCTTTTACTTGGAAAAAAATTTCTTGACATTCAACTGGAACCAATGAGATATTTCAGAAATGTTTATTGTAACTCCCTCCCTCAGCTAACAGCTACAATAAAGAGACATGTAACTCTGAAAAAGCAGGTAGAGCTCATCAGAGTCATAACCAAGAATGCAGCAAATGTTCTGAGAGACACACCATCAACAAAATTATTTGCAGTACGACCTAGAGACAATGTAATCACATGTGCAAGATGCAGATTACAGCTTCATCCAGGAATCCAGTGAGTGATGATCTTTCACCAAAAAAAAAACCCAAAAAACCCGCAAAAAACCCCACCAAATATTACGTACCAGCAGCAGCCTTATATCGGTAAGGTGGTTTTTAAACAAGCGATCGGTAACTCACCTCGGCTGCTATTTCTCTCTGCGATCCCAGAGCAAAGGCGAGGGCGGGGATGGAGAAGGCGGGCGGGGAGCGGGCACGGCCGAGCCACGGCTGCCACCTCGCGGGCTCGGCCCGGGGCAGCCCCTGCGCTTCCCCTGCTCGAGGCAGCCGTCAACAGGGCTCTGATCCCAGCCAGGAGGAGGAAATGCAAGCCATACTTCAGTTTTGTAAGACATGATGATTGAACAGATGTTTAAACTTGTACTTGCCTCTGGGGCGTATTTTTTTCAGCTACAAAGCCCATTTCACGTGTGCATGAGGCAGAGTCAGCAGTTGGTGGGTGCACTGACTTTAACCATTTCAGCACATTCCCATCTCTCACTGTTTGTGGCTGTGCTACAGAGCCTCGTGAGTCACCCTCTCCATGCCCTACGTCACCCTCCTGGATCTTCACCCACTTCCTTTAAGAGACTGGTCTCAGGCTGCAAGTCCCAATGCAAGTGATTCCCTTGTAACAATTTTCAACTCTACTACTCCTTTTATGGGCAGAGAAGTACTTTAAATAAACTAGGAAAGTTAGGTAAGATAGAAATGATTTTATATATATATAAAGTAAATATCTGCTTTATTAAGAGTAGTTATTGAGTCATAATTATTATGTTATGCTAACTATCCTGAATATTCTTCAGCTTTCCAAGAAAAGTATTTTCTCTCTTTATAAGAAGACATTACTAGAAAGCAACTAATTCAAGGCCTCTCGCAGAAAAGATAAATTTTATCCAGCTATCTAAAGCGTTAATCTGCAATTTATGGGGCTTCCTTTTTGTACACATTGTAACCTTGCATTCCCCAAACACGCATGTGCCTTTTGTAACCAAACATCTGCACTTAAACTGCACTTGACTAGAGCAGTTTAATTCAGTTCTCCAGGATGACTCATTTCTACTGATTAAACAAGGATATAGGAGAAACAGGGAAAGTTGTGAAACTTGTTTCTCTTCTTACTGTAATTCCAGACACATAATTCTTCCTTCATCAACTAGCAGCTGGCAAAAGCTGCAACAGACTCATGATGATTTATTGTCACGAAACCCTACTTCCCACACAAGCTAAGAGTCAGCTTGTGCACTTGTCTCTGAGGTGCAGAATGCAGCAATTTAGCTACTCTGTTGTGATCCTCACTGAGGAAGAAGGGCTGTGATTAAAACCACAGGCATTAAGGTAAGATCTGTGTGGTATCTACACAGCTCCTCATAAAGCGAAGATGCAGATTTTCAGCTGCTCACCACTGCTTTCCTACCTTGCTTTTACTCATGGGGGTTTTTTAGTCACGGGGATGTCGGATCAAGTATTGCTTTAATCTCAGTTGACCCTGTTATTTCTATTTCATTCTTAAACAGATGCATTTATATATTTAAAAAACACTTCAAATATAGGTTGTACAATACTCCAGAATAACTACTTTTTCTATATGAAAGAGTTTCCAGACGTGCACACGAAGATAGGACAGTTCTCTTTCAATGCATGCAATCATGGAGCTGGGTTTAAAATTAGTTTTTGCAATATCTAAATTCAGTATCCAAGCATGTCTTCCTTCTCACTGCATGGTCTGGAGTTTCAGTAGTTCCCCTCCCCACAAAGTCACTAGTCTCAGATTAGAAAGGAAAACTGAAACAAACAATCAGTTACAGCTTAACACAAAACCAAAAGAGATTTAAAGAAGTTTCTGTCCTTAAACTCGGTTTAAGCCAAGTCATAAGTACAGAGTCAGAATGCACTGGAGTCCACACATAACATGGCTTGTTTGGTTAGTTTTAAGATTTATAGATTTATTTATTCATGGACAGTTTTCAGAGAAATTTGGTTTAAATGTGATGAAAACTTTGTCATAAAAACAGCAAAACCCTGCAAACTCCATAAGTAACATGGCAGAGTATTTGGAGACAGAAATGGAAAGCCAAGGCACCACAAACTCTGTCATGAGACACCCAGAACCCCAAATTTCAATTATTAGTTTTAAAAGGATTAAATACTTCCTGACTTAGTCCTAAGTAAGACAATGAAAGAATGACTAGCAAGATTTCATCCAGCCTAGAGGAAGCATGTTATAAAATCCACACACAATAATAAAACCTGGAAAATTTCCAATTCTCTGGCACATTTGTTTTGAAAAACAACATGCCAGCCAGCTAGTTTCACAGAAAGCATGGATGAATTGACATGGTTCCCACTTGCTCCTTTATCTTTAGTTTCTTTCTTGCAATTTTCAACATTAAGAAAGTGAGAATCTGCCAAATCAGGAGCTTCTACAATTTCAAGGCTCTCAAGCCTTGATTTGTTCACCACCAGCTCAGGCAGCTGGTGCTGTTGACGTTATGACCATCCACCAACGTTCCTTAGCGTTCCTGCTTATCAAGAGCAGCCTAATTTGGTTCACACACAAACTGCCAGGACACCCTGCAGTTATCAGACATTGACAGCAGTCACATTTCTGCTACTACCAGCATTCTTCTGCTGCTGTAATCTTGATTATGTATGGTGGGAAGGGGGAGGAAAAAGCAACAGAATCAAGTGAAGCGTTGCAAGTTTGAGAATTCAATTATTTTCTTCACCTGGTAGAGGCACCAGACTATGCAGGTATGAAACACTGATGAACCAGAATGGCAGAGCTGGTAAATGCCTGTACAAGGTAACTGGGGTTCAGTCAATTATTTACTCCCTCCTCTGTTTCTAGGGGGCCTTTTGCAACACCAAAGCCTTTTACATGCATCCTAAGTGATGTTTAAACGCTAGATAAGGTCTTGCTCAGGGCTTTTCTCTGTGGAGGCTTTTGACTTAATTGAATATTTTGCATTGTTACTGTATGTGTTTAACAATAGGCATTTCTAATCTCATTATGACTAACACCAGTCCTTACCAATACTTGCATTTTCATGAAATTAAACCCAAAACCATTGGAATGTAAGTTCCAAGAATCAGGCAATGAATAAACAGCAATAAATGAACAATGCAGTAGGGCATTGTTGCAATTTATTAGGCTCAGAAAAATACTGTTCATACAGCTCTAGTATTCACAGAACCCCAGAATAAAAACCAGTGTTTTAGAAACCTAACCAGACATGCATCACACTGCTATTGAGAAAGTCCTCCCTGGGCCTCCTTTCCTCCAGGTTAAATAATCTCAATTCCCTCTGCTGCTCCTCATCAGACTTGTGCTCCAGCCCCTTCCCCAGCTCCGTTGCCCTTCTCTGGACACACTCCAGCCCCTCAGTCTTTTGTGTAGTGAGGAGCTCAAAACTGAACCCTGGATTTGAGATGTGGCATCACAAGTGCCCAATATGGGGGGACAGTCAGGCCATGGTCCTGCTGGCCACACTATTTGCTGGTACAGCCAGGATACCACTGGGCTTCTTGGCTACCTGGGCTCATGTTCAGCTGCTGTCAACCAGCACCCCCAGATCTCTTCCTGCCAGGCAGTCTTCCAGCCACTCTGCCACCAGCCTGGAGATGCAGGGGGTTGATGTGATCCAAAGGTAGGACCTGCCTTTACCCTGTTGAACCTCACACCACCAGCCTTGGCCCACTGATCCAGCCTGTCCAGATCCCTCTGCAGAGCCCTCCTACCCTCCAGCAGATCAAACACTTCCACCCAACTTGGAGTGTAATCTGCAAATCAATCCCCCCATGCAGATCATTGGTAAAGATATTAAATAGAACTGTGCCCAGATCACCACAAGCAGGATACAGAAAACAGCAAAAGATATCAAACAAAAAAAAAGGGTTTGTGTCAACTTCCCACCCCTCAGTAGATTTGTGAGTCAGGAGGGAAGCCCACAGTTCTTCCACATCCTGCCTTTTCATCCAAAGACTTTGTTGAGAAAGTTCCAGAAGAGATGTTTAAAAGAAACTAATTTCAGGTACTATCATGCTGTTCATTTAATATTACATTGAAAGAAAAAAAAAAAGATTTTATTTGATTTCCTGACAAGCATGCAACAGGAAACAGAACATTCATTTGCTAATATTTATTTAATTAATTCTTTATCTTTTCAAGAGTTTTTCTCAGACTACAAAAACAACATAAGGTAGCTTTTTGTCCATATGGGTGCCATGCTTCCTGTCATGAATTCATTGGTTGTTGGCCACATGGTAAATAAATAATGTAAAAAACCCCTAGCAAACAACAGCAAGTAAAAATCTCAATAAAAGACTCTCATTAACCCAGGTGGAATAGTCTCAAAGCCTTTTCAGCACCCTGTTCCCTTCGTGAAAATACAAACCAGGCGCTAAAAATTGCAGTCTGTGGCACTTTTCACCAAAAAAAATGCTGTGAAGGTTAAGCATTGTCCACATCTACCATTTAACAGTGCAATTGGGCTTTTTTCCTCCAGTACAGAGTAAATTTTTTTTCTATACATGAAGTAGAAACTACTGATTTGTAATGTGTCCCAGGGCAGGAATCTTGGGAGCCTCACAGCACTGAAGGTCCTGGTACCAGCATGGCCCAGGATAGCAGCAGCACTGGGAGATTAAAATATTTGCCATATGTGAAAGATTCCCTGAGCACAACTGCTGCACTGCTGAAGTGAGCAGGAGTTTTTCCATTGCCCATCCCCCATGACACCCTGTCCCATGTCATCTGCTAAAAACACAAAACCAAAATAAATAAAAAAATCCCTTTTCCCTTCTGTTATTAAATAATGCAGACTTAACATTTATCAGTTATAACAAATAATTATTTTATTTAATTTTCAAACTACATCTCCCTGTACTGCTGTCTACTAACCTCTCAGAAAATGGGAAGTAAAGCTTACCAGACTTTTTCTTGTTCCATTCCTCCTCTGGCACACTGGTTTATTACAGCAGGGCTACTCATGGTAAGGGCTGAGCTTTCAGAATTCATTTTTTTTCTACAAAAGAATAACATCAAAAAACAAGAAAAATGCTATTTAAGTAAAGATTGTGGTTACGAATTAAGTAGAAAACTGAAACTTTAAAACAAGAACTTTTAAAACCCAAATACAGTATGTTTTACTCGTTTAAGTAAATGTCCTACATCAATGGGATTAATTGGATGAATACACTGAGAAGGATTTGGCAGTTTTATGGACTTGCTCGTTATGCCAAACCCAACACTGATTGTCTTCTGTTTACTTTTCTGAACACACGCCAAGAGAGTTGATGTCAGCAAGCCTGGATCCAGGGCTGTGCATCATGGCAGCTCTGTTAATTCAGAGCAGCACTGCTGTGGAATGATCCACACACACAACGTGGGGAAGGACATTTCAACTTCTAACATGTAAAGATTTACAGGCACTTTTTAGCACATTTTAATAACTTAAGATCATACTTTGCTGATTTGCATTAAATAACAATTTAATGTTGAAGTCCCCCTCTAAAATAGAGAGACCTGGTTGAAGTCCCTCTCTAAAATAGCAGAGACATATTCCAGTGCTGGCAACAGCAATTCCCAAGTTACACCACTTACAAAAGGTCTACATGGTCAAATAAGTTTCCAGTAAATTACTTGCATGGCAAGAACAAATGAAGACTCGACATAATGCAAGTTAATTCCACCATGAAACAGTAATTATTTTTTGGTAACAGGATCCACAACGTTAACCTGAAACTTCTGAGTCCTACAGCTTCCCTCCCCACTCCTGCTTTCTTTTAAAGGAGGGGGGGATATTTTTAGCCATCAGTCATCTTATTCAACTTGATTTGACACCTGGTTTCTATTATGACCAGCACAAGACCTAATGAATTAACAGAAATCAGGCTCAACTGTATATTAATTAATACCCACTAGTATACAACCAGAAAATAGGCTGTGCTTGTCAAAGTAATAATCCCTCACTTTTTCAAGAGAGTACAGAGAACCATTAAAAAGCTGGTTTAACCTGTGTGAAAACCTGGGCCAAAACCTGACTTGACAGATTTCAGGGAGAGCATGAAAAGCTGAGTGCAGGGCACGTGTCCCATCACTGGCAGGTAGGTAAGGCAAATCTGCACAAAACAAATGCTCTGAAGAGAATGCCCATCTTGGTTTCAAAATTCTGCCCATGCAGGAGTGGATAAACACCCCTGGCAAAGCCCTGTTTATCAGACAGAAGTCCCAGGACCATTAACCAAGTTTTGGTCCTTACTGACATTAATGTCTTGTTTATGCCTGCCCCTTGCTGTGAACAGAGCCTGTGGCACTGACCCTTCAGAGCAAACAGGATGGATTTGCAATAGGTCCTTAATCTTGAATTTTTTTAACATCTGTCACAATGGAGAGGGATAAAAGTCTATTTCTGGGCAAATTTGTTTCTTGAAATCTTGTTTTAAGGATCCAAAAAGCTATTCTGAACAGGAAAACAACAAAAGCCTCACCTCTGTGAGGGCAGGAACAGAGATTCAGCCATCTGACCTCTTTTTGGATCGGTGCCTGTCCTCAAATTTACTTCTGATTCTCAAGTGGATCATTTTGGAAGAAACAAAAAGTAAAAAAAAACAAACAAAAACACCACAAAGGAAAAAAAAACCAGCAAAACCAAGCAAAAACAAACCAAAAACTCAAACCAAATCAACAGCACAAAAACCCCACCAAATAAATCCACACAAGAAAACCTAGTAATTCTAAAACTGGCTCAGCAGCAACACTTGTTGAAAACTAAATTATTACTTGCCTCTCTAGTCTATAATAGAACAGCAAGAGGAGAGTTTTCCTTAAAGCAACATTTTATAAATACATTTTAAATGTATAATATATACATGTATAATACATTTAAGATGTATTATATAAACACGTTTTAAAGCAACATTGCAAGAGTCCATACTTAACATCTTCTGCAAAGTGCCCCTCTTTGAGGAAGCAATTTCCTAACCTGGGGAAAGCCTGGATTCTTCAACAATCACACCAGTTATGGCAACAAGAGTTCTGCCTCCTCTTACAGTCACCTGTACCAGTAAGATCAAAGGTTCAGGGCAAGGTTGGAAGCAGCCCATTAACTCTCAAAGGTAGAAGGTCAACGATTCAAATTACAAAACCACAAGGTTCCTATTCCAGAAAAAAGGCACAACCTCCACTTTTTGTGAGCTGGTGCTAGAGCAGCACAACTGTTCAATGTATGACTGAAAAAAAAAAAAAAAAAAAAGTTGTTTTCAGCACTCTCTCCCCATCCTTGGAAATATCCAAGCCAGCTCTCCATACATATCCCTGCACCAAGACTTCCACACTCAAACTAGAGCAAAAGCAGAGGCTAGAAGTGATAAAAGTTACTGTGTAATTCTTTTCTGTGACCAATTGATGATAAAGGTTGACACAGATCTAACAGAAAATAAATGAAATGTGGCATTAACTCAGTTTATATTCTCAGATGTTCTGCCAAAGAAAATCACATGAAGTAATACAGAGAGGAATACATCTTGTCAAACCTCTCAACTCCCTCACATTCCCAGCCTGCTACCTGAGAACAAAGTAGCACACCGTGCACCTTGAGTGACTTTTGTCTGTATCAGCTGTCTGCATCAGCTTCTTTGGAATCACACTCCTTGGTTGCTGTCTGAGGAGATGGAGGGCATTGCCAAGGTGTGGAGGGCACGTCAGGATTGCCATCCAGCAGCTCTGCCCTGCCACACTGCGGAGCTGGGCAGCAGCGAGTCAGACAGGCTGCAGGGACCCTCTTCTGCCACACTGCTCCTGCCAACAGGTCTGCACAGCTCCTTCTTCACTCTCTACCAGCAGCAACAGGTAATTAAACAGCTGATCCCCACAACACTGACAAGTTTTATGCCCTTGTCAAAATACCAAAAGTTTTTTAGTTTCTAAATGGCAAATGGAAAATTGGTATCTGTCAACCATGGATACCAAATATTACCACTACTTCTTACTTGAAAGTAATTTCAGTGAAAAATTCTCAGCCTGTGGATTCCCTACTCGTGAGCCACAGAGTTCCCTTAAGACGCTTTCTTGAGAATAAATTATTATGATTATTATTTACTTAAATATGTACGAGGGGGATTTATTTTTTCAAGCATTGAGAATATTTTATGGACATATTTCCAGCAAACAGAAACTGCTTCACCAGGTCTAAAATGAAACTGAAATCTTTTTTGTGGAAAGAAAATTGTAAGGCTTATAGTCTCTAAAAAATATTGTTCATATTCAAAGTGAGTCACACAAAATGAAAGCTAAAACAAGCAAAGGAAAATTTTGTATATGTTTAAAAATACATATGGACACAATCAGAATACTACCACTATCCTCAGAAATCAGCCTCCAGTGACAACAACATCTTAGAAAATTAAATACTATTCAAGAAGCAAAAGAACAACGTTCAGAAAAAAAAAATGCTGTTCACAGGTGCCTCCTTCTGTATCACCATCCAACTCTTGTTTGGACTTGAACTTGATGGTGTAGGCAAGATTCATGATGAAACTTGAAGGAGGAAAATAAATCTATCATCTTCCCTCTTAACAACTTGAAGCCAGATGCCAAGACAAGTCAATGAATACTAAGAGACTGCTCAGACTCATTCTGTTCCTCAGCCTGTGCACACTGAACCTTGCCTGTTCCAGATAAGGGACACGCACTTGAATTAGGTGTTGTCCTGGAGATCGTGCTGTGCTGTAACTGCAGGAAGTGGGCAAAAAGTTGCTGCAGAACAAAAACATAGGAAAACAATGCCAAAGAGTTTATTTATAGCAACTATGTTTAACACTGCTGTCTCTGTCTTACTGAGGAAACTTGAAGAAACATCCTTGCTGGTTTTGAGGAGACAACCGAAATTCAGAATATTCAGTCTTCTATGACCAAGTATATGTTGCTTAACACTGGAGTCCCCAGAGGGAAACATACACCCCAAAATTCTTTTATGTTACCTCTTCTATGCTTCCATTAAAAAGACTAACTCTCTCTGAAGCATTATCAGTCCATCTGTTTTAGAGTAGATTCTTACATCACATAATGGCAGGGAAAAGCCTAGCAGTGGTAAGCCACTAGCTCAAATACTGACAAGTGTGTTATACTTAAGTATATTTTATTCATTTGTATTTCATTTTCAGTGTTCTGCAATGGCCCTTAAGTGGACAAAAAGCAGGGGAAAAGGCTCAAGTACAGCACTCAAGCCCCTGAACACCTGCACAGAACAGCACTGCAGGATCGTTTGAACACAAAAACATAAGAAGGTTCAAGAAAAGTATTGAAGTCACAACACCCCACAGGCTCAAATGTAACTTATATTTGGAAGAATGGGTAAGTATTAGCCAATCTTGTTAAAACTGATTCCCTACACAAAGCCCATTTTCTCTTCCTCCTCCTTTTTTCCCTCTCCTTGTGTTACAAGGTGTAGATATACTTTGATCCTCAGGCTAAAAATACTTTTTGCCTTTCCCTCCACACTCTATTTGTATCTCTAGACAAGATATTCACAGTAGCAGTAGTTAAAAAATAACATATCACTCAGCAGCTGTTCACTACAGTTACAGCAAAAATAATTAATATCTTCTGACAAAACATGTTCCCACAGTTCCTCACCCTCACTAAAATGCTTTGCATTGTTGAAATACTATCTTGTTATACTTAGTTGATAAGAGAACTGTGAGGAAAAAAAAAATCTTTTCTGAACTCCAAGAACCCTGAACGCAGAAACTATTATTCTTTTCAATGAAAAAAGAAGGCAGTAGCATCACTATGTAATGGGCAGTAACGTGCATCTACTACAAAGGAAAGGACTGTCACCCACCATCATTCCCTGAAGCCAATGTCCTTACAGGAGCTGATTACCAGTTAGCAGGTGTAACATCTCCAGTGTAACCCATTTCCTCACTAACCCCCTGGGATCTGCCCTTTCAGGTGAATGAACGCACTTAGCCTGGCACAGCTTTCTGGAAAGTCACGTTCCCACAGCCCAAGTCAGCAAACACAAGTATCTCCCAGCTCGAGAGCACTCAGCTCCCAGCCAGCTGCCGCCTTAGGCAAACAGCTTGTTCAAGGGAACATTTAAACTTTAAACCAAACTTCACTACTTAGCTGCGTAACAACAAATTCTAAAAACAATCTTTTCTTCAAATTGTTTTTCTGAGGCTTTCAGATATGGCAGTTGCAAAACGTTTTTATGCCACTACAGCACACTTCAGTGAAACCAGACTGAAAACTCAAGAAGCCCTTGAACAATATTTCACAGCAGCAGCCAGCGCTGAGAATTCCACTTTGGATGACCACTTCAATCCAAATCATCCACCCAGCATACCATAAACTTGGGTTCACACACACCACGGTTATTTCAAGTTTTCACTTCAATGAACACATGTGACATATCATTAGTTACCCTCCTGGAGTCTTTAAAAATGTACCTGATGCACTTAGGAATTATGTTTTGGAGGACCATTTCAAATAGCAATTTTTGAGAGTTTTTATTCCTGTTCTGAAGGCACCTCATTAAAAATATTTGCCTTCTAAACTCTTCAGAAGTGCAGTTAAATTTTATATAGGTACTTTATACAAGCATATACACAAAGATATTTGGAGGCAGCAGTTCAGAGAACCACAGATGCTGCATATTTTGGTGAATCTGTCAGAACTCTTGAAGGTGACAGAGAAGAAGATTTAAAGTAATGGAATGATCCTGCCTCACAGCAAGTGTTGAGTTTGGCTCCCTCTCCCATAGACACACACTTGCTACAGACAGTCTATCCAGCATATAAAAAAGACAATATTTAGTTTTTAAATAGCATAAATTATGTACTTTTTCTCAGCACAAAGTACATTAAAAGGTAAAAGACAATTATTGAATAAATAAACAGATAAAAAACCAGAACACTGACATGAAAAAGTGCTCCATGCTGGAGAAATACAGCTCAATATGAGAACACTGTTAATAAAACCACTCCTTCAACTGAGCCTTAGCTCTTTTCCCTAAAAAATACCAAAAGAAATGGAAGGCAACCAGTTACATTAGAATCCATCTAACATGACTGTCAGTTTGCCAGCATCAAAGAGAGGACAGGGTTACATCTCAGCTTTCAGAACCATTTAAATACATTTACATGGCAAGACAGCAACATCAGGGACACCACAGGCAGGTACATGCACACGTTCTACTCCCAAAATACAAACACAGATTCTCCTGAGCAGGTTATTGCTCAGGAAAGGACAAGAAAGGCTTGAGACTGCTGGTTTGGTCTGTCCTGCACACCAGCATATTTTATAATACTGTCCATCACTGCCATGAATACAGGAGAGCAAGGACTCAGAGAGAGGACACTCTTCAATCTGCCAAGGTATCAGGAGCTGCCAGTGGTTTCAAGTCAAACTTTAGCAGTGCAGGGCACGACAGGGAATGTTTGTGAGCTTTGTTGTCACTTTTCTTGATTTACTATATCAATAAAAAAAGAAGCAATGCTTCAGTACTCTTGCATCTTAAAACATGCAATCAAATCTCTCATCTGATTAGGACAAAACCTAACATTATGAAACACTTGCAAAAACTTCAGCAAAATGCTTTAAACACAAGGTTTAAAATGCAGAAGATACACAAAATGAAATATACTGTCCAAGGAGAACACAGAGAACAGTAAGTACTATACTCTATTCAATACACAGAGATATCAAGAACTTTTTTTGCCACTGATGTTGAAATTACTTATGTCACCCTGAGACAAATCTGTTTCTCTCTGGACTTAAAGATCCAGATGTTCCTACTTCAAGTCTCTGACTTCAGCACCAGATAGCAAAGAAAACAACCTGTCCCTTCTATCAGCAAGCAGGGAGAGTTTTCCAGCCCTGCCATTTCTCTACCCTTTACCCCTCTCCAAGTTTTTATTTCTTTTCAGCAAAGCAATCAAACAAAACACAACAGTATAATTCAGCTTCCACTGGAGACTTAATGCTAGCCTTTAGTCAGTTTGACAAGCAAAAGGTTATCTGACTTTTATCATAAACTATGATTTCAAATGCAAATACAACTACTTTTAAGCTAAACATACTGTATTGTGCTTTGCAGCTGACACTATGCAGGAAAACAATGTTGAGAGGTTCTTTCCAAAGAATATGAGTATTTATGTTCCCAATTTAGTGACTCATACAACCAGCAATTTGAGATTTATTTAACTCTATCCTCCTCAAACTTCTGTATTTGAAAGCAAGCACTAAGTTTCTATTCAAAAGTTGTAACAATAAAACACAAAGATTTTTTTCCATTATTTTTTTAATCTAGGTTTTATTTAGAGGAAAACTATTTCCAGAAATACCTTTTTGCTGTTTCTGTAAAGGATATTAAAAGGGCTATACAAAGCTAAGTCAATTTAACGAACAATTAACTAAACAAAAAAGAGGCATCTTCTGAAATTAAATATTTTTCAAAAAAAGAAAAACAAGATACAGCATGCATGTTCAGTTTAAAATTAATGCAACCACCGTCCCTTTTCTTTATATTCTTCTCATCCTTTTCAGCATATCCCTGCTTCCCTTTTGTTTATCCTCAACAAAAATACATTAAGCACAAATGAAAACCAAGAGAAAGATTCACCACAGCTGAGACAAATACAACACATTTTTCCCTTTATCAGAATCATCACTGCCAGGAAATGGCAGGTTAAAATTTTATCTGCCTGGGAGGGCGTCATATTTTCTGCCTAAAATTAAAATTATGATCCTGTCAGCCTACTGTCTAAATAATCATGATTATTTCATTCAGGATTATTGCACAGTTTAATACACTTAACTGAAGTTTTTCAAGGTGGCCTTGCATTTATTTTCTGGGTTATTTAACACATGGAAAGGCAGACAAAGAGTTGTATTGTCCTAAAATTGAGTCTTTACAGGTTTTTGCCTGCAACTGCTAAGCACAGTCAGAATCCAAACCAACATGGGCAAGTTTTTAAATCCAAGCCTACATGACAACATGTTCAAGATCCCCCCCTCCACACCACAATCCACTCACTTGAGCAAGTTTTTTTCTAGGCTATTAATTACTTATCTATGGAGCATCAACAAACGTTAATTTTGACAGCACCTACTTCTGTAGGCAAAGCATTTTAGGGTTCATCCTCACCTAAGAACCTCACTGTCCACAGGGGGACACCAGGCCTGGGATACCCTCATCACTGCACAAGTCCACACAAACATGCTGGTACTGCAATTCCTACATGCCTTTAACCTCTCCCAAGGAAAGGCCATAGACAAGCAGGAAGGAGCCAGTCACCCCCAAAATAAACCCTGTCCAAATAGCTGGTTGTTGTCTTCAGCAAACAGGTGATAGTCCAGACAAAACCTTCTGGAGGAGCACTACATGGGCACACTGTTGTATTTCAAATAAAACCAGTGCCATTCCTGACACACTATTCACACTGTAATTAATGGGCATACTCTTCTCCTAGTTATAATCCCGAAAATTTATTTAGGAGAAATGATGAGCTGTCTAAAATAAACTAACAAAAGCTGCACTTCTCTTTAACAACTGAAATGTCTGAGAGATTATACCAACAGAGCAGCTGTTCTTGTTCTACAGAAACCATACAAATCCAGATAATTCTTGCCAACTTTCCAAGTTTATCCAAGCTTCAGTGGTGTAAAAGCCAATAAACTTCTTTGAATGCAAGTTGTACCACACATTGATTACACCTGCAGAGCTATGAGGGCAACTAGAGGACTGTGAGGGTAATTAACTCTACAGAAAGGGAAAAAGTAAAAACAACAGTGTGGGGCACATTTCTGCATATATAATGTTTTAACACAAAAGGCCAAAACCCCTCTTTTATTGCCAAGAACGTAAAGCTTCTGCTTCTCGTCCAGTTTAAACAATTTTTGGACGGAATTGCTGGATTTTACTACCTTCAAGTAGTACTTGATACCTTCGAGTACTGCCCTCAGCAGTGGTCTGGGTAAGACAAGTGGTACTGCAAGCGACCTCCTGCAGCCGCGGCACAGCCTCCCCTCGGGCTACTCATCAGCACGCGCTTGGGAAGTAAAGAAATGCACACACGCCCTTGTGTTTAGCTATTAACAGCCTGATCCTTTCGCCAGGATCCCTTCCAGCTGATCCCGGGCTGTGCCGAGCACCTGCGGGTTAATCATTGCCCACATTTCGGTACCTGACAGCACAGCCCGGCACGTTCTACCCCGGCTGGCACTGCAGGGGAGAACAGTCTGCGTGTGCCTGCACATCCTCTGCGTTGCATTCGCTAAATAACCATTTATTTCATGCTAAATAACCATTCATTTCAGAATGAAATGAACTTTATAGCTGTTATAGTCAAAAGCAAAGCAGGAGGTGCATGTTAATCACACATTACTGGAGCATATTTACCAAGTCCTTTCTTTCCAATTTTTAGCTACTACACGACAGTAATTCTATACACTCCTAAAGACTTGTGCAAGACCTCAGCCATTTGTTAATTGCAGATTTCATATGACCCGAACAACTGGAATCCACAACACACTCCCACAAGCTGAGAGGCACACTTTGGTAACAAAGCAAAGGCACTTACATGGAGGCTGGTTGAGTTAAACAAAATAGGCTTCCACAATCATTTGCCAGCTTCCCTCCATACCACACAGGAAGAAAATGGCAACAAATTAATTCTTCAAATACACTTGTCACTTATACACTAAAAAGGTGTCTGCAAAAAAATACAGCACATACACAAAGCACTGCGAAAGGGTTCTAAACATATTCATTGCAGCGTTTATAGCAGCAGGCAGATGCTTCCACCAAAAAAAAAAATATATATACATACCCAGAAAAATCCTTTCATCAAAGGATATTGTTCAAAAACCTAAATCCGAAAACATACAAATAAAACCTCGGGATAAACAAAATTTGAGAGGTCAGGTTAATTTTCTTTAACACCTAAAGCAAAAGATTTAAGACAAGAAAGAAGAAACACTTGAGCTTCTTAACACAGGAAAAAGCTCCTGAGTCAATCGGAAGGTATTACACATAAACTGCCGAGCAGAACCAGGTATCACCCACTTCAATTCATGAGCAGCAAAACAAAACAGTTTTGTTTAAGGCCATGTGGCCTCATCGGCCTGTTGCTGGAAGCAACTCCACATAACACACCTCCAAATCATGTGCACATACGACTCCCACAGCTTGGAATCACGCCAGAACAACTGTCTACACAAAAGCAGCCCTGAGAAGAAGTGAGCTATTCAAATCGGAGCGGAGGTCTGCGAGAGAGTGCAGGGAATGATACTGAATGTTGCAGTGTCTTGGCGGGTCACAAGGCCTCGTCACACTGCAAACCCATACCCACCGCTCCCACCGGAGAGTGAATGGCAGCTCTGTTCCGAACAATATGACAGCTTGTTTACTGAAACTGGCCAACAAATATTTACTGAGAACAGGTATCGAGTCGTACATATGAAAAATTTAAACAGAAGGACTACATCTACTAAAAATGACAAGCCAGAGATATCCCCTGAATTCCCTTTCTTCATCTGCGCCAGAGCAGCTCTGGTTCACACACTCTACTACCTGCATTCTGCAATACATGCTTAGGTCCATTTGTTTCCAAATCCCATGGCTTCTCCTATTCCTAACTCAGATTCCGTACAGATACAGCATCCCTCTCATAACCTGTTGCAGTCGGCAGACCTCTCTGTACATGCTACAGAACCATGCAACCAAAGTAATTCCATAGCAAGAGTTTGAGGATGAGGGAATTTCCTCTGCCCTTTAACTGTGAAAATGCACTGAAGGATAACATTAAAGTAGAAATTGCGTTAACTAATGTAGGTACACATGGGAAAAGTATCCAAGAACGTTTATGTAGTTGTAAGATTTAAGAACTATATAAAAAATAATTTTAAAAAATAAAACCACGGAAAAAAAATTACCAAAGTTGAACTTCTTGCATGAACGTAAATGGTTCCGCAGTAAATCACAGCTCCTGGCCGCTACCAGCACTGAGATGAGCAGTAGCGCACTGACCCCGCAGCCGGCACGAACCGCGCCGCGGGTTCACCTGCGCGCCGCAGCGACCGGGCTGCGGTCCGCGCCCCACCACAGCCCACTGCGGAGCCTCGCTCCACAAGTGTAACTCATTACGCTCCCTGATTGTTTTTTTCCACTTTCCTTTCGGCCCGAGCCTCCCCCACTCCTCCCCCGAAGCGGGGACTGTGCGGGAGGAGGGAAGGGCCGAGAGCCGGCTCCGGGCCCCGCCAAGGCAAACAGCAGCGGGGTACAGCCGGACCGTGACAGCCACCCCGGGGCTCAAAGGAGGCGGCCGGCTCCGGGCACGGCGGCCCTTCCCTTGAAACCGACGCTCGTGTAAGATTTGCCACTAAACAAACGCTGAAAGTTCTTCAATACCGTAAACTAATAAAGGCACCCGAGAGGGAGCGGGTCGAGCGCCCGCCGGCCCCGGTGCCGCCCCTCAGGGCCCCTCCCGGGGCACGAGCGGAGCCCACGCGTCCCTCACCGACCTCGGCAGCGCGGAGCTGCGGCCTCCCCTGCGCGGGGCAGCGCGGAGCTGGAGCACGACGAGCCCCGTTCCACCCAGCAGGAGCTGGCGGGAGTCCCCTTCCGACCCGCCGTGGCACCGCCGCCACCGCTCCGTGCCGAGTCCCCTAAGGCGCGGCGGGTCCCCCCGGAGCGACCTCCGGTCAGCTCCGCCACTGCCGCCTCCGGCTGCCCCAGAAGAATCGAGCCCGTCCAGCTCTGCCGGGCAGCGCCCACCTGCCCAGCCCCGCCGGAGCCCAGCCCCGGGGAACAGCACTCACCTTGCGCCGTCCCGCTCCTGCTCCGCTCCGGGCATGCGGCTGGCGGAGCTGCCGCCCCGGCCCGGCGGCAGCGAGAGGGGGCTGCGGAGGGCGAGTAGGGGGAGCCGGCGGCAGCGGGCGGGACGCGGTGGTCCCGGGACTCCGGGCGGCTGTCAGGGCAGCCGGAGGGAGGGGACGTATCTCTGTGTTCGCCTCACCCCGCCGCCCGCCCCTCTCCACCGGCCCCGCCCGGCTCTCCGCCCTTCCCGCCCCGGCTCCTTTCCCGGCTCCTATCTGCTCCTCGGTTGTGTGTTCTGTCCTTCCCTTCCGCTCCGCGTCTCTCCCGCACTGCTCATCCCGGCGAGGGGCGGCCGCTCGGGCCCACAGCTGCTGCCTCTGCCGAGGCTCCGGGCTGCGCTGCCCCGGCCTCCCCCCATCCCTCGGCCCCCCGCCCGGGGAAGGTGAAGGAAGCCAAGCTGGGGTCGGGAACAGCTAAGGAGACAAACCGATCAAAGAAAGGCGAAGGACATCACGCCACGCTAAGAATCTCAAACGAGATTAACAGCAAGCGACCAGGAGTAGGTCCCATTAGGTTAAAAACTTGAGCAAAATAGTAACAAATGATGCGCAGATGGTAACAGGCATGTGTGTTTTGGACAAAAGTAGTAGTATGGAAATGGACTCAGAAGTCCTGCTGACCTGGAAAAGTATAGACATGTGAAGCTGGAGACACGTAGATGATGAGCACTTTAGATGAGGGACTCTTTCTGGTGTCTGTTTGTACTGTACCTGGTAAACATCATCTTATTTTCTGTGACTGAAGTCAGTATAATACTAATAAATACTAACAATTACATCACTAAAAACAAATACAAATTCCAGTGTAGCATTGCCAACATAAAACAGCTAATAGAAAAACAATAATAAGGGAACTCACCACATTTTGTAGCCTGGACACCAGAAATGCTTTACAGTAGAATAACTAATAATTAACTATGGTTTGGCCTTACTTTCTAAACCAGCATCTTGCAAGGAGATTCCAGCTCTCTGTCGTTTCTAATTGCTGAGGACAGGAATATGGTATGGAAGAGATACACAGACATCAGACCTTGCTTTAAGTAAAGGTCTCTAATTCCATGTCATTTCTCCAGGTTGGAATACTGAAGTAATTGCTAAACTCCACACTGTATGAAAACATTCTGAAATTAAAATTGTATTTAAAGAAACTGGTTCTTAAGATGAATTATTTTTAAACTAGGGACAATTCAACTGGATAACAGCCATCAAGATGCTGTAGTAGTTTTACATAGTAGCTTACAGCTGGGGTTTTCTCCTCCTCTTAAAAGCAGCAATTCACATCAATTATGCAGGTGTGTGGAGACCTGGCACTTCTCTGGCCCTATGGCAAAGTCAGGGATTTATGTTTTAAGCAGCACCAGGTAATGGGCAAAACCTGATATAATTAGCAGAATGGAGGAATCTGTGAGGTTGCTCAAGTCTGGTAATTTCTGATGGGTTTCTGAAACATTGAGCCTTTGTCATAGCTGTGGCCAAGAAAAGTGGAAAACAAACATCCCACCCCTACTTTGGTAGTGCCTGTTACAAAAGCAGAGATGCACAGGCTGTAAGTGCACGCCCATTTTTTATCCATGTCTGTCACAGAAAGTGACTGTTCCAGAACCCTGTTGTAAAGCTTAATTTGGTACTTATTATCAGGAAATGTG
Source organism: Rhipidura dahli (assembly GCA_013399225.1). Classification (NCBI taxonomy): domain Eukaryota; kingdom Metazoa; phylum Chordata; class Aves; order Passeriformes; family Rhipiduridae; genus Rhipidura; species Rhipidura dahli. The sequence continues at coordinate 1,615,049 of VXAC01001091.1, forward strand.
AAGAGATGCTCTGTTTAGAGGCCTCTAACTTCAGAGTATTTTACGTGTCCACAAAAATTCCACTTATTATGCACACAGGGAATGAACAATTAAATGATGTAACATTTATAATTGGATAACAAAGTGGAAGCTGGTCAAACACATCAGCTAAAAGCATTGTCCATGGAGACTGAAAACTTATTAGTAATTACTAATTTGCATTTCCTGGGTTTAAAGATGATAAATTATATAATGCAATTTCTAATGGCTGTTTGTTCAAAATTTTAAAATCATAAGCATGAAATTTTCTTTAGTATTCAAAATATAAAATTCAACTATTAAATGTATCATTACTTCAGTCCAAAACATTATCTTAAAAACACAGTGATATCTGACTGTTATACTTAAAAAAAAATGTTTAACAAGCCAATTCAAGGGTAAAAAACATGAATAATCAAATAAATGTACTGGTATTTCTTAGCTTTGGAGGAGTCTAAGCAAAGAGGGTGAAGTTCAGAAACACAAATCCTGCCCTGTTTTCCTGATTCACTGTCACTGGTATTCCCACTCCACCCTCAGTAGCTGAGCATTGTCCAGCTGTTCAGCAAAGAGATGGTGACTTCCTTCCTAACACCTAAACACACCTTGGCATGTTTGCAAAAGCTACAATAAAGAGCAGACAGTTTCCTTTCTGTTGATGACTCACAGCTTTTACGGGTACATCCCCTCTATTAGACATTGCTAAAGACAAGCAGGTCTAATTCTATTCTCACTTTTAATTATTTTGAAATAAGTATGATGTAACTGACAGCAATGAAATCACTCCAGATTTTCATCAAAATTATAAAGGAGTCATTCTTGCAAGCCAGGTTCTCATCAAGCAATGCACTTGCAGAGGAATAGTACCAAGGAGTGCTGCGGGGCTGAAACAGGCCCCTGCAGAGCCTGCCCCGAGGTTCCTCACACTGGAGAGGTCTCTGGGGTGCTGTAAAGGAAATAAAACATTGCTTAACGCCTGCCCCAAATCTACCTCTTCCTTCTGCTGCAGTCCTTGCTGTGCCACTCTCTGTTTGCCACATGCTCCATCAGGAGAGGATTTGCTGCAGTGGTGCCACAGAACTCTGGGACAGGAACCAGCGCCTGTGGTTCCACCACACCAGTGACTGCAGAAAGCCAAAGCTGTACAACAGCCTCTAACCAAATACACTGACTGGTCACAGACTGCTCTAAGAATCACCACTACGGCTCAAGACCAAGACAAGAAGCCCTGTTCTGCCTTCAGCTGACACCAGCCCACCTCTGTTCCCCAGTGGATCCATTTCCTAAATCCTATCCAGTTCCTACCCAGCTCTCCTGTAACGTGAGCACAATTAACACTTGCTCATGGCCTGTCTATGACCAGCTGTACAATTATGAAGAAAAAAAAAATCTATGTCCCACTCCCATCATTAGTATCTGATTTCATAACCAGACCCAATGAGATTGGTTGAATCACCTGAGAAATAAAGCATTACTAAAAAGGGTGTGGCCACTGCCTTCTGGAGAGGCCTAAAGAATATTGCCAAAAACCACTTTTATGTTGCAATTACAGTTCTACAACTTGCACTATAAATTATTTTTACCAGAGAGCAGCTGGCTGCCCTGAAAATACTCCTGGCACTGGTTTCCTCAATGTGAAATACTTCTGGGAACTCTTTTTCTTTAAAACACCGTTTAATTTGGTAATTATGTAAAAAATAAATAAACAAGCCCATTCTCCAAGTGTTTAATTTTCCCTTTTACAATGCAAGGCATCCAATTTGACAAATTTAATCCTCTGTAATTGGGTTAGAAATCATTTTTTTTAAACCATGAAGAAGGTGACTTCTGTTTTTAGGTTTGATCTGTATTTTTACTGTACTGTCAAAGGTAATGAAGAACTCCTGGTTTGCAGTTATTGGAAGCAGTCAGTATTCCAATAAAAGATGGCCTCTAAAGGTTAATTTAGTTTAAAATGGAAAAAACACTGTATCAGTTTCCCAAGCCCTTGGTGTCATGTAGGATTCTATGGCTATTAAGAAATGTAGTATTAAAAAAATGTGTTCCTAGGAAAATGTATTATGTCTTTCAATAGCAAAGTATTTTAGGTTCAATAAAATCTCATCACAAACCTGGCTGGCTATTAACAAAAATTCAGAGCAAGTTTTGCAAACAATCTGATGTTGATTTACAGTTAAAGGGTTAATACAGAATTTGCACAGGGAGCAGATGTGTTAAAGAGTTTAGAATTACCTGAAACCACAGATACACACTTCCCCTGTGGAGACTAAATGCCAAATTGATGGACTGCCATGAAATAAACTTACCTGACTCTCATGATCAACCAGACAGCCTCTCTTCAAGCAGATCTTTTTGCACACCAGTAGCAACTAAATAGTTAGAATTCCAACTAAATCAGCAGCTCAACAGGGCAGCATTCCACCCACTCACTCGTCCTAGTTCAACCTGCCATCTATTGTCAAGGCCTGTCCCTACCAGGAGAGTCTGGCAAACAGTCTGATTTTTGTAAATCAGCCTTGACTGTTAGTTTTAAATCTTTTTATTGCCTGATGAAGAAAATTCTCCAGATGCTGATTTCTTCTTGCATAGATTTTTACTATTATAACTATTAAGTCTATTATATTATAAATTATTATACCTAGCACTATATAAATGGATTCCCTTCATTTACCTGAGCAACATAAGGAATCAGAGTGGTTTCAAGGCTTACTCCTAAAATTACAGTTTGCAAGGTTCACTGACTGGAACAGTGCTTTGAAATCAGTTGGGTGAAAATAAACCACATATAAATCTGAACTATTTATCACAACCTCTTTGACAAAATGAATCCAGTCCAGGTTATTACAGTTTTGTGGATGTGGATAGGTTTCCCCTGGCATGCAGAGCAATCATGTTCTGCTAGGAGACCGTCAGGGATTTTACATAAAATCACATTAACACCATTTTATTAAAAAATAAAATCAGGCTAAATAAAATCTGTCCAATACAGAAGTTTTAGAAGTTAAAGTTTCTCAGAGTTGCTCGTCTATAATAAAGACCAATCAAAACAGCTGTTTCCCTTCCCTCCCAGCACTCAGCAGGTCTGGCTGCCTGTGTATTGTGTGGAACTGCATTCAAAGAGTGCAGGAAACAACCATTACACTTTTAAGCCATTTCTTTTTAACAGTGTAAGAAAAGCCCAATGAATGAAACTGAACAAAAATATTTTATTTTGGCATTTAACTTCTAAATTATAATATGATAAAAAAAAAATATTTCTGCAAATGTCAGGTGCATTCAATTTTCAACAGTTTATGTGTCCGTGGACACGTACAAATTATGACAACAAATTTACTCATCATTCAAAATGCTGAACATGCTGTCACATCTTGAGCCTTCAGCTTTCCAATGTTTTTTCCACCCTCCCAGAAAATACACAATAAAACATCCAATGTCCACACAATTAAGTGCAGCAGAAATTGAAGGATCCTTTTGCCATTAACATGATGTTTAGAATTTACTAATGCTTGAAAACAGTAGTAAGCTAACCTCTAATATGTGTTAACGTATCTTTAAAAAAATAATTTTTACATGGATTTTTGAGGCTATTCTCATCAGAGAAAAAAATTAAGAATTCTTGCCAATTCAGTACTATGTCCTTCCAGCATCTCAATATACACAGTATCTTTCTAATTGTTTTAAGAACTGTGACTTTGTAAAAAAAACTATACTAAGTTAAATTAAGTAATACTTCTCTTACTTTTGTATACTTTAAGTGTGTCCTAATCTATATTTTCACTTACTTACATTGTCTTTCTTTTGAGTACATACAATATGCTGCTTCCACCTTAAGAAGGAATAAGGGATTTTTCGTCCCTCACACCCCTAGATTTGACTGTCATCTGCACAGACTTTTCATAATTAAGTTTTACAAGATTGTACAGCAAATTTTGAACAAATAAAAAAAAAATTAATGACAAGCAATTCTTTGTGCAATTGCCTTCATCACTTTTCAACAGAGCTTTCTTAGAGCTCAAAATGAAAACTTAATTTCATTTAATGGAACAAGGAAATCTTCCCAATCTTTAGCCCAGCATTAAGTAACAGTAAGCGAGCTGGGACTTCCCATGGATGAAAGCAGCTTTACCTTCACCAGCTCACTGCTGAGAAACTGCTTGGAGCATGTGGTGCAGCTTTGGCATTTCTATGCACAGCAGATCTTCAGCACACAAACTCTGTCACCTTTCTGCCTCGTCTTATTCAACCCAAACCCTTCCTCCAGTAAAATAACAAGAATTGCACCAAATCAAGATCCTTCATAGCTGGATTTAGTGGAGGAGCATTTACCTCTAAATGATTCTGCCTAGTTGGACCTTCAAGTAATGGAAAACATGGAGAATTTTGCCTTCAATAAGACCCAAGGCACAGCCCTAAAAAAATCATCAAAGGTGCAGATGATTCACTATGTGAGTAAAATCACCTAAACTTACTTAGATACTGCAAGTTTTGAAGTTTTCCAGGTAGTGTTCTTTAAAATTCAGAAAGCAGAGAGAATAAGGAACCTTACATTAATGGACAAGGCCCTCCAGATCCAAACCATGCATCCAAATGGTCACAGAATTCCATATTACAATTGCAAAGCATGTCAGAGTCCTGCCACCAATGGTTACACACAAATAATAGTTACAGCACTTTCTTACTCCATCTGTGATAACAATCTCAAGAGTTTTTTGTTTGGAAATTCAAATGGTTAAATATAAATGGACTCAAAGAAACCCAAACCAAAACAAAAACAACCCAAGAAAACAACCCGTGAGCTTTACAGCTACTCAGCCACAATAATCACATAATAGTTCTATCTCATGCTATTAAAATGGATAATAAAATGTAACAGTTAGCAATGTCTAATTCTCACCTATTAAAACTGAGAGAATGTTTGAGGTATTTGAGTTCTCCCTTAATTCTCCCCTGAAGTAACCTCCTGCAAGTGGAATGTGAACACAGGTTCAGTGAGACAGAATCTGATTCCATGAGCAGAATGAGCAAAGGCACATTGGTAAAGTATCCTTTAGTATCTGCTGTTCCCATGCTTATTGTAATGGTGCCTGGAACTGCAGTTACACAGATGCATTTAACTCTGGGAAAGTTGCTCCTTGGAAACAGGAGGGACATTCTGAATGAGGATTTACTCACCTGGTCACTGCAGGGAACAGGACATGCATGCTCTCTTGTCAGCAGATAAACATGGCCAGTTGTAGTTTTTGCATTTTTCCTTAATACAACACTAGTGACAGTACATGATCTTAATCACTAAGTGATGGTCATTAGTGAAAACTGCAGAATAACTCACTGGCTTCTGTTAACTGCTTGGCTTGGCTTGGTTTACCCCAGGTGGTTTTGTAGCACCATGTCCTCGAAGGATATTATAAAGCAAACTCATCTCATGGCTGAACAAACCCAGAGTACCTTCAATATGAAATATGGTCTTCCTTCCCACATCTACTAATTCTTTATATTAGCCCTTCAGGAAGAAAATAGGAAACTTTGTTTCCATGGTATCACTCAGCATATGGAGGACCTGTATTTTTGTCTATTACATAAAATAACACTTCAGCCTCAGTGTGGTGCTGTTTGTGAGTCACCACAGCCAGACTGCAGTGGAGAGATGGGACATGAATGCACAACAGGGAGACAGGCACTGAAGTTAAATACTGAGACACATTAACATCTGAGGAAAAGAGACTGAGGGAAAGAGCTCAAACATTTCCAAAAGAAAATTATTTCTTCTGATGGAGAATTTCTTGATCTCACCTTTGGCATTTCATCTTTCTTCTGAAAAAAATCCTGTTCTCATTCACTACAACACTCCTGCCATCAAGTACATCAGCACTTAAAACTAGAGACTGGACTACAAAATTTACTAAGGCTTAATGTTCCAAGCTATTTTATGTCCAGCTGCAAAGTTATTCCTAGCAAAAAATAGTAAATTTTGATTATGGCATCTATAAACAGTGTAATATCATGACATTTAAATTGTAACAGGAATAATTTTAAATGTGTTCGATTTTTCCACGCTACATTTTTCAAATCATGAAAGAGTTTTCATAAAAACACTAACAGATTCAAGTTTACTGGCCACAAAAAATGGAATGAGAGATCCTCTTCAGGGGCTGTTTTTTCCTTCAAGTAGATTTAGTGCTGAGACAGTGTGGTAGTTAAAGCACAAACAGAGGCTGTTGATAAAGTGGCAATGCATAACAACGTCATGATGTATTATAAAGGAGCAATTGCCTGCAGTTCATCAGTGTGGATATGGCAATGAAGTTCTGCTTTACATATTCCAGGCACTAAGAACTTGGTAGCAGTCATTACAGGAGGTTCTTCTTCCCCTACAAAAGGGAAGAAAAAAAAGGAAGTTGATTGATTGAAACAGTGATTTTGTATTCGGTCAACATTTCAGAAACAATGCAAAGAAAACTTAGGAAGAACCTCTGCACCATCTTGAGATACACTCCTGAGGCTGAACTACCACGCTCAGTAAAACCTTGTCTAAAGATACAAATACTAACTTTCTTCCCAGGCTTTCTAAGGGAAGACCCTATTAGTGAATAGACCTAGTGAAGGTCTGGTTGGTACTTCCTCAAAATTAAATTGGTTTGAACTCTGATTGAGGATGCTTAATACGATGATCTCTTTGGGAATTGTTTCTTTGCAGATCAATAGTCTGCACAGGAACTGCACTGAAAGATAGAAAGGATTACAAATTAAGTGACTGAGGATTTTAAATTATGTGACTTACAATTTTTTTCGAAAAATTTTATCAGACTGTCCTCTAAGGAAGAAAGATCTTCTTTTGAGATGCTAAATGTCAGAGCTGTTCACATCTGTTCTGACCAAGTAACAGGTAAAAAATAAATAAAAAGCCAAAATGTAGTGTGAATGCAGAGTAATAATTTGGACATGTCCACCTCTCAGAACATGAACAAAACTTTAAAAATTCTATTTAATCCTCTCATTATCAGGCATATAAATATTAGAGCTATAAATGTTTTGTATGTCTGGGACACTAAAGAAATTTAATGGGTTGCACTGTAAAAGGCAGATGATGCTCAGTTCCAGGTACTGTCTCCTTTGCACCCTGTACCCCCTGGGACTGTGGTTTGGGTGAGGGAGGTTTGGGGGAGAGTCAGTCAGGGTGGTGCTTTTGGATGAGGACAGTAAATGGGAAAATGGCAGAAATTATAGTGGTTCCTTAAGACATGGGAACATCAGTGTTCAATCCAACTGTACCAGCAAGAGCTCTAACGTTTAACCTCTCCAGCTGAAGCATGTTAACCAGGGGCTATGTGACTTGAGAATTAATTACTGGGAATACTGTCTCTTTCTTCCAGTGCCTCCTTGCAGCTGGGATACCCAGCTGACAGCTCAGTCATTGAATCAGGAGGGGGACACTGGGAAAGCATTCTTACAGGGAGGCCATACATTTTAAACTAGCATCCTACTTTCACTAGAACCCTTACAGAGATCATCTGCAATTTTTCCCATACATGTGACAAAAAGCTAAATTAGATTGTAGGAAAGTAAAAAATATAGTTTTAATTTTGAAAACAGAGTAATTGTGACTCAATTCATTAAATCAATAAATCTGGGGGGTTTTTTCCACATGAAGGTTTTTTCAAATTTTAACTATTTAGTCCTATAGACTATCTACCTGATAAATAGAGGTGCTATATCTGTATATCAGCATTTGTATTCTCTTCCTCCAAGATAATTCTGGCATCAAGCATTATTCATTATCCTAATAATGTTAGAAAATTAATTTAGCCAAGAGAAAAGTCTAGTTAACTCACTGTCAGTGCTCATTCCAGAAAGCAGAAGAGCATACTACCATCAAAATGCAATATTCACCTGTTGTAGCTGCTTACAGAAAATCTCAGCAAAGAGCTGTTTTATCATATCAATACAATTGCTGGAACATTCCACACTGATGTAGTTGTGATGCCAGTTCAATATCCTGTAACTAGTAAGGTCAAACCAGTTTTTTTATATAGCCTGAGGCAAAATTTACACCTTCTAAGTGGAGGCATCCAAGCTGGGTATCTATTCTGGACAGTGTCTTCCAAGCATTTAAATTCCTCCACTGAAACCCATTTGTTCATTCCCCAGCTCCCTATGTGGTGAGAAGCCTGATGTCATTCTGAAACTTGAGTTAACTACAGTACAGAAAATATCCCTAAAGGATCCAGTATGTGCTAGAGCAAAATAGGATGTCAGGTTTAGATTTATGGCTGTCTGTGAGAATGCTTCACCATATCACCCCTCTTGATTACACCACACAGCTGTCAGCTGAAATCCCAGCTGCCAAGGAGCCCCTGGAAGCAAGAAAGAAGCTATCTCTCCAAGAATAGGTCAATTAATGAGTAGTGACCTATTAATAGAATTTTAATGAAATCTTACCTAGCTAAGTTTTCCTCCACACACTGTAAGTTAAGAAAAAGATTCATTTTCAAAAAGGTACTGTACCTGTTTTATTATCTTTATACAATGCTTACCTTCCTCTGCAGCCTCCTGTATGGCTCCTCACATACTATCTTACCTATTTGGAGATGGCAGAAATATGCACAGCAACTGAATATAAGTTTTGAAACACTGCTGTATCTTACCTAAACCTGATGATGAAGAAACACTTCCTGTAATGGAAGACGTTTCCATTTGGTCTGTCAATAGTCCTTCCATTAAAGGTAAAGATAATTCAGAAGAAGGAACAGATGAATCATAGATTCCAGAATCTCGAGGCATGTCTTTCAGATTGGAAGCTTTAACAACATGTAACAATGGCTGAAGGACAGAGCTGCCACCACCTTCAATGTCCTGAGTTTCTGCATCTTCTCCAAGGTCTAAGTGCTGAATTATACAGTGAGAGTCTGAATTCCCCACTGAAATATTTATATCTGTTTTCAGGTAAAAATCACCATCCATCACCTGTTTATTCACCAAGTCATTTAAAACCAAGCCAGAATCAAATTTTTCCATGACAGGCTCTGAGTAGTGTAAAGAAGGTGGAGGGAAGGGAATAAATTGTTTCTCAAACCAATCTGGTTCCTGATCAATGAACTGATGCATATTGCAAATAGCAACATAAAGGGACCTCCCAGATTTGCTCCTGAAATAATTCCTTTTACTAATGTTAACAGGAAACACATCTGAATCCTGTACACTAAGATCTCTGGAGTGTAAGTGTGAGTAGAGCTGGGGGAGATTGTCCATGAGTTTGTATTTTGTGCTTAGATCCAGAATAGCAGGGATGTCTCCCTCACAGGAGTAATCAAAGTAGACTGCAATGAACTTGCAGAGGTCAGCTGAATTCTGCTTTGCCTGACGAAGCTTCTCTGCAACAGTCAACACAGCAAACAGAAAGAGTTCTCCTTTTCCTGCATCTTTGGTGACTCCTCTGTGCTTCCAGGTCTTTTTTTCAACAAAGTATTTCATTCCTTTGGAACACACAATGATGATAAACTGGGACTCGTTTATTTTTTTAATAAGCCACTCCTTCTGATCTTCTTTACAGTTTTTTAGATCTTCCCACAAATCTAAAGCCACCTGGAAAAGAAAAAAAAATTCTGGTTGATATTAACTTTTATGTATGCAAACCCAAGCAGTTCCTTTAAAAAAAGCACTATGGATTTGATACATAGCAGTATTTCTTGGGGAATAAAAAGAACATAGAAAATGTGGCTGCATCAAGTACATTACAATTTACTTATGGAATCAAATTTGATATCATCAACCCACAATAAACAATTGTGCTTGCCTTGAACAGTTTACCATTGTATGTCTGGGTCCATAATGGGCTGAATGTAACGGAAGCAACAGAATCGTGGAATTGTTTAGATTGAAAAAGACCTTTAAGATAAAAACCAACCATTCACCCAGCACTGCCAAGTCTACCACTAAACCATGCCCCAAATGCCATATTCACTTACCACCCCTGCATACTAATGAAGTGTGATGCCAATAATTTTCATATCTAGACAGAAACCTAATTAGTCCCTATAATATCAAGTCCTTCCAGTTAGGATGCAAAACAGCAGCAGTTTTATCTGATGAGAAAGCTCTGAAAATTTTATCCTAAGAGTTACTTTTATTTTGTACTTTGTCAAGCTCTCTGGCCATTTTACACGTTCTGAAATGCTGGTGTACACCAAGGGATGGGACACAATGCTTTATCTCACAGGAGGAATGAGTAGTAGGGTAAGAGGAAAAAAAATAAATGCAAAAAACTTGCATGATAGACGCACACCAAAACCACTTATAAAATCTTTGAAGCATTTTTCCAGAGAACAAATATTTTTGCTCTGCTATGTATCACCCATAGCAGAGTGGAAAACTCTGCCCCATCAGAAGACAGAGCAGGTGGATGCCCAGAACACAAGGACTGCTGAAAACTGCTACCACACAGTTGGCTACAGGAGGAAAGTGATCCTGCCTGGAGTGCTCAGTCAGCTGGACTGGATGATCACTGTCAGTTCCTTCCAAACAGACAACTCTGTTCTGTGCATGGGGAAGAGGAGTCATTTTACTGCTGCTTGGGAGATGCAAGGTAGTTTTGTGTCTGGTTTTGTTTCTGTTCTTCAAAATCCTGTGTGACCTGCTATCTGTGAGAAAGGATTTTTTATTATGGATAAGTTATTATTTTAAATGGCTATTAAATGCCACTGGTTTTAGCCTTTATGAGAAAACATTCCAATTCCATATGAAAAATACTTGTGCAACTCTTCTGTTATGCACTGAGCATCACTTTCTGTATTAAACTCCACAGTTTTATCAACAAAATACATTATTTCTCTACATAGATGCTATCAATATTTTGTTATATCAATTTTAAATGATGCCTGGGATCATGGTACTTTGTTACAGCAGTAAGAGCTCACCTCACTATTCCAAAGAGGAACAGTACAGCAGAGCTTAAATACACCTCTAAAAGGGGTTGTTCAAGTAAGTTACTTATGAAACACTTTATCCTGAACTGTTGGAACAGAGGAAAAAGTTGTGACCACCCTCACCAAACACGTGAGGCCTCGGTTGTGTTTCTGTGTTTGGTCAGCAGAGAGCAGGGTTGCTGTAAGGAAACCCAGCTCCAGCTCATCCCGTTCACATCCCGGGGCTGGGAGGGAAAATGCAGCACAGAGAGACCAGCGATTGTCCTGCCTTTTTCCAGCTGAAAAGTGAAAAACTGGCCACATACTGATTCTGTTTCAGACGGCAGTATGAGATTCTAAGCCTACTCATTCAAAGTAGCAATTCCAATGTCTCTCTCACAGCTTTCAAACAAAAACGAGAAAGAGTTGCTGATTTTACAGTATTAATGGAACAGAAGGGAAGTAAAAAAATAAAAATCAATTAGTAAGTACATACTGTCAACAAGTAATCCCAATAATGCAGTTTTGGCTCTATGAGTAGAAGTGTTGAGAGATTCAACTTCTTTTCAATTACAATAAAAAACATATTTTAGGAACACCAAAGTACATCAGGCAGACAACACCACCTCTTTGTGGCTGCTGACTATAATGATGCAAGGCCTACTGAACAGAAAAAGCACTTAATTCAAAGAAAGCTAAAACATGGCTGCATGAAAGTCCTGGAATCATGATCCTCCTCTATTCTGTCTGTTTGGGTTGTTTTGCTTTTTTGGGTTTTTTTTACACTGGATAAGATCTGTTCATTTCCCCAAGTAAAGTAAATTTATACAGCCAATATTTAGAAAAATAACAGAAGTTATCTCTGTGGAAAGCAGGGACTGAAATACCAACTTTTCAAGAACAGAATTCTGGGAGAGCTGTTTCAATTAAGGAGAAGTTGTTTACATATGAAATGTTGAGTTTACCTCACAGCCACAGAAGTCCTGAAGAAAATAAGCAAAGCACTGGATGACATTAATGTGTTTCTGGCAATCTTTACTGGAATAGCAGATGAACACCTTTGGCCGGGGACGAAGTCTTTCCACATGGAGACCTGCAGTATATGCTGAAGATTCTGAGCTCTCCTCATCTAGATGGGAATATATATTTTCTAAATTGGAAGAGAAAAGAGTTCACACTATAAAGCTTGATTTTGTTTTGGGTTTTTTTATTACTTTTGTAGGCTTTTTACTAATGCACACACAGTAATGGGGTTTTTTTCTGAAGACTTTCCTCTCCATCCTGAAAAAGAAAAGTTGCACACACTCTACTTATCCAGTTCAAGAGTTGCTACATGTGGAATACACTTTTGAAGTTAAATGTGCAGTTATTTCTGTCCAACTCAGAAAACACAAAGTTTATTTTATAGATAGAATGAGGTTTTTCACCTTTATCCAGCTTCAAATCTCTGTTCAAATTTTATGAGCCTAAAAGATGTATCATCTTCAAGAGTTTCCTGTCTAACTAAGTCTCATGTTATAAAAACCCCAAACCACAACATAAGCCAGGTAAAAATATTAAACTCCAGGTCCAGAGACCCCTTCAGGATATCATACAGGATCTCTCTAGTGTATATTACACACTTGTGTTTGGACATTAATTTGACATTAATTTGAATTAAGATATGATTAATTTAAATTAAAATAGCTATTAGTGTTTCCTTCCTTGCATAGATGCTTTTACGCTGGAACAAAAATGTCTGGCCTTTTGGCAGACTAATTCAATCTAGTTCTACAGCTGATTAAGCTAATTTGGAATAAAGCATGAGTATTTCAAAATACAAATATCCACCTAGGGATTCAATTCAGAACAATTCATCAGGAATAACTATTCTGGAACGACTCTCTCTGTAGACAAATCCTCAGTGTCTGGGTTTTTTGTTGGAACTGTGCTAGCTGTGAGCAAAGGGATAACTACAGGAGACCAGAAGGTAAAAGGATTTAACCCAGCTGGCACAGAGCACCTGCAGTATATCTCAGTGCCAAAATTCAGGTGGATAACACAGATATGTGAGGTTTGGAGAAGTAATCTCTTTTTCCATTATTCATGAAGCCACATGATTCTCCAAATTCTATATAAAAAGCCAATGTATTTTTTAACACTTAAATGTATCAAGTGTTGCTTGCCAGCTCCAGGATACAGAGGAGAAGTCAGCAAGGAAGGATGGAATCTAAGTTAGAAAAACATCTGCAAGCAGGGCTTAGAGTAAATTTAGGAAGATGGCTTAGAATGAAAGGTAAAGACAACTTCCAGGAAAGTGTGCAAATCTGGAATAGTAGCTGAAGATAGTATTCCAGACAGCACTGTGAATTGTATTGGCATCACATGGCTTTACTTACCTTCTGATTTAAAATAAATATGAATTAGATATTTCTGAGTAAAATAAGGGAATGTTTAAAACGTATCTATTTACAAATCTGTTTGTAATCTACATGGTCACATAGCACTTTCTCAAATAAAAAGAAACGTGAAATAAAAAATCTTTTCCAATATTGGTTTTGTTCTTTCCTTTTTACAGTGAAGCCTTGATCTGTGCTACAATACTGTCTAGGCAACCATCAAGCACTAATTAGGAATTTGCTACAGGTTTCAATACACAAAAAAGCTGAGGGGAGGAAGGACAGAAAAACAGAAAAGAAAGCAGTTCAGATAAAGGAATTTCCGGAGTTAACCTACCCATTAAGACTGTTTTGGTTGCAAAAGGATATCTTTAAATTGAGCTTTGTACTGAGCAACCCCTCCTACCTTGCTGCTTCTTGCGGCACATGACGGTGAAAAGCGTGGCGAACGCAGAGATGACCACCAAAGGCACCGTGATGGCAACGGCGCGGATGGGGCCGGCCCACGGCGAGTGCACTGGGGGAAAGAAAGCACAATCAGCCACGTGCAAATATGCTAAACTACAATTACCTGAACACATCTTCACACTGGGAATGCAAAACTGCTGCAGTACTCTGTTATCAGGTAATTCTTGAAGATACACTGGGCCCAAACGTCATGTTCTGATCATTTCAAATCAGGTTTTATGGTGGCTGCCCCACTGCCACAGGATCAGTGACTCACACAAGCAACAAGAGCTGCAACTCAAACCAGCCCCAGGAGAACAGCCCTGTGCCAGGTGTAGTTTTGATGAGACATGCAGTGGTCATTTGGACCTGACATGTTTTGGTTCCAGGGTGCTGAACTTGCCCCATAGAAAGAGCTGCCTTCCTGCAGAGATCACCCTCAGCAATGTGCATTAGGATCAGTGCTTCTACCCACTGCCTCCATCTGTGGCTGTTTTGAGGCTGCAGTCACACTCTGAAATCCTGTTTAGCTTCTCAAAAACAGGTCTGATCCACAGGTGTGTGAAGCATCCACCTGACAGGTTTTCCAGACCTCTCAGTTTGGTACCAGGGCTGAAGGACAAAGGTGATGAGTTTCATTGCCCTGCTCCCACGGTTTCATTACCCTGTTCCCACACTAAAACACTGTCAGTCACATGCAATTAAAGTTAGGATTCCTCATATCCACATATACATCAAAAGCCACTTTCCCACAAAGATTTCCAGTGATGGATTGATCTAAATTCCACTAAATATAAATGTAGAGATGCACATGTGCAGGCTCAAGTGTCAACTCTACTCTTTTTCCATTAGGTCAAAAATCACAGCACAATTACCTCACTAGTCTTGTTTATGGAACAGAGGTCAAATAGAGACTTATTTACAACATAACTAAAACAGAATCTAAATTATTACAATAAATATAGTATATTGTTTAAAAAACAGAACTCATACCTGGTTTTAGTGCATAGTGCATTGTTTTCCTTGTTGTATTAGTGTCATCAACCAGCTTGGAAAAGTAAAAAATTAATTTTATTTATTTTCTGCAATATGCGAAATAACTGTAACAGCTCTTATGACCAAATGTGAAGAAAGTTACTGTTCAAATAGTTAAAACTGAACAGCAGCACAAACTACTATAACAAAAATTGACCAAGCAACAGAATTCCAATTAACAAAAATAAAAATCAAAGTCCAGGAATTATGCAGGCCCAAAAGTTCAATTTAAGGTACAGATGAAAGTGCTGTGCACTCAGGGAAGCAAAGCTATGGAAAGGTCAAGAACATTCTAGAAAATTTACTTGCCCAAGTTACTTCAGTAGGGATGCCCAAAGTTCAATTCTACCAGTGTGATTTAAAATACTTTAATTTTTCTCCATTTTCCCATTAACATCCTCACTTAGGTGTTATACAAAAGACTGTTCACAAATCTTACCTCAATTATATAATCCCCCGGAGATACGTTCTGAAGAACACAACTTGTAGTGTCTGTGTTCTGCTCCTGCATCAAAGAAAGAACACTTTGCAAGCCATTCACACACTTTTAAAACCTAATAAAGAACTCACATTGATTTAGAAATAGGCAGTGCTCTCTTGTATTAACACACCTTAAACCAGCAGAACTAAGCCTGCCCATTCAATTACACAATTATCCTCTGCCTGCAGAACTAACCTGTGTCATCCAGGTCCAAGGGAGCCCTCAAGCCTGGTTCTGACTGATGAGTGCTGTCACAGTACAACTGCTATTTACATAAACACTTCCAAAGAGTTTTACAATTTTAAAACTGACACTATTTTATATAAAGTTTTTAAAGCTTCTGTAAGACCTTAGAACACCTCATGGTAATAGGTTTTGTGCTTTTAAGAGCTTCAAAGCTCAGCCACGTACCTGTTTGCAGGTCTTTTGCTTAAACGGCCCTTCATGCTTAAGTTTGTAGTGAAGAAAGTAGTACCTAAACCCAAAGTTGTGAGGTGCATGATCAAAGGACACTTGCATGTTAAAACCTTGCTGGGTAACATTCACATTCCTTGGCTTCCAGTCTGTCAGAAGAGATATTCATGAATCACAAAACAACTCTTCAAGTACAGTAACTTTTTGCAAGATTAATATATTGAAATATTACATTTGACTTACAAGGTTTGCAGACAAGGTTTTCTGGCTGTAGCAACAATTCACATGCTACAAATATAAATAAAAAATATTAATTATACAGTATCAAACTGCTATGCTATTTACACAGGAAAAGAACAAGGGCAAAAGTAGGGAGTTCATCATTTCTTTCCCACACTCTAATATGCCTGGACTAAATACATTTTGCAAACTTAACTTCTTTGGTATGATTTCAAGTCCCTTCTCATCTTCATATGTGAAACAGAGATCCATTAATTTGAATATCACATTTCTTAGTGAGGCAAAAGGGATTAACACCAGGTGCAGCATGTCAGGAGAGAAAGTTAAAACTAGTCTTAAATACATTTTCTTAGAGTAAGTAAGTATGCAGAGCACTGCTACCAATGGTACAGCAGTCTGCATTAACAGATGGACTTTAAAATACCTTAGGAAAGTTTTACAGGGAAAAACCCCCTTAGCAGGACAAATATCAGCAGTTCACCCCAAAGGGTACTTGCAGTTTCTCACCATACTGTGTGAGCACTGAGGAGCTTATTCTTCTCTCTACCTCCAATGAGAATTGCCAAGTAATTTCAAGAAATTCAACTTGATCTGCTGCTATCTAATTTCACATGTACTCCTCTACATCTGTCTCTAGACAGCTGTTTTTAAGTTGTAATCTCAAAAGCAAGAAACAACCTGCCCTTCTTCACAATGTCCAGAGAGGAGCAAACCATCTTCCTGAGTTAAATGATCCTGAGAGCCACAGGAACAACCCTGCTCTAGGCAAACCTGAGACTTTTCTTCTGGTTGCTGCCTAACACACACAATTGCACACCACAGAGTCAGCTATGGGAAGCAAATTCTTTCTGCTTAACACCCAGATCTTCCTTCCAAGACAATGTCAGTAGTTGCTTATCCCAGACTCATCCAACATCATCATCCACTACATTCCTTTGCTGGGAAACCCAAAATGCTGGGGAGAGGAAAGACCCACTGAAGAGATGATATGCAATACCATATTATATGCAATGCTATATTATATGCAATACTATATTATATACAATAGCATATTATATACAATACTTACATCTAGTTCGGAAGAAAAATGGGTGATAATTACTTTCATTTTTAATGGAAGGAAAAGGAACAATCTTTACAAAGTAATCGGTTTCAAACTTCAAATTTACAAAGGGCTGGGACTCCATTCCCTACAAAAAAGACAAGATTGCAACATATTTTAAAATCAACTATTACAGTTGATATAACAGTTGAAATACTGAAAGTATTTTTCAAAACAAGCCCACAGTTTTGCAATTAAAGGCTCAAATTCATACATTAAGAAAGCTTCATCTACCCCTCTATTCCAATCTGACGTGAGGAATCTCAATACACAGTTGGATGTAGACTATTACAGATGTGCATCTGTACTCCAGAGTCACCAAAATGAGAGTTCTCAACTTCAGGAAAACTTCTGTTGAAAGGGACAAGACCTCCTTCTAAAGCAACAACCATTAATTTCACCAATAATACTTTTGGGAACCAACCAACTCTTTGACAGGGGCATGGAGCAATAGGACAAGGGGAAATGGCTTCAAACTGAAAGAGGGTAGGGTTAGATTAGATATTGGGAAGAAATGCTTCAGTGTGAAGAAAGTCAGGCCCTGGCCCAGGTTGCCCAGAGAAGCTGTGGCTGCCCCACCCACCCCTCCAAGTGTTCCAGGCCAGGCTGGATGGGGCTTGGAGCAACCTGGGATAGTGGGAGGTGTCCCTGCCCCTGGCAGAGGGGCTGGAACTGGATGACCTCTAATGACCCAAACCGTTGTAGGATGATAAACATTTTCAAGGCTACTCACACAGTCAAACAACACTGAAACTTATCTTGAAACAAAGCACTTACTGTTCGTTTAAAACCGGGGCTGAGCTGCTTTGGATCCTTTAAAAACATCTGCTGGCATTGTCTTCCCTCTGATTTCAACTCCTCAAGTATTACTCGAAATCCCTTCAGGTATTCAATCCCTACAAACAGCAGGGCATTTAAACAGAAGATTATTATTTCAAAATGCATAATGTGGTGTTTTATGTAATTTGTATTTCATTTGTCTTTAAAAATTAAAACTTATCAGTCATACAAAGTATGTTTGTATTTAATACCTGTTGTTGTACGTCAGTTCTGCACATTCCATCCTGCCTATCTAGAATTCAGTCTTTGGCAAAGGCTACAATTACTGCAGACTTGTGTAATGCTTAGAACAGAGGGGCCCACGTCTCATCTGGGGCTTCCAAATTGCCACTGCAATAGAAGTTATCAGTACTTTCTTCATCTTCAGAAATACTTTACAGTAACTTCACATTTCCATTCCTACCAATCAAACATAATATTTTGATGGCAAATTATAGAAATATTCCTTTACAAATTTTACTATCATCTCTGAGACTACCAGATTAAAATGATAACAATTGTTACAGCTTCTTCAGTTCTAGTACAGTAAAGGATAACAGAAAACTTGACTTAAATGGAATGGAATTTATTCCAGTACATGTATACTTCCAGTTATTTATAACTGCTGCCAGAACTACACCCATTTTGTTCAAGTTACTCTAATACAACTATCTCAGCACAGTGTCTTTACAATGTTCTCATCACAGAATTACTTCATGACGTGACTAAACTGAGTCACAGTGATGTGAATATCCCAGGAATATGCCAGTGCTACCCTGTGACAGTTTTGTGGCTCAGGTATCAAAGGCACTGCACAACTCCTTAACTCTCACAACTCCATCTAATTACATCTCCTCAATAGTATTACACATATTTAGCACTGACACAGACATAGCTTTTGTAAACTAAATGCTACATAAATCAAAATGGACTCATTTCAGTTCGACCTATGCTTGTCAAACCAAAAAATAAAATCCCAAATGTATCGTTTCCACATTTTCCACCACCTCCTCTGGTTCATTAGTTTTCACAGGTTTGTGTCTTTAGATTAATGTTTTATAATTTTGTGGAAGATAAAGTGTTGCCAAACGTGTTCTCAGTATTCTATGGAACAAAAGCACTATTTGTCCTTACATGAAGACCCTGACAGAAAAAGTGTCCAGTTCCCATGTTACCCGAGCTGTCTGCACAGCAGTTCTGTCCTCACACTTCCCAAAGGATTAACCTCTGCTGATTACAAGGAAGAACACCAGGCTTTGTTTCCCATGGATGTTTGATCCACCCAGTCTGCATGCTTCCAACTCCACAATTCTGCACACTTCAGTGGAAAAAACAGGAGCTTTGCAAAGATGTTAAGAATTCCTTTCTTCTTACGCTGTTTGTGTCAATGATTCCAAGCATTACTTAATTACTTGACTCAATACCTGTGACCAAACCCATGATCAATGAGTCCATTTCCCTCTAGAACTTACCAATGGCATTTGCTGTCCAAAGGATCACCACAGCCACCTGCTCCTGGCATGCAAACTGACTGATGGTGATGTTCTGCACATCTCCTATCACGTGTCTTCCCACTGAATTCAGGTAAGGAGTACAGTCTAAAAATATGGACAAATAAGCACTTTTAGAAAAACATTCTAGCTGACATAAATTCCTAACATGTCTTCAAGACTGAGCAAAGTAAAACTGTAAGACTGAGCAAAGTGCACCATTTTCTGTAAGTACTATACAGCAAATCTAGATGAAGTTTTTGTCTCAAGGCACCAAAACCCACAAAGCTTCACAAATCACTGAGCACAGCCACTTTCACTGGTTGCCAACCCACAGTTCACAGGATTCCCAAGGAAATGACCAGTTTATACCACCAGTATAAACCTGTACCACACGATGGGACTCCCAAAGGAGAACAACTTTTCCTTGTAGTTGTTCAAAGGAATATGAAGACTGACATTAATTTTGTGCATGTACAGGGCTCAAAGCAAGAGAATGTTGGTCAATGATCAGGCACATATGAGAACAATAAACCCTGTGAAGCTTGAGAATTGCTCAAGAAGAGCTTTTTAACCACAATACTGCTTGATCCTGACCACAAAGAACCTACTGCCTAAATCCACGTCCTCTCCACCGCCCATTCTGCAGCCACAGACCTCCAGACCACTTAACTACCACTGGATGCACTCAGGACTGGTTTTGTCTTGTTATCCTCACAAAATACAGTGTATTCCCTAAAGTTACAGCTCCACAAACATGTGAATTACAGAAAACCTTAGCTTTAATTAAGAAAACAAAATATAAGCAAAAGATTCCTGACTTTCTTGTTGAACTTTATCATGTCTTTTTGTTTTCAAAACAAGAAAACAAATAAACCCAAATTTTATTACTTTTAAAGCTTTTCAATATTTAGGCTCATATTGTATGGCAAGAAGAGAAATACCAGGCAGGGAATTCACCAGTTGTGGAGCACAGTATAAATGAAGATGGGTGTGCAAAAACAAACATTCTGTTCCTGAACTAGTGAAAGCAACAAAATCCAGAAGAAATTGATCAGTAGATTGTACATTACTGACTGATCATTAATTCAAAATAACTGAGATCATTTATATGCTATATGTTCACCTATACAGAGCGTGTAGAAAAGAAACATGAAAAATCAAGTGCTATGATTCACCAGTGCAGGAAATTCTAATTTAATTCAGAGGTGTGATCTTAAGGGCAAGGAAAGAAGAATTATTAACTGTAAGGGAGATTTAGAAAATGGTTTTTTACTAAGAATAACTATGGCAAGGGGTCTTTTATTTAACTGTCACAGACATAAGAATAGAAGAGTCAGTCCAACACTGCCTTTTACAAAAGCTGGGCAGTCGGTACCGACTCTGCTGTTTGCAAAACTCGGTTGCTACGAGGGAACTCAGTGACAGCATGGACTTCCTCCTAGGAGGATAGAGGATCTCTTTCAATGGAAAGTTTGAAGTAACTGGTTTTTGCTCGGTCTGGATCTAATTAATAGCAAGCCCAGGATTTTGGATCCTGGTTACTAGAATTTTATGGTCAGATGACAATTTGCCAGAATGGAATACAGCACAAACGCCTGAAGTTTGACTGCAAGTCACTGATTCACAGTTTTAAAGAACAACAGTTTTAGGAAGAAAACAGAATGGAAAAATCACACTTTTTAGGAAACCACTTCTTTTACCTGAATACAAGTGACATACTAAAAAATACACATTGCTTTTTCACCTGAATAAATAATCTAACCCACTAATTTAGCATCATAAAACACAGTTTGCTAGAGTTGATGTGTGGCAAAATAAAAGCCTTTAAATCACAGCCAGCAAGCCAAATTCTCTTTTGTGCTGGCTTATTAAAGGTAAATATGTATTTCCATACCACGTGAGCTCTTTAGTCTTCATATCAGCAAGCTCTTTTCCTAGTCCTGCAGAACTCAAATAACTCCTTTGTCCAGGAAGCACACAGTGCCAGCAGAATTGTGAATTAATACTTCTCATTGGTTAAGCACAGTTTCTGGTGCCAGAATTAATGGAAAAAACATGACACATACTAGGATTTAAACAGACTCATTGTGTTAACTAAATGAGGGGATCTCTGTTCTGACTGCTATTATTTCCCAGCTTTCTTTATGCAGATTTAAAAAAAAAAATTGTACTTCTTTTGTAGTGATCACCTACATCTTGTACAATGTGACACACTTGAATTTTGCTCATTTTTAGTATTAAGATCAAATTAGATTAAAAATGTTCTATCTCAAGACACACATTATGCCATTTTCACCCCAAATTACACATCAGAGAAAAGCTGTATAAAGCTCAAAAGAATCCTTTCCTGTATCTTTGTGTGTACTGAACCTTTCAGTGACTACAGTTTTACACAGAATAATTTTCTATAATGTTCCAGTCAAATACTGGGCAAATTATGTAGGCCAACCTGCAAGAGAAACTACTACAAATTGTTAAGATAGTTTTATTAACAGTGAAACACAGAAGGAGATCTACAGACCCAGAAGACATAGATTTTCTAGATTTTAAGATTATGTCAATATTGAAGAGTTTATGCCATTCTTAGAGCCAGTTTAACAGACATGTTGCCATATATTGACAACTGGGATGGAGTCCTTGATTTGTGTGAATATAGTGCAGATTTTCAACTTACTGTCATATTTAAAGGTGATGTTGAGTAGTCCATTGTTCTTTGTGACTGACGACAGCCCCTGTAGAGAAAAAACAAGAGGAAGGAAAGCCTGAATATAGTATTTGCATGAAGCCATGAAATTGTGGTTGAAGTATTATGATCTGCCCAGTAGATGGGAATCACAGAAGCTTTATTTTTGGAAGAAAATTATGTGATACTCTCAACTTCCACCATCTAGGTGAATTGTGTCTGTACAAAAACCACATCTTTAATCAGTGTTTAATAACAAATCAAATTGGGTTCTCCAGGGGAAACAGGGTGCAAGGGAAGAGAATGTCAGCCTAAAAGGACTCCACAGCCATGAAAAGGAGTATCAGAAGTTCCAAGAGAGCACCACTGCAGAAACCCATTATGCTACCTCAGACACCCTTTTCTTTTATCAAATACCATTAAAGCAGATACTGCAAACTGAACATCAACCAGAGAGCTGCTCTGCCAGGGTGAAAACCAGGCTGATGAATCTGCTGTCTTTTCCCTCCTTATATATAGAAAAGAACTTTGATCCTCAGAGACACAATACCTTCCCCTTCAGAAAGCACTGAAATCATTTTGAAACACAAAATGGAGCATCACCCCCACAAGACACAAAGCTGAAAACTGGAACTGATTCTTATGAGACAATATCATTCCCTGAAAGGCAAATAACATCCTATTTCCCATCAGCTTTAAAAAAATACCACCCATTTACACAGAACTGTATCTGGGTTCTCTGCCACAGTGCAAACAGCAAAAGCCAGCAGTGTGAGGGGCCTGCAGCAGGGATCAGATGTTGTCAGGATCACGCCCAAGCACTCACTGTGTGCCCCTCCACAGCCAGACCCAGGTATGGACAAAGAAAAACAAGGCAGAGGCTGTCAAGTTAAAAAAAAAAATAAAGCACTTCCTAAAGGATTAAAGGAATTCAGACCTTGGTAGTATTGTTACAAGTTAAATTTGTAATCTCACTTTCTTCTTAGGTGGCTTTTCATTTGTTTGAGTTTGATTTAGCTTGGCATTGAACCAGCACTTATACAAAAAAGCTTCCTGAAACAGGCTGTAACTTTTCTATTAATACCTGTTCTATTATGACTCACCTTCTGTTTCTCTAAACTTGATTAAATGTCATTTAACTTACTGCAAAACAAAGACATGATTTATTTGATTTAAAAAACCACTAGGAAGTAACTACTGACTTTTTATATTTATAAAGGGAGATTAACCCTCAAATTAATTGATACTTGTCTTCCTTTTGTCCTAGAGATGAAGTTTTGAGAGACATAAACTTTACCAAACTCCAGAGAAAATTAGCACATATATTTTAATTCATTACATAGGATTTTTATATGCTATATGAAAATAAAAAGGCAACACTTCTCCTTTAAATACATTTCTACTGGGATTATGGTGACATAACAAAATATATAACAGTAGAAGCATAAATAAATATATCACAGTAATTGATAATTTAGATGAAAAAACCAGACATAAGCCAAACTCTGCTGAACTTATGAAGCACATAAGACTTACTGCCAAATTTTGCCAAAATTTGCTCCCAAGTGTAGAAAAGGTGCAAAAAGGCTGCAGTAATAGTGAGAGAATTAAGGTCACCTTAAACTATTGAACTAGACAATTGTTGTATTAGCTGTAAGTTAAAACATGTAAAACATGTAATTTCATCATGCTAAACTTTAGTATTAAACCCTCAACTACCTACTGCTGTGAGTTTAAAAATATATTCTTCCAGGAGGCATTCCCTTGGTTGTGAATTAAAGTAATTGTGCTTTTTAGATAGCTCATAGCTAGGAGAACTTGTTTAGAGCATCTTACTTTAAACCTATAAATACTAATGTTACAGCCTAAGGGCTCTACATTCTCAGTTAATTGTCCTTGCCCATGGCAGGGGGGTTGGAAGTGGATGATGCTGAAGGTTCCTTCCAACCCAAACCATTCTCTGAATCTATCATTAATTAACCAGGAACATTTGTTGAATTTACATTTGTTTAATTTAATTTATTCTGAACTTTACTAGAGAGCAAGTCTTTGTTTCTGGGAGCTTTGTCTACAAAATCCCTGTGGTCTACATACTTCTATACACGTGGACTGAGAAGAAATAAATAGGAAAGAAAACAGACAAAATATCTTTTCTGAAGAACTTGAGACCACTGATCTTTGAACAGATAATCCAAGTTGAAATGCACACATATTAAATTACAAATAGCCTGATTTGTCAAAAAGCTGGGGGAGCAGAGGAAGCATTAGCCACATTAAAGCTCACATTATGTGAGCACAGAACTCCACAGAAAACATGATAAGCTAAAATCCAAACTCCGTATGTACATTGGGCAAGCAAGCCAGGAAGAATTTCCATCACACATCACACACCTCAAATCACAGAGGTCAATGCTGGATCTGTTTCTCAATGCATATAAACAGCCTGAATGATTAAGATCCCAAGATATCTTAAGTCAACACAGATCTAAGTAAGACCAACACACATCATCTCCTGCAGAAAAACAGCTCATTTGCATGTTCAAGGCATGTACAGGCATTTCATTTTATTCAAACAGCTGTCTTTGAACATGAAAGAGCACAAGCATTAATAAAAGGCAAAGATTATTACATGAAGTTAACCTCTAATTTTGTTTAAATTTTTTTAATACCCAACCCTCATTTATAGTAACAGCTCAGTAATGAAATGCATTTATGAAAACTTTCACCCATTCCTAGGCCAGAGAGGAACAAAGTTAGGATTACATATCCAGAAATAAAGCTTAAATGAAATTTGTAACCACAGGAACTAATTGTGCCTCCAAGAAAAGTTAAATTTAACTAATGTCTGCTGTCAGGCATAAATTAAATACAATTGAATGAAATGAAAAATCTGTTTGATTTTATTGAACTTTTTCCTTTCTGCTTTTTAACCTAGAACATACAGTGTTTCATATTTGAAAGAAACTTTTTTTTTTTTTTTTTTTACATCTGACAATTCCTGCCAGAGATAGCATTGGTGATAGAAATGGATGGGTGATTTCAGAATAGTTCTATGACTAATACTTAATTACAAATAATATTGAAATACACTCCAACATTCATCTTTTGAGTAAACACTCTTTCATTCAAGAAAGCCAATTTCTGTGTGTGAATAGGAACTGTCAGGCAGCCACCTGAACATCAATACTGGGAAACACAGAGAGATGCTAGCACTAATTACAGAAATGTGGTAGAGGAGGTAGGAAATCACTACCCCTCAAGCACAGCCTTGTGCAGCAGACCAAAACAGTAATCATGATTCATCTTTCACATGTTGTTAATCAATGCACACATGGTCCTAATTTCACACTCCCACGAGGCAAACTGAAGGGACAATTGTTTTTGAACTCCAACATCAAGATGAATAATCAATGTTTATCATAATCATTGCTCAGTAAAACAAGGGCTTTGTATTTGACATCTGCTCTTCTTGTTTTAAAGCTTTATTGATGCTTTCGACCGAATAAAAATATTTTCTATTTCTAGCATCACCAGTAAAATGATGAATTATCTGTATTACTTAGTTGCCTGCATTTAGAATTGCTTTTAAGAGAATACAACAAAATACATAATCCATGTTGATGTTTGCTATATAAATTGTGTGTACTCCATTGACTGCAGAATTAATTCTAAGCCCTGGGTGGATGGGTTTGTACTGTTATTACTTATAAACTTCATGTGACTGACAACTGCAGCCATGCATTTTGTTCAGACTTACCTTTTTATATATATATATATATATATATTCCTGCATTGCATGCACTGATTATGGGAATAGCATTTTAAAAAAACATCTCAGTGACACTAAAAAGTTATAATTTAAGTGAATTAAAGGAGCAACAGACTTCTTGGTGCCTATTTCATATTTTAAAGAGGAACCTAGACTCTTCTAAATAGGCTGGTTTTAACTTCTTTAACTAAGTTGGCATCTTTTCTGTTGGTTCTTATGTAAGCAACATAATTTACAAGAAGCTCCCAGATTTTGGTTGGTTGTGAGGTGGTGGCTCTTTAGTGTTTCACTGCTTCATCTGCAGAGCTGCTGCCCACAGGTTCAGCTGCAGAGAAGCTCAATGTGTCTTCAGAGCACCTCGAATTTGACCTGAGACATGGAAGGCCCAGCACTGCTTTTCCTTCACTGTAAATTATATATTAGCTGGGAACAAAAACCATCACTTTTGAACATGAAGGAACGTCACAGAATAATAGAAGCATTTAGGTTGGAAAATACTTTTGGATTCCTGAGTCAAACCAAGCCAGCACTGGCAAACTCACCACTAACCCAGGTCCCTCAGTGCCACAACTACACAGCTTTTAAACACCTCCAGGGATGGTGACTCCACCACTGACCAGGGCCAGTGACTGACAACTCTTTTGGTTTAGAAGCTTTCCCTAAAACCCAAACAAAACCTTCCCTGGCGTAACTTGAGGCTGTTTCCTCTGGTCCTGTCACTTGTTACCTGGGAGAAGAGACTGACCCCACCTGGCTACAATCTCCTTTCAGGTCTTGTAGAGTGACAAGGTCCCCCCTGAGCCTCCTTTTCTGAAGGTTTAACACCACCAGCTCCCTCAGCTTTTCTTCATCAGACTTGTGCTCCAGCCCCTCCAGCAGCTTCCTTGTCCTTCTCTGGACACACTGCAGCACCTTTTCTTGCAGAGAGGGGCCCAAAATCCCAGATTATCCTGTCACAGAAGCTGGTTACCTGGTCCTTCCCTAACACATCCTCATCAACAACAGCCTGTCATGTACTGAGATACCAGTTTTTCTTCCATGCTGCTTGTGAAAATTCAGTGGTCAATCTCCAGGTGGTAGCACATTATTTGTACACAACTGTCCCTTAGGCTGTCTGGTAGATCCCTCAGGCCCTTCCTCTGGTCTGGAAGAGCCCTCCTTTCACATGAACCTTCTTGTGCTTTTTCCCAGCACAGCTCAGCTTTCCAGGGAGTAGATGCCTGGTGACCAGAGGCAGGCACTAAACACATCTCCTTGTTTTAGAACTGTCAAGCCTGTTCACATCTACCATACTCCTTCTCCATCTCCCAGAATACAGCTTTTTACCCCAGTTTGAGCCCTGTGACTTGGAAACACACCATGAAACATCCACACTAACCTTTCTTAAAAAATGTGCTAACTGATTTAACCAAGAGTCAAAACCATCTAAGTAGGAAATTCAAAACCAGGACTGTATGGATAACCCAGAGTGAGATATGAAATTATATAATACCATATTGCAAAGTGAGTCATAATCCAGGTATAGCAAAAAAAGCCATTTTAAGTAAAAAACTGTGATACTAAATTTACTTGGAAGAGTAACATGTAATACTTCTTTTCCTAAACCAAACACAAGGAACTCATACTCCCCTTGAGCTGTCCTGACCTTCTGTGATTATTAAATATCTCAATGACATTATCCATGGTTTTATGGATGACTTCCCGTATTTTGTAATTACATTTTGTCTGAACAATCCTTCTGCCACTTCAATGATATGGTATTCTCAAGGTCCTCCTATCAGGAAAGGATATTGAAATGAACAACTGCTGGCTTAAATCCCACCAGAAAAGGAGGTGGTCCAGAAAGGTATTCATGGATCCTCATTTCATGGGGTCTTTGGGGATTTTTGAGGTGAAACACGCTGGCTGAAGAGCACGAGCCACAGCACATCCCATCTGAACAAAAGAAAATAGAAAACCACCCAAACCAAACTAGTAAAAATGCCTTTTCATTATGCCCCATTCCTGTCTGGTTTAGTCTCTATTTACAAAAGGCAGCGTGGAAGGTTATCTTACACATTAGTTTGCCTGACAGAGAAGTGAGAAACCATTTTAAGGAGAAACACTACAAGAAGTATTTGCAACACAACTCTGGAGCTACAACACGGCTCCAGGCAGCTGTTCACTGAAATTATGTGAACTGCCTTCTTCAAGGAACAGGAGGTTATTAGGGACACAACAACAAAGGAAGCAAGTTTAATCTATACTGTTCACCACCTACCATGAAAATCTTAAACATCTGAGTCAAACTCAGGAATTTAATGCAGCAAAGCATGGCACAGAATGGGCAGCACCAGCTCTGATTTCTCTCATGCAATTTGAAAGTTTGCCTAAGAAGTTTTCTATTGTTTGCACTGACTCAGTTTATTTTTTCCAACATTCCTGTGCAAATAATGTTTGGTAAATTAAAAGCCTTCTAAAAACAAACAAAAACGCCCCAGAAGTTAACAGAATAAATATTTTCACACAAAGCCCATTTCCCACAAACAATACCAACATGTGCTGGTCTAAGGATATTTGGACAAAAGCCAAAAGTCTGTAGCTAAAGCAGTGTACTCTTAACTGTGGGACATGACCCCTGGCAGGAGAATTCCGAGGAAAGACGAGGTGTTTGGGAAGGGGAAGAAAAAGCAATGCCAAGACAGGTGCAGGAGTGGTGATTATGACTGGGAAGGAAGGGGCTACAAATGGTAAAGCTGCTTTTAGAGGGACCCAAGACAAATTAGTTTGAGAAACACTGACTTATGCTGCAAACAAGAAACAGAATAACACATATCTGAAATAATGGAAGAGAAATTAATGGAACCTGAAAAAAATCCTGTAATGGATTTTTACTGCTTAACATACTGCACAGTTTACTGTAAAATCAGCAAGCTGACCACTCCACTCAATATCTTTCTTCTTCTGGTCAGAAGTTATCCACAACCTCAATAAGCCCACAGGGTTCCTCACACTTAAGAGGAATGATTGCATGAGCACTGAATTTTAGCTTATGCCCAAGCACTTCTAAAGTAACCTATCCATGAAACAATTAAACTATTTTCATTCATTTTATTGAATGTGCACTTACTGTGCACACTGAGCCAGAAGCTGAGAGGCACAGTCTGTGTCTCACAAAGATGTTCAGTCAGAAGACAAACAAGAAAAGGTTTCAAGAAGTGACTGAATTGATCACTTGATATGTATTATTTATACTAATATGTATGTAACAGATATGGAAATGTTCATTGATTCATTTTGCTAATCATGTTAAGAAATGATGTAGCTTTCAGAGGACAGAACATCAAGGAAAAAAGAAAAAAAAATACTTCAGAGTTACAAATGATATCTTTCAAGATTTTATGCACAGAGAAGTTTGCAGCTTCTCCTAAATGAGTAACTACTTCCAAGCGAGACAGATCCAAAAAGAAAGCTTTAAAGCTGAGCAAATGCAATGGCACCTGGAAAACAACTAAAGGAGCTTATTTCCAAAATCATAAATGGTTCCCTAATAATGTTTTGCTGCCAGATTCCAACCTTTCAATCTGGAAACTCCTTGCACGAGCTCTTTGTTTTATTTCAGGTTTCATCCAAAGGAACAGAAAATCTGTAAAAGTAACTAGCACTGACTTCATAGGTTCAGTTTTAAGCTTCAGCCAGAACACAATTCACAATTATGACTAATTCAGGGTGCATTTTTTGCTCTTCACTTCTCAGTATAATGCCCAAGTGCATGCAGAAAAAAAATCCCTTTAACAATTCTGTGGGAAACTGTCATCAAATGTAGATTAACTGCTTTATTCATAACAGCTTGACCTAAAAAAAAATCTAATCTGAAATTTACTGCAATGTTGGACATTTTTATTGCAAACAACCTCAGAGCAAGCAGACTACAAATATTCTGCAGTACAGGGTGAGTTTATCCAATTCGTAACTTCTGAAAATGATAAGAACAGCTGCTTGCAAGGAAATCTTTAAAGCAGAACATCACATAAAGGCTGGAATGTGAAAAATTTGACATAGCACATCTATTTTGTCTTGGTATATTCAGACACTATTTCCCCCCAGATCCTTCTCTTGTATTATTTGAAAGTCACTGACATTCTTCAAGAGTTTGCTGTCAGAAAATATGAAATGCATATTCCTAGAAAGTTCACTTTAATTCTTACTTACATGAATGAAACAGACAGGCACAACTACAGAAAGTATTACATATTCACAAGAGACCTTGACTTCAAAGAATATTAATGTACCTTGGTTTTGTAGGACCAACATATAAATAGACCAAAGCCTTGGCTCAGGAGGATGTGGTGGCAAGGTAATTTAGCAGTAACTGCACTGATTAAAGTGCCACAGAACTCATAAAACTTTTAAAGTAGATAGGATTTGGGATTCTTCCATCTTAATCCCTCCCTTTGAAATAACACAATTATTTTGGACATAAAAACCTAGTCTCAGGGATTTAGAAACACACAATTGTTTAGAAACACACACTCATCCATGAGATTTTAAAACTGAATTCGTAAGCAGTATGGTTCTAGTCCAGGAATAACCAATGATTTATTTGCCAAGCCCCCACGTTCTAGCTTTGAAGAATCACTCATCATTCCCCCAACAGTATTTTAATACCTCACATGAAACTCATTTTTACTGGAGACAAAGCAAAATACCAACACAAGCATCTCCTCCCAAAGTTCCCATCCCTGTGAGCTACAGAACTTTAAAAGACTTGGGCAATGAGAAGCCAGGACTTGAAATGTGATAGGCATCTGCTCAGTAGCAGAGAAAAGGTGCCTTTGGCACAAAGTTCACTGTCAGGAGGGACACAAGAAGTGCCACATTTATTCCATACACAGCCATGCTATACAATGTGCTCACCAGAAGGGAGGGGCAGATTGCTGCACTTGCAGAACACACCAGCATGATGACTGTTCCAGACTTTTTTACTGGGGGTGAGCAGAAAAAAACAAGCCAGAAAAATGGAGGGACCATTATGTCAAACACAATGACTAAAAATGCTTTTTGCTTAGAAGTAAATGTTCTTGTACATCAACTGTGCTAATAAAATCAATTACCTTTCCCTGCAAATCTGCTCCCAGGAAGAAATCAAGTACTCCTCCCTTTCTTCCCTTCCCTCAGTTGCAGGACAAGCTGCAGAAGCTGCTCCCTGTAGGGAGACTCAAGCCTCAGCTGTGTTGTAAGGACAGGCTTTGGTTCCTTTGCTGCTACACTTTGTTACTCCCACCTCCCCAAAATCTCTGCCATGAGAGATTCCTACTGCTGAACTACTCACTTTTAAGAAATAATTCCTTCTCAAAGCCCCTGTCTAGTCCAGGTCCACAGAGAAGATGACAATTACTCCAGAGCTTAAGCACTAATGCATTCAACAGAGAGGATTAGAAGGTCCAGTGCTTGCTGTGTACTGATGATCCACATGGCTGAACTTCAGAGACACAGGCAGATCCATTTGGTGGCTGCAGATTTAAAGCTTTGGCTGCCAGGGAATTTATACACCCCTGGTTACCCTCTATGGAGTACAGCCATCATATTTGCAGCCAAAAGAACTCCATTTGGAAGTGTCAGAAACATACACAAAGCTGCACAAACACTTCTTGCTCACCTGAAGGATACTTGGAAGAAGTAGTAGTAAAATATTCCAACTACACCAGCACGTCTCTGCAAACAAACTGGAGGTTCCCCACTTACAAACAAGCAGGAAAAGCTCCACCAAATAATCAACACCAGGAATTTGAACACAACAAAACAAAACCACCCAAAACATAGTTTTCTGAGGAAACACTCATGAGAATGTTTCTGAGAACTGCCAACCTTGAATAAAGTTCACCTCATGATTCAACCCCTTCTTTACCCAGAATAGTTTCTGCCACCAGGATTGTTGAGGCTTTTCACAATGAAAAGAAGGATGAGGAGAAGACAGAATACATTCCAATTTTCCTGTGTGCTCATCTATCTTCAGCACTTGGATTCAAAAAGCATTAAGTATTGCTAAATTTTAGTGTTGGGGAAAAAATCAGGGAAATAAATATGTGTGTTAAGTATTTCTGTACTGGCAAACTCTTCAAGCATTATTCTGTGCTATCAAGTCCATGCAGTGTTTAACTACTTAAAAAGGGAACCTAGATACAATACGTAGAAGAGAGATTTAAGGTTTGAAACAACACTGAAACTCCAGTCTGACTGCACTCAGTTTCCACTAATGAAAATCACACCCTATGGATATCACACTTTGTAACACATTTGATCAAGTTGAACACTTTAAGAGATGCATTTTTCCTAAATATGTCACGTTAAGTGCTTTTGAAAGGTGGCCAAAGCAAAGGTTACACATCCTATCTGTATGGTACATGGCCAGCTCCTAACAGCCCTTTTCATACTAATTAATACAGCACTTGACATGAAATGTGGTAGCTGCTAAAACACTGACACAACCTGTACCCCAGCCTCCTTGGGCTGTAAATTACTTCTTTAGTGCCATTTGCCTAACTACTATTTAAGCTCTTGCAAGATTTTCAACCTAAATCTTTCTCTAGAACCTTGGAACACATTTTGTTCTTGTACTACTGGTTAAAATTGATGTATCTGACTAAAAAATCAAACCAAAACAAAAGCTCCCACGAATCCATGGCAAAGAAAATCTCCATCTTGAGAACATTTAATTTTTCTGTCAAATCAGATTTTTTGAAATTATAAATTTCAATACTCACTAATTAATAATAATAATAATAATANGTCTGTTCTGTCGTGGCCTCCTCTGACAAGATGCAGGAAAGGTACAAAGTCCATTTAGCCTCAGGAAAAATACCCCTGCTGTGCTGCACTAAAGAAATACCTCTGGTTTCCACACAAGCAGCACCAATAAGATCCAGACTCATTCCACACTGTCCCTACAAGTCAGAGGAACCTGAAAGGAGGGTATCCTAAACTGGAATTTTGTCCATCTCACTAAAATTATAAATATATAGAAATAATAAAAAAAATCCTTTTAGAACCCTACATCAAGCACGTGAGCTGTTCAAATGAACACAGCACAGCAGAAGGAGAGGGAAGTTTCAGTTCATGCCCTTCAGTGATAGCACAGTAACTAACAGGTTTCACAATGAATCCTTAGATTAAACTCTTCTTGGGTTTAAAAGGAAGGAGTGCTTTGTTTTTGCATACAGATTTAATTAATTATTTTTTGGCCTACACCTAAGATAAAACTCTTCCAAACTGCCCAAATGAAGTAATAAATCCTGGTGCTATTAAGGCTTGTTTCCTATTTTTTGTTCCTGCAAAGCTGAAAAAAATTCCACACACCTAAATAATTTACTTGACGTACAACTGGGTATTTCAGGATGTTAATACATGATAAAGATAAAAATTTAATTTTTTTTCTGCTGGTTGTCACATTCCCTGAACAACCACATCCATTTAAAATGCACAGTTACTTGAAACACTTTAAATACTTTTAAATGTTGAGCTGTTTAAGTACTACTTAACACATGAAAAACACACCAAAATGCCAACCTGACTGCTTGAAGTTTCCATTAATAAAGGTACAATCCATGGATCTCACACCTTATAATACATGTGAACAGGAGACAACCTGAAGAAAGGCACCGAGCTGAAGAACCCAACCAACACATAGGAATTCACACTCTTAAAAACCCAACCAATTACAAACACAAAGCTCTGAGACTTTGAAGCAGTTTGGCCACTGCACAGCAACTCATCAAACTGTTGCTTCCTTGGCACCTAGAGGTGCCTGAATATACCTGAAAATACATTTCTACTATTCCTTCTGCCTTGAAAAGGTTAAGGGAGCAAGACTGAAAGAAAGTATGACATTAATAAGCACTATCTTCACATAAAATAATATAAAGCAAAAAAGCATATTTGAAAAAGCTTATACTCCTCTCAAATATTTCTATTACATGGATATTCACAGCGATTTTTCTGAAATCAGACACTTTCACCATAGACCATAGACTGAAGCGATTTGAAATGGAAATATTTCCTGTCCACTCACTGCCAGTTTCTGTTCCCAGAGTGATATAACAGATGACATCCAGTACAATAAATTCTTTTATTAACCATAAATTTGAGCTTGCTTTAGGGATTTGAAGTGTTCAGTTTCATGCTGAAAAAATGTAATGTTATCCACAGACCATCAGCATGTGTAACAAAAACAGAGCCACAGGTTATGTGACTTAGATCAAATTATGACAAAATTTCATCTGAATTTAAAAATACTTGAAAAAGCATCTACACTAATTGTTTAGCCTCTTATTTTTAAAGCTTCACTCACACTGACTGATCTTTTTCTGCAGGAAGGAATCACTTCTAAGAAATAAAGTCTCTTTACAGAATAACAATGAACAAGTTGTCTTCTAGCACTCATTTTATTTAAGAAGCCAGAATGCAATGTAAGTTTTAAGACAGCAGTTAAATACACAGATTAAAAAGTTAAATTGAGCCTATGTGTTTCTCTCAAACTTTCACTTGACTTCTTTCTATCAACATTAAACTTAACACACATACAGCTAATCCTAAAACACTGAACAGGAAGACATAAAATACAATCATGTTATTGTAGCAAATTCAGAAGCAGATCTGAAGATCAAGTTTCACTTCCAGTAGAAATGATAACTTATAACAGGAATGCACTACTTGGATATAATTGTAAATATAAACATGGAAACAAGTTGTTTGTTTGGTTTTTTTTGTTGCAGTAAAACCTAACCACAGTGGGAGGAGAGAGAGGAATCACACCTACAACTCCAGGTCAGCTTGCCACAGACAAGCACACAGATAAACTACAGCAGCTTCCCTTGTTGAATGGAATATAATAAACAATAACCAAAACATGTAAACCAGTGCAATGTGGTAACCCTGAGCAATCATCACCCACAGCTCCAGCACTGTCAGGTGATGTTGGGTGTTATTCTAGCACTTCTTTGGGGCTTTGATTCCTACATTTACTGCCAGAAGGTAATAAAAAGAAACTTCTGTTGTTGCAGCTCATTCTTTAGTGAGCTGAATGTGCCATTTTCAAACCTCTGCATGACATTTCACGGCCAGTGGTCCTTAATGAAAAAGAACCCCAAAAATGAATGGCATGATTAGTGAATTACTCTTACAAATGCAACTATATGGAGAAACCTAAGCCATCCCAACTTGCATTATTCCCAACTAATGAATAAAAGATAAAGGTTTTGTTTCCTTTGATGTTCTGAAGAAGCATGGAAAAATAACTTTTCACCTGTTAAGGGTCTGGCTGCGTTAGGTGTTTGTTTTTTCTTTTAACTCTTTTTGTAGTTAACCTATTACTCCTTGAGAAGGTAAACTAAGCTAATTATTAAACACCAGCAACATAATTTGCTCAGAACAGAGAATTAAACAATAGAGCAAAGTTTTACCTATGCAATAGACAATTTTACTGGTTCTCTGAGAAATATCTTAGCTAAACTTTTTGTAGTAAACAACAGAAAAAGCAAAACCTTATATATTCTTTCATAAATAAAGCATCAGGCTACACATCTGACCCTTTCTCCTTTTGGGGCTGTTAACACTTGCTTTGGGAAGCAGTACCAGGAGACCTCAGATAAAATTTTGACAGAGTAAACAGAATGAAAGCTCCCTATAATGGGAAATAATCATAAACTGTACTCCCTAACCACACAAATTTGCTCACAGATACTGTATTAATAAAAGACACTGTCTTCAGAGCAAGATAAGAAATAGAGAGAGTTAATAAGACCCACTGGGTCATTGTGTAATTTTAGTGGTAATCTGTCCAAATTCCATTCACAAACTCTAGGCTGGATGGTGAAGTGCCCCCCTTGGGTTACAAACGAATGCAACACTCTTCATTTCCTGGCAGGAAGGATTGTATAGCATTACTGTGAGCTCTGTATTCCACCACAGACTTGGCTGCATTTCAACAGATGCTGAAGTGATTTCTGAAACATTATCATCTTCTTGCTTGTGAAAAACTCACTGTTAAAAAAAGCTCACATGAAAAAATCTCGAATCTTGAAAATCTTATATGCTCATTATACTAACCTCAAACTCTTTTGATGAGATACCTTTTAAATAAAAGTATCTAAATTAACACAACTCAAGGGTGGGAATTTTGAAATTATCTGAACAGTTACGTGGAACACTGGGCCTAATCACAAAATTAGCTTGGGGATTTCCTGACTCCCCTGTCCAGTTCCTCCACCTCCTCGCTGTAGTTCACCAATTCTGAACATATACTTAACATAACTGCATGGGGACCTCATTTTCTCCATGTCACTGAAATTACTCCAGTTGTGAAAAGGGGAAAAAACAAACAAACCAAATAAAGTAGGGATACTGTCAATTCAAGCTGCTTTAATAATGTGATTTACATTGCAGCCCACAAATAGGTGCATTAAAGCAGGTGAGGAGGGAAGGGCAAACACCAACACCAGAGTGGGAGGAAACAGATGGGAGTGAGAATTTCACAGCCCAGCTTCACTTCTGAGTCAATATAAAACATAACTACACCCCTGAGCCACAAAAGAGAACAAATCCCATTGAAAGTTAATAGGAGTTAGGGCACTCCATCCTTTTTCAGAATCCTACTCCAAGCTTCTAAGGATCTTCTCACACTTACAGGGTGAAGCTTAAATCACCCATTTATACCCCATATCTCTCAAACTTCAAGGGCAAGCCCAGCACAAGCTTGAAAAGATTGCCAAAAAGGTTTGCAATTCAGCAATGCCCCCCTCCCACACCATATTTAAAGTTCATCCAGACAGAGCACTCTTTATGCTCAGCATAAATTGCACAATTTGCCAGTTTCAACTTCCATCCTCATTTTGTTACTACTGCCTGCAACTGGGGCAAGCCCAGACGGGAAGATAAAGCTGATTCCCATAGAAACTGCAGGAATAGGAAGCAGGGCAGGCAGGCTTTTCAGGGGCTGCGAGACAAGATACACACTGGCACCTTAATAGCTCAGACAGAGGAGAAGAATGGAACTGTTCATTGTCTGGGCAGCTGTAACCAAAGGTACTCTGGTACATTTGGAGCAGGGGAATAAAATCATTGAGGAATCAAGGAAGTTATTCCTGTGGGATAAACAAAGATACAACTTTACACTCCCAACTCTGCAAGAACCCATCACATGGGTGGTTCCAAGATACACCAATGCAACACCAAGAGTGTAGACAGCAATTCTCAACTAAGTCCAAGCAGCAGAAATTACCCTGCCAGCCCCTGCTCTGGGTCAGACGTGCCCCCAGTCCTGCTCCTGCTGCTGATGGGGGCTCTGAGCAGCACTGCCCCTGCTGAGGGCATCATCCAAACCCTCCTCACGTGGGATGCACCGGGGAAGGGATGTGCACTGTGAACTTGTGATCTCCTTCAGTAGGAGAGTTTCCCCATAAACACAAAAAAGCAGCCGGAGTTGAGGCTTGGACTCCCCAGCTCTTGCATTAATTCAGTCCCAGCAGCTCAGCACTGGGCAATCACACAGCATCAGCCACTTGAAGCATGAGAGAAAACCCCATCAAAACGGCAGTCAAAGTGCTGCCACTGATTTTAATAGGTAGGGCTTTAGCTCTTTAAACAAAACAGCCCAATAAAACCAGAAACAAATCCCTTCGTTTTCCATGTTTGAAAGGAAAGCAGATTGGGGCGTTGTTTCCCCAAGCAGATGACAGAGGCCTGCTTGGAGTTTGCTCAAATCGCTGTATAATATGAAAAGATAATGTGACTATTTTAAGTTGTCATTTTTAATGCTTTCTGATTCCAGGCTAGTCACGCCTGGAATCACATATGTTTAGCTGAGCAGCTGATAACTCACAATTTTAACAATTCAGAAGATTAACTGTTTGGACCTAAACATTCTCATATTATGCTTTTCTATGAGCTAAACTAACTTCACATATAATTTTAACCTGCATTATTTGGAAAAAAAAAATCATTCTCTTTTAGCCTGTAAAATTAAGGTCTTAAAAAGCAGACTTTCACAAATCAGATTACTCTTCAGTGTTTTACATACAAATAGCTGAAACTAAACTTCATTATAGATAAGCAAACACAGAACAAATCTCCTTTCATGAATACCAGAATGCAACCCAGCAGCCTGGAATTCCTCTTGGAGTTCCATAACTTTTAAATGAAAATATTAGAAAACACATGGAAATATTTTTATGCTATAATTACAAAACTCGGGAAAATAAGTTTATTTTATAAAGGTACGGTGAACTTTAAGCAACAATATGAGTTTGAGATTCCCATGGAGAACTCAAATCCTCCATTTGAAAATACAAAGCAAAGTTAATTAGAAAACACAGTTTGAGCAAAGAGAGCCCTTGCAAAGAATTCTTAGAAAGGATCACCTTGAATGTGTTTGATGCTGAGGCGACGCCATAACTTTTCTTCACACAAAAGCAGTCATCTACAGAGCACAACCAGATGTTAAGTTTTCTTTTCTTAGTTTCTGTAAACCTCTGTGACCTCCCTCAAATTAAAAAAAGGAATAGCATTTTTAAAGCCACAGGAGCTATCATTAGTGAAGCATTCTAAGGATTTTCATTAATTCATAGCCAGCCAACCAGGAATTTTCCCACAGCCGTATACAAAAAAAGTCAGGGAAGTCACTGATTGCTTGGTTGGATTTGAATGTAGTCAGAAGTAAGATCAGAAATACCTAGTCCCTCCCACTGATATAAGAGTGAAGAACATAGGCAAGGTCAGAAATTAAAATCCAAGTCTGCCCACCAACCATGAGGAAAATCCAGCAGGGCCATATAACAGGGGGTATAGAAACGGTTATTACACCCAATTTTGTGAGATAAAGGATCATATGGATAGATCATTACAAATCAATCATTTGGAAACCTCAAAGCCCAGAATGTGCAGCTCCAAGCAGATCTGCAAGCCTATCATGTCCTTCAGAGAGCAGCCCCAAGCTGTGATTGATGCTGTGCAGTTGTTGGTGCAATACCCCCGTTCACAGCAGCTCCTGTCCCCGCACACACACTGAGCTGGAGTCCTCTGAACTCCACACGCTCCTGAACAGTCCCTCATTGTCCCTGAGACCCCAGGGCTCAGCACAGGGGAGGGAGCTCCTGCCTTCAGTGAGAGATGCCCTGAATACAAAGGCTGGGGAAAACAGAGGAATAGACTGCAGCAGCACTGCCCTCTGTGTGCCCGCACTGCCCTCTGTGTGCCCGCACTGCCCTCCGTGTGCCCGCACTGCCCTCCCTGTGCCCGCACTGCCCTCCGTGTGCCCGCACTGCCCTCCGTGTGCCCGCA
>VXAC01001091.1:1660178-1678506 GCA_013399225.1 Rhipidura dahli
AAAAAAAAAAAGAAAAGCAATCGAGAAAAGTCTGACAGCAAAACACACCAGAAACGGGAACAAAAGGCAAAGACCAGTAACAAAACGTTTATCACCTTCCTCCCCCCTTCCCCCTCCCGTAAATTTCCTACATCCTCTGTATAATGATCAGGCCCGGAGCTAAGACCCCAAACCGGCCTCGAATCATTAAAATAACAAAGCCCCAGCGATCGCTTTTATCCAGGTCGGCTCGGGGAAGTGGAGAGCGCTGGTGGTAAAGGACCTGTTGAGTGACTTCTTCACACTCGCCGGCTACGAGCAGCCTCCCCCCTCGGCGAGAAACCAATAAATATCCCTCGCCGGGAAATGCCACCCTCTCTCCCGGCCGCAATTAACTTCCAGATGCAGAGCCCCGGGGCAGCGTTATTTGTTGCAGAAGTGTCCCCAGGGCAGCCGCTCCCTCCCTCCCGGAGCAGCGCCCCAGCTCCGCGCGGCTCTCCCGGCCGCGGGACAGCACCCGAGCCCCGCGGCTGCGGAACTTGCGGAACGCCGCGCATCTCCCCGCGCCTCGCCAAAGCCCCTTCCCCGCCCCGGCTGCCTGCGCGGGGAGCCGGCAGCAGCGCTCCCGCTCCGCTCTACTCACCCTCCCTGCGCACGCATCGGCCGCCGGGCTCCTCCTGCCGCCGGCTGCTCCGGCGGCTGCAGCGAGCCGGGGACCGCCGAGACAGGCGGCGAGGGCGAGGAGCAAGGAGCCGAGCTGCAGCCCCGGTGCCATGGTCCGCAGCGAGCCCGGCGGGCGGCGGGGCGGGGGNACCCCTCAGTATGCGGGGCGTCGCCGCTTCCCGGGACAGCGCGGGGCTGCTGCTGCCTTCCTGCAATTAAGGGGGTGAAGGCAGTACCTGGCCGAATTCCTGTCTTGGTTATTGTGCGGTAGCATATTCCCGATCCACTCACTACATTGCAAGCAAGAGAGGCATCACTCAGTGACACAAAAGTATGGTCAGTACACACAGGAGTATGGTCCAGGTGCTTCACAAGATCAGGACCACAAGCCAAAGATCAGTCACAGATTTCTGACGTGCTTTCATGCATTACAGAATCACAGATTCAATTAGGTTGGGAAACCCGCTCAGATCTTCAAGGGCCATGTCCAACCTTTCCTTAAACACTTTCAAGGGACAGTAGCTCCCCCATCTCCCTGGGCAGTCCATTCCCATGTCTAATCTTACTGAGAAGAAATTCCTCCCAATGTCCAGCCTAAACCTCCCCGGCACAGTTTGGGACTGTGTCTTCTCATCCTGTTACTGCCTGGGGGAAGAGACCCCAATGGCTACAACCTCTTTCAGGTAGCTGTAAAGGGTGATAAGGTCACCTCTAAGCCTCCTCTTCTCCAGGCTAAACAAAACCAGCTCCCACAGCTACTCTTTATTTACTCTTCAATTAAGGAAGACAAACTGGAAGAATATATTACCATAAAGTTTTCAATTGCAGAAAATGCAAAGGAAGTTGTACATGGCAATAAATATTTCAGCTTATTCAGCTGGAGTTAATTCTGATATTACATGCTTTGATGAAAATACTTTTCTTTAAAATTAAATAAATGACATTTCTGATAAATGTCAAATGTAAACTGGTCTAATATATCGCTAAATCACATCAATTTCAAGCCCTTTGCCTCAAAGTCATGTAAGAGACAGAGCAGCCCAAGGCTCCTCCGAGGCACGGGATGATTCAGCTTGGAATGGACCTCAGGGGTCACTAGGCCTAACCCTCTGCTCAAAGTAGCGCTAACTTCAGTTTTAGATGAGGCAGCCCAGGGCCTTGTCATATGTCACTTTTACATAGCACTTAACTCCAATTAGTTTTGAAAACCTTGATTTTAGTACATTCTGTTTGCAATGATTGATCTTGGACAAAAACATCATCCTAATGGAACAGACAAACCCATCAATATTTTATAAAAGACATTACAATTTGGATTAAAATATATGTAAAACCACCACTAAGGCAATCAGTTGAAAGGAAACATGACGAGCTGGTAATTTTTAACTACTGTTGGTTTTACACCTGACATAGGGTTTTCCGTCCTTTGTGACTGGTGGCGAAAACAGTACAATAAAACTTTCTTAAACTGCTTGTTTAAGTTGATGGATCACAGCCCTGGCATTCACAGTTACCTTTGAAAACAGGTTTGTGATTTCAGGATGGCTATAGCCCTCCACTGTGATATGAACAGAAATTAGATTTTTGCCACTAAACTTTTTTTTTTTTTTTTTTTTTTTTTTAAGAAAAAATTAGGCCATAGCTCTTTGCAGCTCTGGGAACAAAAGGTTCTTACTTTTGATCTCCATTGCCCCTGCAGGCTGGAATTCTGAAAAAGGTAATATTAAGTCTCCAGGTGGAATTTGACTGATTTTATGATGAGATGTTTTTGATGGTCAAGTATACCCAGGCCAGAATGGATGTTTAGTACATTTTCTCACTGTACACCACACTCCTCTGTCTGGGTATTCCTGTTTTACTTTCTCCTTGCATTACTCAGGAGTAATCTAACAGACTTGAAAACTATATGAGCATTTTTATTTTTAATCAAGTCAGGCTGCATAAAACCTGTAAATAACTAGTCCTTTTCTGTTTGAATGAATTACAAAGGACATAAACACAGCAGCATGGCTAAAGAAAGGAAGATATATGTACAGTTCATTTACAGGTCAGTAAATACCTCTGCTTCCCATAAAAAGCAAGGATTCCCTATTGAACATAACACCACTGATCTGCAATTAAATCTTCTAAACCATAGGGAAAACTGTTTGACTTTTTCTGTTAACTGAGATCTAGACTGCTAGAGAAGCTGTAATTTTTAAGTGAGGACAAAATTAGCATTATCTGTGCCATTGAAGCATTAGCCTGAGATGATTATAACAAAAACAGACACACAACAAATTGTGCCAACGCCTTGGTAGAAGAATAACTGAAGAACTCACAGCTGCCACTGGTTGCACTGGCAGTACCCAGAAAGCAGCAAAGAGATTGGTCATATTAACTGAGACCTCAAACCCAGCAGCATAAAGCAAAGATGCCATCTGACAAAACCAGCGTTGATACCTCCTTCCCAATAGTTCAGCCTCCTTTAATAACAAAATGACACGTTTGAAAAACAATTCCTCCATGCTGCCACCACATCCAACTTATCCCATGAGTGAACTGGCTGAATACAGCAGTATTGCATTGCTGCAGATCCATTTAGAATAATTTCCACTGAAATCTTTTGTGGAAAAAAGTAGTGGAGAGGAAGGAATCAAATGACTGCAGTTAATATTTCAAACTGGAGTCTCCAAACTGCTGCGAGCTCATGGAAGGGCAAAAGTGGCTGTGAGGACCCTGCTTGTCTGTGGGTTCTTTTGTCCTTTTTACAACAGTCTCTTGTTTCTGAGCAGTATAGAATGCATACTATCCAAAAGTCATGGGTATCAATATCCTGCATTCTACAGCTGGTTTTGGTTGCCACTCTCCCTTCTTGCTTAAAGCTAAAAATCCCTTTTTTTTCCTTCCCCTTTCTGAGCAGCTGTTCCCAGACGGAGGAGATGGTGAGAACTCAGCAATTCCTATAAAAACATGAAAACTCATGTACCAAAAATTTCTGATAATATGTTTTAAAATTCCCTACAAAAATATTCTATTGATCAGCAAAAATTCATTCTTGGACTTGGAAGCTGTGGGGTCCATCCATAGTTCATATTTCTAACACTGAATTCTCTCCCAAGAGAGACTGACCTGAACTGCAAAAGAAATCATGCAAACAGCTCACTTTGGGGCAGAAAGCATGCATCAGGCTTGGAGAGTATTCAGCTAAGTCAGAGAATCATGACTATTGCAATATCACAATATTGCAATAAGTCACTAACTCCTATTACAGACACTGCCCACTGTTAAGAAATGAGGATGAGATGCAGTGAACCAAGCAGCCAATGTGCTAAAAGAGATCCCAGAACAGAAACCCCTCAATGTGAGGGTCTTCTGGAACTTCATCTGGTGGATACCTGAGGACAGAAAATCAGATCTTTTGAAAATACCCACTCATATGAAATTGTCCCACTTCCATGGGGATGGTTTATCTATGGGATGAACACTAAGCATAAAATAGAGGAAGAATCATCTTCCAGTATCAAACTTTAAGATCAAAACTAACAAGTGTGAAATGGATGTGGACACTCCCAGCAAGGGCATGAAAATTCCCACCTGAGTCAGGGGTCACAAAAATTCTGTTTCCATGGAATTTTCTGTATTGTAACACGTCATAGTTTCAAATGATCTGGCCAGGCTCAAGTGAAAGGTTATCAACTGGAAAGAAAGCAACCTCAAACCATAAAATTGAACTGAAATTTGAATCAAATCTATCAATTGTTATTAATACCCATCTTGTTCAAGGCAACTGTTAAATCATTAGGCCTTGAGAAATGTGACAAAAACTCATGAAACACAGAGTTCTCAAAGAGAAATCTGTATTACCAGTCCTATTTTATAGATGGGGAAACTTAAGCACCGAGTCATAAAGATGCCTGCTTTTCTGTCTTGCACACATGCTCAGGGCTAAACCAATAATTAGATTTGGAGTCAGGAAAGACTCTGCACCTTAGAAGGACAGGAAAAGACCCCTGTGTGTAGCATTCTTTATTTTTAATTTGCTGCTTTCTGTAGAGACACACTCTGCTTCCTAAGGTCATCCCGACAGTACCAGTGGGTGCAAGCCTCCAGAACAACTCCACCCAAGTGGCTGCTTCTCTCTCAGGAGTG
Organism: Rhipidura dahli; assembly: GCA_013399225.1. Taxonomy (NCBI): domain Eukaryota; kingdom Metazoa; phylum Chordata; class Aves; order Passeriformes; family Rhipiduridae; genus Rhipidura; species Rhipidura dahli. The sequence goes on from VXAC01001091.1 coordinate 1,664,952, forward strand.
GCAAAGAGCACTCAGCAGGCTGTTCTGGCAGCCAGCTGCCTCCTGCTGCAGCCACACATTTATTGGCACTTCGGAGTAGCTGCTGCTGTGTCCAGATGGGAAAGTGGAATTAGATGCATGAATTCTACTTTGGCACTGGCAGTCACCATTTCTATATCCAGATGCTTTGCAACAGGTCCTGAAACTGAGCATCCAGTCCTTACTGCTGACTAAGCCAGACCTTCCAGAATCCCATGGAGTGTACTGGCAGGGATGTTTCTCTCCTGCTCACATTTTTGTCACAGTGTCATGTTTGAGATTTTTCTCAAAAATCTGAAGTCTGTCTCCAGATACTTGGGGATGTTTTGAGGGTTGTAGAGTTCAGAGAGAAGGGAGTGAATGGTCTTGTGACCTTTCTGGATGACTTAATCTCTTATACAGGAAATTGCACTCAATGACCAGAGAAGTTTAAGTCCTATATTCCTAGAGGCTCAAGTCAGCATCAGATGTAGGAGTATGTTATGGTGAAAAGGAAATTACTGAACTAAAGCAAATAGCTATTATATGAAAATTACTTCCGATCAACATCAAATTAACAATTTGTCAGTGATCCATGGATTCAACTCTTCATACAATATTACCTCTCCCCAGACCTCACAGTTCCCTATATTGTATAGAGGCTTCCTTCTTCTACTTTCTGCAGAAAATGTTTGCAGCCAAATGTCAACTTTCTGTATTTCTGTTGAGTTTTGTATCTGTTTATTCATATAAATATAATAAAGGAAGTTCTGTAAGATTATTCAACTTAGTGATGTGCCACCAAGCACACTCTTCCCTGCTCCAAAAGCACACTGAAGTGACTCACCCTGTGGCCACATGGTGTTTCTGTGGGAGCAGGGCAGGACTGCATCTTTCAGCAGCAGTCTTCTGTTACACTGGATTAGGTGTAATATGAAACTGCACTTTTAGAGAAGAGTAGATTTATGATGCAAAGAAAATTAAAAATTGCATGGATGAGTCATTTTTCAGTAAAAATTCTGTTGAACTAAAAATATTCTGAACCAACAACTGTAACCCCAAAGTTATCTATGTTTTATTCTTCAACAAGTGAATAATTTGTAATGTTCAATTTTAAAATAATGTATTTCTGCAATACAAAAATCTTATCTCAAAAAGCTATTAAAAACACAAACCAAGATCCTCACAATGCAGCCTGAATAAATGCCAGAAATTACAATGAAGTAACGTCTTTACAAAAGTTTCCAGTTTTAATTCTACTCTCAACCCTTTCTTACTGCAGCACAATGCTTCCCATGCAGACAGCCTGTCATTTTCCTTCTGCAGGGAAATACGGGGGAGGGAGGTGGGGTGGGAGAACAACCCTAACCTGATTTAACAGTCTATTGTGCAATTCAACAGCATCCTGTGGCAATGTCTGCAAAATTAATCCTAGCAAACTAAGGGACCCCTCACTGAGCATAACCTGCCTTAAACCCTTTCCCATTTAACTGAGGGTGAGCTATTTGCTCAAGCACTTTGGGATGACATCATTTGTTATTTGAGGCCAAAAGCTAAGGGTAATTAAGGCTAAAGAAAATGTTCTGAAATTTTTTGCAATTAAAATGCACAGAGACACTTGTAACAGATACCACTGCAGAACAATAGGAACATGACTGGAAGAATTAAAAAAAGTCTGACTATTGTGCAACCATTGTGGAAGAAAATTGGAAAGCCCTTTGTCAGTAGCACCTCATTCTACTCCCACAAAGAGAAATACACAAACAAAAGAAAATACAAAGGCTGGAGACATATGGGAATTGCATTTTTTGTTTATATGACACATATTCCCCAAAACATTCTAATGTAATTTTAAAACATTTTATAACAGATTTACAAAAGAATTCACAGCCATTCTACATGAATGGGCTAAAAAAACCCAGAGGAAGGGCCCTGTTAGGAATGACAATTGTTGCTGGCAGCTCTACCTCTCCAACAAACAAACTCTTTTTATCTACAGTCTGGCATATTATTTTAAAACACAAATTTGAAGCAGTTGGATGTCAGGATTGAGTTAGCTGCTTATTTTTGGAAAGAGTAAGATAAATATGCAGATAATAACAGAGTGATCAAATGCAGTGAAGAAGATTTTTTAAGACTCTGTGGAAAGTTAAAGCCTGTTAATATGGTAAGTTACAATAGATAATTATTATTTCTTTCTAATTAGATAATAATAGTAACAATCACTGAAAATACCAGTCCTCTTAAACCATAATTTGTGACAAAACTAACTGTCCCGAATCATATGTTTACAGAGGAGAGAAGGAAAAGATTGACTCAGCTTTCTCATTTAAACAAAAACATCCCCAAGAAAAGATTTTCCATGTAACCAACTTAAATTTCACAAAAGTCTCAGCATTCTAAGGGCAGTGCTGATGCCACCTGAGAATGCTTCCCTCTGACTTCCTTTCTCTGCCAAAACGAATTAGAGCAAATTGCAGTAATATTGTCAGATAGCCACATCCTGTAGCACACAATGAGATTAAATTCTGAAGTGAGAGAAACCTACAAATATTTGAATCATGACAGAAATTAAAGTGGATACTATAATATTTTAAAATAATTTTTAATATTTTGCTCTAATGAAATGCTTTGAAATGCAATAAAATTAGGAAATGCACAGTATTTAAATAGCGTGAAATGATTTTTTTATCCTTCTAATGTGATGAAACTATGAAAAATAAAAATCTGGTGGCAATAAGTGTTTCTGCCTGGCAAATATTTGCATTGACAACACTGTATTTATTATCACAGAAGAATTACATTAGTAGATATTGTACCAGAAGTCATTCTAAGTTTTACACCATAACGAGTGGGGTTTTTTAGAACTGCAGGATAACTTGTCAAAAGCTTTCACAGAATCAATTAGCTTAGAAAAGACCTCTACGACCAAGTCCAACCCTTGACCAGTCACCACACTGTCAAGCAGACCATGGCACTAAATGCCACATCCAGTGGTTTCTTGAGCATGTTCAGGGATGGCAATTCCCGCATCTCTCTGGAATGTTTTAACAGCCCTTTCTGTGAAGAAATTCTTCCTGAGAATTTCTTTCTGGAAAGCAAAAATATTCTCCTATCACAAACTGACAGTGCTGGGCAGTCTTATATTCACGACAACAGCCTAAATTCATGTAGAGGCAAGATTTTAAAAGCTTGGCTGCTCAGAATATCAAAAATACTAAGCACTTGCCCATCACTGGGTTCTGTTCATTACTGAGCACTCAGAGCTTTGGAAAACCAGGCCTGACACGGAGCATTTGTGCACAAAATCAATTCGGTGGCGAATGTTGGTTAATTGGAAGGATCAGCCGCTCCCCTGCGGGCAGCCCGTGCCCACGGCCGCACTCCCGGGCGCGGAATGAAACACCCCGAGCCCGCGGGGCTGTCATTACTGATCCCGGCCACACGAGGGCAGGAGCAGCCCAGCACTTCTCTTGGCGGTTCCAATACGGACTTAAAACTGTTTCAAAATTTATGACTTTAAAGCCTGCTTTTATATGGAAAAGCCAAATAAATAGCCAACATTTTTTACTGCAGAATACTTTATCTGCTATTTTCTTAATTTCCTTTATATGGCATCATTCATAGGAACTGAATCGCAATATATTTTGGAATATTACTATGATCCATACAATAACGTTCTGAAGATTAAAAGTATGAAATCTGTCATTAAAATATATATATTCATTTTCATTTAATATATAAAACATAATTTGGTTATACAGAGAAGAGATTGCCCCAGAATCTAGAAACTGTGGACAGGTACTTAAAACCTTAGAAGTAGTAAAATGTCATGGATTGGTAAAATAAAAATTTGGTGTTAAGAGAGCAAGAAATGATCAGAGAAAAAAAAAAGGTACAATAATTGAGTTGATGCAAGGTTATGGACTTTTTTTTAAAGGCCACAATAAGATAATGAATTTGAAAGATATGCAATTTAAAAATTTCAAATTCCCAAAATATTGTAGGGATTAATAACATGACTAATGACATAGATAATTTTTAATGAAGGGGACTATCTTACACCACGGGCCTACTTCTGTCCTTTTTGCTCCAAATTGTACAAGATTAAGGAAAAGAGTGGCAAACTATACTCATGGTGTTCTCAAGCCATCCTAGTGGCAGTGGAAATCCTGGTTTAGGAGCTAGGACAAAAAAAATCCTGGAACATAAATCCAGAAAGAAGGAATATTTACTTCCCTTTCCATCTAGGTGTTGTATCAATTTTACTGGCCACACATACACATCCTTACAACATCTCAAGCCAGATGATCCTGCTCGAAATTTAATATCAAAAGCATTATTGGCACCTATGTCAATCTACAACATATTCTGTTTGCTCAAGAAACTGGACTTTACAGCCACTGGTCCACAGCATGGATCAAAACACACCTGCAAAACCCATTCTTTCACTGCTTTTTTGTTCTCTTTTTTTTTTCCCCCTTTTATTTTTCTTTTAGGGCACAAGCAATGCATTACTTATTCTGTCACTCAAATACCAGCCCCAGAGCACATCCATGTGATCAAATATAAAACATGCCCAAGGGTATGCAAGTCATTGGCAATTACACCCAGCTACACCAAAACCTGTATATCCCTAAGCATTTTTGATCATGGTCTCACCTCCTTGCTTAATAAACAGCGTCCTGCAAAAAAACAGATATTAGAAGAAATCCTTATTGATATTTCTAAACTCAACAAGTACATGATTAGTTTTCCAATTTGCTAGTCAATCTAAGAAAGCAAAACTTCAGAGGTAACACTGTGCCATGCAAAGCAGCACTTCACTCTTCCTGGAATTCTCCTGAAAATACAGCTGGCCCCACCAGTATCAGCTTTGGGTGCCCCAAACAGACAGACTGATTTCCATATTTTCTGTGTAGCCCTCTCCCTTCATGTCACACTAGTTCAGGCACTATCCCTCCCAAAAGGAATCTACAACTGAAGGCTCTTCAGCAGCCCTGGATTCCTCTCCCTCACCAACAATCCTGTTTGCCCACTGTAACCACAAGAACTCCCTGTGTGATGCAACCAGGTGAGATCCTTATGCCCCTCAAGAGGCTGAACAGCCCCAGCACCCCATTATATAATGATTATTATTACTTTGTCTTTTTAGTGTTTCATTATCAAATATGTGCATAAGATACTCTAAATAGTGTGTGTAAAAGTAACAGAATGTGATTTTGATTCAAGGTGAATCCACGACACGAATAACAGGACATAAAATAATAAATCAAGTCAATCACTATAGCTCCAAAGTATTTTTGGAAATAAAATATCTTAAGTTTCTCATGCAATTATGTAATATTAAGTCCTTTAAAATAAAGAGACAAAGATCATCACTTAACAATTAATAGGGAAACTAAGTCAATCCAAGGAATAAGTTGTTTTACAACCAGTTTCTAGAAAGCTTTGATTTTATGACTGTTAGTTAAACCTGAGAGTTGGTCTCAATCATTTAAGAGTAGCTTATGTTCATGTTAGATAAACTGAAGGAGTTTGCAAATGATTTTATGCTGCTTTTATACAAGGCTTCTGTTAAAATCCAGTCACATAAAATATGCTGGATTATTTTTAAAGTCACATTTGCTCTTAATTAAATTCTTTCCCCCTTAGCACTGTGTGGGACACTCCTAGTACCTCACACCAAAGATCCTGCTGGTAACATTTGCTAATGGAGAGTAGGATACCAGGGCTAGTGCTATTATTATTCTGCTACTATTCTACTGCTTCTCTTAAATTGCTTTGCCAGACTTCCGTCACTTGAGCCAAGTCCCATTATAGCAGACATTAGGTGTATTTAGGTATTTGCCAGATAATAGAGTAAGGTTCTTAGGCAATCAATCTGTACAGATTAGTCTAATCTGTTGCTGCTGGAAACCTTGTTTCCAGAAGCAAAGTAGACAATAGTTTCAGATTACCTGCAATAAGGTTAAACTATGGGCAAGATATGTTTTGAGGTGTGAAGAAAAACGAAATAGAAGAATGCATTCCCAATATTGTCTTACCCTTTACCAGATCAGGCAGGTATCTGAATTGAAATTTCAGTTTCTCTAAAAACTATTCCTAATGGATCTGGCTTAATTTAAATTGCTTTACTTGTGAAGGTTCCCTTAAGTGGGAATGCAGGATACAAGAGAAGGTCAGTTAGGAATGTCATGTCCCAAATCCAACAAAGCACAAAATATTAACATTTCAACATCAGATAAAAGGTTGTCATTTTCATAATAAAATACGATTTCCAGAAACAAAGTCAAGATTTTTAGGATTCTGTATAAAAGTGAAGGCAATGAGCCAATGAAGTTAAGAACACAGAAGGGCCAATATCTGTAGCCCAGTTCTAAAGTAATGCAGTTTTTCAGTGATATTTTTCAAAAATATAGAAATGTTTTTTATTTAAACTCTCATAGCTCAAACTATCATTCAAAATACTAAGTAAGGACTGCAGTCAGATCATCCCTCCTGTTGGGTTTTAGCTTTTTTTTAGTATGAGACAACATAAAATGATTATTTTTATCACCCTGTTTTCTCAACTTACCTTTCATCCTATTGGACAACAGATATGGATACAAGCATGGAGAGAGGAAGAGCAATACTGTGCTTGTTCATGAGATAATGTAGAATTTATGTCTAGCAAGAAACACAGGCTGGAGTCTCACAGAAGGTGACCAGCACTTGAGGCAAGTGCTCAGAGCTTTGCTGAACCAAGAGCAGCATAAACCTGTACTTACAATGTTTCCCTACATTGTGGCCATGAAGAGTTGGGTGGGTTTTTTTCCTATAAGGCTCTCCTTGACTGAGATATTCAGGCTGAATAGCAAATAAGAGGATAATTAACTTTCATGTACTGTTTGACGAAAATGAATTCAACACTCTAAAATTAATGGCAATGATCTGGATATCTGGCCTGGTCCCCATTGATTTGATCCCATGAAATGCTACATTCTGTCATTAAAAGATAATAGGGCAACTTCCATAACTGGAACACTTATACTGACAAGAGAGGAGATAACCAAGTTAAAAAATTAAATAGGCAAATAGCCTAAATTAATTAAAATTATGTAGAAAGATTATAATTGTCAGCTTCTTTTAACTGAGCAATTGTTCAAACTGAAGAGCCAGTTGAATATTAGTCCTTCCATTTGAGACGCCTTTTTCTAAAAATTATGTTCTTTATGAAAACTATCATATTCTTTATAAATAAGCTATTTAAACGCCAATGTGACAAACTATTTCTAGTAGCAAAATCTATTTTGCATCTGATTTATTTCAGACTTGAAACAGACTCCTCTTCAAACCGTAAAGCTTTGTCAAGTCGCCTGCAGTAATTCATAGTAGCTGAAAATCTTGTGCAACCCAGGGTTTGCTTTTTTTTAAACTGCAGAAGTATCTCAACTTCTTTGAAAATACTTACTCAAGTATATAGGAAAAGTTCGCTTTTCCAGCAAAAAGTAGATTATAATAATACTTCAAGTATTTACAGTTTATTTGAATGAAAATTATAATAAACTTTCAAATCTGGGCATAAAATCATAATTACTATACCATTACTTAATACAGGTTATTTCATGGTTCATTTTCTGTAGTAGTACTGTAACAGCAAGCCATCCTTCCTTCTACTCTAGCAGGCTGGAGGTGAAAGTGTTTTTCACCATTAGAAACTGAGATTCTCTGTGTGATCTTTTCAGCTTTGCACGACGGTTCTGGAACCAGATCTAAAATGGAAAGAGAAGGGATGTTTTTCAGAAATATAGCAGTGGAAAGTATTCACACAGCATTTCACATTTGTGTGGTGACAGCAGTTTGCAAGTGCAATATAAATTTCAAATCTGCAGATGATAGCATGTAGCTACATGCTGTAATTTTAACACCACAGATGAAGAAAATAATATCCCCAGCCAAACTACAAAGTAAGAATCAGCTTCACTGCAATTAATATAAAAACTGGTATTAAATTCAGTGGCAGAATCAGACCCTGGAAGATCCTGAATATCTGGAATTCACACACTCTTATGGTGCTATTCCTTCAGCTACTTAACTATTTTGCATATATACATTGATTTTAACTGAGAATATTAACATTTTCATTACTGCTATCAAACTACTTATTTATATAACCAGAGAGTACATATAGCTGGAATTACAAAAAGTTCAAATAAATTCTTAATTACCTGGATCCTGTCTTCATCTAACTCTAATTTGCGAGCTAACTCTTCTCTAATATCAATGCCGGGGTAGGAGTTCATTTTAAAAACATTTTCCAATACTTCAATCTGAGGAGATTAAACATACCTGTTAAATAGTTATCACTATGTTCATAGCAGTAATACATAAAATAAATGAAATAACAGCTTAGTTTGTTCAACAGGAGACTTCTGATCAGTGTTTGCACAATTCTGATTCCATACATAAACACAGGTTACTGAAATTAGCAACATTCCTGTTAATTTACACTAGCTCCTGATTACATTTGTCTCTGCAAAGGTACATCACACTGAATTTATCAGCTGTTAGAGGTTTATTCCAACATTTTATTAAACTACATTGTTACTCATTTGCTAAGTATGAGGAAAGCCCTACCTGGTTTCTAGTGAATGCAGTTCGTGGTCTTCTACCCCTGTACCAGCTCAATTCTCTTTTGAAAGACAGCCTTTCAGAGACTGAAAAATATTTTTCACATTTCAAAACTTTTTCCTCTTGCACTGGATCACTTCTGGCATGAAATAATGGATTTTCATAGCAAACAACAGGGATTTGCAGATGGGGATTACTGTCATCACCTAAAACTAGAAAGAGCAAGAAAAGGAGAGCTTCAGTTTACTGGTTTGCAGTAGAAACATGCCAATATTTTTAAAGGGTGAAAGCTTGAGAGGTTACAAACCAGACTGACTTACCCCAACTGGTGCATGCATCCATCCAGGGTCTGTGAGGTTTCCCAGCTGGAATGCCATCTTTTTTCTGCTCCAGTCCCAATATACTCTCAATTGAGAAGGAGCACTGTGTGCTTTTATTCTCTCCAAAGCCGGGCACCTTGTGCAGCTCCGGAGAAGCTGCTGTGTTAGCAGCACACAGCGAGGGACCGGCCATGCCTTCGCCCTCAGCCAGCATAGCAGGGGTACTGTACTTGCATTTCTCCACAAGTCCTCCTTATAGGAATGTTGACAAGGGGGTTGGATTTGCAACGTCATTAATTAAAATCCTTTATTAGAAAGTTTTAGCATGTCAATGAAAACTCTCCCACCAAGAGGCACGAGGAGTTAATTGTTTATTTGTTTGCAAGTAATTAGCAACTAATGGTGACACTAGGGGGGCCACCAAGGGGGACAAAAAGTGTTATCTCTCCTAACCAGAGCATCGACTTAACTTTCTCAAAAGAAGCTGTGCACAAATATAGTACTTCTCTTTTATTTGAAATCATTAATGTATAAAATCAGTTTTTAAAAAAACTTTATACTCTAATGGACTCCACTTACCTAAACATAGAAGCATGATAGGAAACCAGTCAAGTAATAAGTAATCTCATTTAAGTGAATTTCCTTCCAAGGAAATTTAAAAAATAATCTCTTAATGCTATTAGGGTAATCCCGATGAAAATGCCTCTGTTTTTTCATATGCATATGTAATGGTGAACGTGGTCAATAAAACAACAATAGCTTTTGGCATAAGGCACTGTGCAGTGGGTTGGCAGTGTTGTCAAAGCTCAGTGTAATTGCCTTCCAAGTGCCTGGATTAGTTAATAGGAACAGTTGCACCAACTATTTTAAATAATTCATGCATTCATTTTTCTTATTAAAATAACTTTGTTGCAGCCTTTTTGAAACATACCAGATGTGAAATTTCCTGATAATTCTTCGCTACATGAAAGGAAAACTTCAAGTAACAGAAGCAGTACACTCAAATTTACAGGTTTAAAAGCATCCTTTTTCTCATAGATGTCTCTTCCTTCTTGTAGGTTTATAGCAAATAGAAGTATATTTAAATCCTACAGAGCAAGCACTTAAAAAATTATGAGTAATGGGGAGAAAGGAGATAAAGGCTTTCTAATGGGGCTCAAAGTCTGACAGAATTCTGATTTTATCCATTATAAAGATAAAATCATGACTATACTGACTATACTGACTGACTATAACATTTTTATATTCAAGTTCATCTGTCAGTCACACAGCAGTTTACATCACATGTTCAAAACCAGCTTTTGGTTCAGGACAAGAAAAGGAGGAATTTCTGTAGAGACACTATAAAATCAAGATTTGTCCAAAAATAACAGGGAAAAATGAAAACAGTATTTTCATTTCAGAAGGAAAAGTTACCCCTCCTACTGGCCTGACTGTGTTGTGCAGTAACGTTGTTGCCAAACCAAACTATTAAAAAGTGATAATTCCAGAAGTGATCTTACCAAGGACATGTCTGTGCACATATCAATGGATCTTGAAGCAGAATCAATCCACCTGCAATGATCACTTGCAAGCTGAGCTCCAGCCACCATTTACAGACCTGAAGCCTTCACTTGAAAACTGTATTTCATTATTTTGACCCACTAGTTGTGACCAATACTACCTTGCAAGCCATGTGAAATTACCTATAGACTTTTAGCTAAATACCTCTGTAGGGGCAATTGGAGCAACACAGCAAACATTAAGTTGAGAATTCTAAGTAATCAATAATAGGAAAAGTCACTGTTCCTTGGATATGCAAATCCAATCCTCTTACAGCATCACATACTTGATGAGGCAGCAAACTAATCTCCCTTTCAGACTTTGCACCACAGTTTTTTGCCCAGGGACAGTAGAGTTCTTCTCTTTAGTAGATGAAGCTCTGGTTCTTTCGAGATGGGAAGCCTCCAAGGGCTGTTTACACCAGTCCAAGAGACCACACCGAGAGCTCTTGGGGGTTCTGGTCTGAAACCCCACTCTTGCTGCCTTTTGCTCTTCTCACCCACTGCTACTCCACTGCTGGGTCACCTTTCACTAGAGCCTGGGCAATATTTTCAGCTCTTTAAAAAGGTATAAATGGTATATATTATCTTTCTTCATTACTTATCACACTCCAAAAATCTGCTTTTCACCTCACCCTTCCCACAACTGCTTTACCCAGCACTATTTCACCACCTCAGAAGTGTGCTGCCTAAAGCTCTCTTTCAATTATGTTTTGAACATGAGTAACAAGTATATTCAAAGCCAACTGCAAAATTCTCAGGTTTTTTTAAAGAAAGAATACCTCAAAATGGTAACACCAATTTTCACAAAACAAAAGCAGTTAGCTGTTTCTTGGCTGAAGTTAAAGCTATTTTGACAAAGGGAGATTGAGTGAATGCAGGTAAATTCAAGGTTAATCCAAAATTGCCACTAGCAAAATTATGAGAAACATTGCAAATAAAGCCTACCTTATCCTCACAGCTACTTTCACCCTCCAGCAGAGACAAAATGTTCTCTCCATAAGGGCACACATCTAGCATCCTCTAAAGATGTGTTTGCTGCTCTTCTCCCTGTTGACAAAGTGCCATGTGTTAGTTCCCCATATTTTTAAGGCCTCTTAGTAGATATTTTACAGAAAGAGCAACAAAAAACAAAACCAAACAAAAACCAACCCCCCTCAAAAAAACCCCAAACCAAGCAAAAAACCCCAACCCCACAAATCAAAAAGCCCAAACAACAACAAACGGTCTACAATACTGAAAACAGTGTAGCACTGAAACCACACTTAGAGGATTCAGAGGGATTCTTCAATTCATTACTATCACATTTGTTGCAGTCAAATTTGTAGATCAAGCAAAACTTTTGGATGCCACTTACAGCTGTAAATACACAAAGCTAACTACACCCAATCCACTTAAAGTTACTACCTTCCTGAATTCCACTGGGAAAATGCATCTTACAGTACAAACGAGACCAATTTCTCACAGGAGACTGCTGTAAAACTTGGTCACAAATTAACTGTCTCAAAACCACTAAGCACATATATTTATAGGTCATGAACCAACGTTAATACCCTGTCACATGGTTACAGGTACAAGACTTAGTCTTTAAAATACCTTGTAAGATAACCCTGAATTATTACCCTCATTGACATGGGAAGGGAGAGGTGCTGTGACTTGCTTCAGTCAGGTGAGTCACCAGCTGAGCTGGTAAATGAATTGACTGAACAGAGTATTAACTCGGAAATTTCTTCACCACTCCCTACAGGGAAAAACAAAACAACCCAACAACAACAACAACAACAAAACCCACCAAAAAACCACCACCCACCAAAAAACCTAAACCAACAAACAAAAAAAGCCACCTCAAAAATCTTTAATTGTTTGTAATTTAACACACCAGCCCTGACCTTTATCTGTTTTTAGAGGTAAATCACGACCTGATACAACATAAAAAAAGGTCTCCATAGCAAGACTGCACAACCATTAATCATTTTCTCTGCCGAATGACCAAATGCACTTTCTAATCTGCTTTTATACTAAGTTCACCTGGTCCCAAAAAGGCAAAACCAGCAAGGGAACCACCTCTTTTTTTTTTTTTTTTTCCCCAGCTAAGAAGTATAATTAAATCTACAAAGTCTTGTTCTCTAAAACTACCTGAAAGGAGGTTGTAGCCAGGTGGGAGTCAGTCTCTTCTCCCAGGTAACAAGTGACAAAACAAGAAGAAATGGCCTTAAGTTGTGCCAGGAAAGGTTTAGATTGGATATTGGGAAAAGTTTCTTCATGGGCAGTGTGGTCAGGCACTGACAATCACCATCCCTGGAAGTGTTCAGGAGGTGTGAGGATGTGGCACTTGGGCACATGGTTTAGTGGTGAACACAGGCTGCTGGATTAGTGGTTGGGACTGATGATCTTAGAGGTCTTTTCTAAACTTAGTGATTCTACAGTCCTAAGTAATTTCAGAGATGAACCAGTTTGCAACTCTAACCAATGATCTGTTTCGATTCCTGTGAGCCCTCAGTAGTTCTAAGCATTTAAAATCGGCCATCAACCTATAGCACCTCACATATTCAGTCTAAGAGAGCAGAGAGCCTATTTTCTACTATTTAATCAGAATCGCCCCTGTCTCAGATTTAGGCCTCTTGTCCTCTCAGTACAAGTACGGTAGAAGTGACTGGCCTCCACCTGGGAGGGCCATCCACATGGCAGGGATAAGACGAGACTTCCCAAAAGGAACGCTCCAGATAACAAAGAAAGAGGGCCTAAGATGCTTCATGACGGCAGGGACGCAAGCGGGCTCCCCGCTGCGGGGTGGCCCCCAAGGTAATTGCCTATGAAGAGACGACAACAACCCCCGGAACACAGGCAGGACTGGGAGAGCACTTTGCTTGACACCCACGCCTGCAATGCCAGGCAGTCACCTCAGCAGGGACACAGCCCCGGATGTCTCCGCGCCGCTCCCCGCACGGAGCCGCTCCCGAGCCGCCCCCGGAGCCTCCGCCCTGAGGGCCCGCACGCGAGCGACCCCGCCCTCAGCCCCCGCGCCTGCGCGCGAACGGGCGGCCCCGCCAGCCAATGGGCAGCCGGGCAGCCGGGGCGGGCGGG
>VXAC01001091.1:1678530-1772901 GCA_013399225.1 Rhipidura dahli
CGCTCCCGGGAGTGCCGCGGGCCGGGAGCGGGGCCGCAGCTCCGGGCCCGGGTGCTGCGGGTGCTGCGGGTGCTCCGGCAGCGCCGGCAGGGCAGTGCCGGAGGCTGCTCCTTGCTTTCCACCCCCGCCTTCCCGTCCAGGCTTGATTTTGGACACCTCGTGACCACAAAACCCGTGTTCCCTTCTCAAAACGATTTTTCCTCTTTGTTTTCCACTAAAACCGCATTAAGGTTTAATAGCCCCGTGTGAACGGCAGGTAGTGGGTGAGGTTATCGCGGCGATGGTTAATGCCGAGAGTAGGTGGGAAGCACGTGGTGCCCGGAGGCCTCGCGTTGCTCCGATTCTTGTCTTCCATTGCTGCTGCTGGATCTGTGTCAGCGGTGCTCTCTGTAGTGCACTGGTGTTTCTGTAGAAAGTAGGAAATGCTGTGTTTAATTGCACTGGTTTCTCTTGCTGGCAGAACGCAACTTGTACTGTGCTTCTTAGATGTGGGAAAAAAGTTTGCAATGTATTTTTTATGGCAGCCTTTTGAATTAAGAACTTCTGATGCGTTGTTTATGTAGTGAGTGGCATGTCCTGTATTGCAATAGCACGTGCATTGGTAGTTTTAATTCCTTGGAAGAGAAACTTTCACTTCTTAAGTAGGGAATTTTAGCCTCTAAAATGACAGTCATTTTAGCAATTCTATATCAAGTGGCAGGATGACTTAAGAAAGGCAAGAGAAGGCCATGCAGAAAAGGAATCATTCTTTCCTAAGGATAGTGCCCCATTAGCTCAGATGTTGGATGTGAGATGTAATCTTGTCTCTAATGTAGACTCTGGTCCAGGGGCAAAACCTGCTGTTATCTCATGAAGAGGAAAAAATTTTGTAAGTCTTATAATAATACTGATTTTAAAAAATTATCTCTTGAAGGTCTTTTCTTAGTACAAGGAAGTCAGAACTATTTGTATTTGTAGGAAATGTCAAATGTAACATGAACTTGCAGATCATCTGAGGACATTCGGGAAGCACATGAAAAAAATGTTACTTATTGGAATGTAATTGTAAATTCTAGAATCTTCCATGTGAGGTTATTTGTGATGCACACAAGTAAAGCCTGATTCAGCCCAATGTTTTTGAGGTGCTTAAACAATTGGATTTGTCAATATTGTCTTCTGTTTTAGATAGAAAATTTATGTCTTTCAATCAGTATTTCAGGTGAATGCTGGGAGCCAAGTCCTCTAGTGGTTTCCTGTTAAGGTAGTCAGTTAGTTACATTAGTTAATTTCTGTTCCTTTGAAATCAGTGCAATGGAAATGGCAACAAATGTTGGTTGAAGAAAGCAGGACTCTCTCTGAAGGAGTTGCCATGACTTCAGTATATTCATATATTGAATATTGAAAATGCTCATCAGCCTGGGTCGTCGTTTAGTGCTGCACTATGGCCTGGAGTTCGTGTTTCAGACACTCACTGTAGTTATATAAATGTCATACCAAACTTACTCTGTGTCTGAGGCAAGGAAAGGCTCTTCTAAAATCTTCAAACCCATTCATTTCCTGTTGTCACAGGATAAAAATCTCACCACTGTGCTGTCAGGCCTAAACCAAATGCTAAGTTTACATAGTCTTTTGCTATGCAAAACAGAGCAATTTAAGTATTAACTTAGGACATACATTACACGCACACGTACTCAGCAGGTATTTAGAGAGAGTTTCTGCTCACACTGATTTGCATTCCCAAAGCATGGCACAACAAAAAAGCCGAGACTGGGAGCACAGGCTCTGTGTCTCCTGTGGCTTGCAGTGCCCTCCATGTGGTGGCACAGAAGGCTTAACACTGACTTCTGACGAGTTGGTTTCTTTGTGCAGCTTCTCCCTGGTCCTTTCCCGTTTGCTTGCTCATAAACATGGGTTGAAAGAATCCTAAAGAGCATGCAAAATGATGCGGAGTTTTAGTAGAAACACGAGTAAACAATGCCTCTAATTTTCTGCTAAGCAGAAGTCTGCCATAACTTGTTTACAGTTTCAGGTTAATTTCTTTCCATCAGTATCTCATCATATTATTTTGAAGGCTGAGCATCAATAACTGACATTTTTAAAATAAAACATAGAAATATATTTTTTTCAATGTTCAGTTTTAAAGAGTAAGTATAATCCAGAAACCTTACATGATACTCCTTTAAAATTACAAGCTCAGGTTTATTTATGTTCAGGTTTCAAGGTCATGAGTATATAATTCAGTGGTTATAGTACCATGTAATCTTTTCTTTTGCATTCTTTCGTGTATGTCTGCTTTAATGGGAGAGTCAAGGCTGTTAGGATGACACATGTTGCCACACCTGCTGAAGATTTGAGTTCTCCTCCTCTTTCCATTTGTTTTATAAACTAGAACCAGCATTAAAGTTATTTGTTGTGTTGGTTATGCTGTTTGATTGTATTTTTTATTATTTAAATATCTTTTAGACATTATGTAGCATGACAGTAGTTGTGATACAGCCAGGCATCTAATGGAAGTTAGAGGAAAGAATTGTATGTCAAAAGAATTGCTGAATAATATACTTTTTACAAGTTTAATATGTATTCTTTGATTATCATTAAAAGCAAAGAATCACAGAAGCAACTGAAAAAGACCTTGATGTTTCAAGGGGATATGGACTAAAGACTTCAGTAGTTTCAAGACAGCATAGGGAAGACTAAAAAGTAAAATTTCCAATTTCAAGTTTTTAACAATCATAGTTTGGGAAAAAAAAACCAATTATGTGCTTATGATTCTTTCCATTTTCTGTCTGGACATTAATTTTAGTGTAAACCTAGAAACAAAACATTTCTAAAGTATTTTTTAGCAAAAATTACAATGTTTTGCTAAAACATTGCTAAAGTATTTCTTTTGTGGCTCTTGCAAGAGCTGCTCCTGATTCTCCAGCCAAGCATCCTAACCTATGTTTTTAGGAAAAGCCAGTGTAGGCTGTGCAGAGTTACTGGTATATCCTCTGCTTTTCCCACTTTGGGATTTCTGTCATGGTGGAAGGAAGTCCTTCAGTGTCTTCATGGTGAGGAATAACCTTGCTTCCAAGTGCAAAGAGGATACAAGAACATGCAGTCAGCATTTTATTTAAGCTTACAGGCAAATTACAGCTGAGCAACCTGGCTGCCTTCTCATTGAGTCAGTCATTTGGGCAGAAGGGAGAGCAGGGGGTGTCAGTCACCCTGACTGATGCAAGGACTCTGACGTGGTCTGGCAACATTCTTCAGGCCAAAAGGGAGAGGTATGGACTATGACCTGAGTGGAAAAACTGGCTGGATAGCTGGGTTTACAGGTAGAGATCAGTGTTTTAGTCTAATAGGTGGCCAGTGAGAAAAGAGGTTGATTTTTGAGGTGGATGCTGTTAAGCACAGCACATCAGTGATGCAGGCAGTGCAGTAGGACACAAGAGTCATCAGGCTTGTGGGTGACACCAGCTGAGGAACAGACAGACAAGCTGGGGTAAAGACACAAGGACAGGTCTTTCCACTTCCTTTCAGCAGTGAGAAGCCTGTATGTTGAGGACAATCAGATGCAGTTTGTATTCTTTGGTTTGGTTTGGTGGTGTTCCTCAACCTTTTGATCACAGAATTGATGGTTATTCCACTGGTGAATTACTGCTCCAAGCACAGCCAGCAACTGTCTGTGTTCAGGTTGGACAATATGGGACAGCCACAGCCTTTGTTTGGATCTCACTGCAGAGGAAATGTGTATATTTGGCAAGCTGTTCAGTACCAGTCATCTTTACCCTTCTCCTTAGGGATGTACCATAGTGAGCCCAGTAACTGCCCACAGTTTCAACTTTTAACAGTTGTCCATATCTCTTGGTCCTTTCCCTTCTGAAAATGTATCAACCTGGAGAGAAGCTGACGGTAGGACAGCTGAGCTTGGATATCTGTAAGATTCTTTGGCATGCAACAGGTATCATTTCATTAAACAGGGTTGGAGAGCTTATAAAATTTTCAGTAATGAAACCTGAAATAATGCTGGTTAAGTCTGAAATTCCATTATGTTTAAATTCTTCTTTTCTAACTTGTCACGTTCGTGTTTTGGCTGTTTGATTGTTACAGACCCGCTCTTTGCTGGGAGTGTTTGAAGAAGATGCTGCTGCAATATCCAATTACATCAATCAGTTGTTTCAAGCCATGCACAGAATATATGATGCACAGGTAGTGTTAATGAAATTTTTTAATGTATTATAAAGCTTTGGAACCACATTTCACATCTCTTGCTTTTTTTGACATTTTTATGAGCAATATGCTTTTCTTTAACTTCCATATTCTTTAAATGTAGAAGTGAAATAAAGTAAGAATTAATGGTCATTTTTCTGTACATTAGGGAGTGGTAAAGACCAAATTCTTGTGATTCTTTTTGCAACAGAATTTCTTATGCCAAGTGAAATTATGTTCTCTCTTCTCCTAGTATCTCTAATGTATTTCCCAAGGGTTTCTAAAATGTTATACACACTAAAATGATCTCAGTGTGTATAATAGTATGTACCAAGTGGGAGGTTGTTTTTTTTTATTCACAATATATTCATGTTTCATTCATCTAGAAATAACCCCACTTTTATGCCAGAAAAAGAATCTATTGTGTATGTTTTTCTAAAAATTTACTTTATGGCTGTATTTTTAATTTGTATCTATTTTAACTGTTTGACTTTTTATTGATTTTGATTTGTTCCCTTTTTTTAAAATCAGAATGAATTAAGTGCAGCAACTCATCTGACTTCAAAGCTTCTGAAGGAATATGAGAAACAGGTACTGCATAAATCATTGTTGTCTGTGTGTGGTTAGGACTGTGTATTTTTGTAATCTTTTATCTCCCAGAACACAGTGTAGAATGTATTTAGGTTTGGTCCAGATAAAATGAACTGCTGAAGTTGGTGGTTCAAATCTTTGCCAAAAGAATCTGTCTTTAATTTAGTTCTTCCAACTAAACCAGAATGAAGTTCCTCTTACCATGAATAAGTTTTGAAATATTTTACTTTGAGATTAGTTTTTTGGGAATTGCTTTGGGTGGCTCTGTTTATCTTTAAATGCTTTAATTTCAGTAGTCACAAGAGAAGAGATTGCATTGCAATCTCCAATTAACAACCATAATTTACTCTGTGAGAATAATTCCATCTCTGAAAGCACAGACTGTGGAATCCATAACTTTCTTCCTTCGTAGCTATGAAGGGCTCTCTTGTTTGTAGTTTTGCTGCTGGGCCCCCTTTTCTGAGACTAAAAATGTTAGAAACAAAACTTTGCTTCTTTTAGGAGGCTGCTGCTCACTATCCTCCTTTTCTACCTAATGAGATGAGCTGCTTCAGTGTATCTTAACTGTGAATATTTTGAAATAATGGAATAGCTGATATAGAGGTGATTAATCCCATTTTGTGAATGGCAGAAAACACTGCAAACAACAAAACTCTTTTTGCCTTTTCAGCGTTTTCCACTTGGGGGAGATGATGAAGTCATGACTTCCACTCTGCAGCAATTTGCAAAAGTGATTGATGAGGTAAGTGGTTGTAGGTGCTTTGCTAATGTTGTCAGGTACAGACTTTAACTTTGCCTAATTATTCCAGCCTTTTTAAAGCCAGGAGATACAGAAATAGCATTCATTTGTGAACAAGGTAATACTTAATTGTGTATTGCAACATCTATTTTAAGTTATGTAACCTGAAGAGAAAGAATAAATTCAGCAAAATGAGGATACGTTGCTGAGAAAAAATGTAGTTTTAACTACTAGAGAGAGCCACAAAACCATTACACTGTGGCAGTTAGCAGCTATTTACATGAGGGTATCTGTATTCCCTGATTTCAGGTACCTGACTGACTCAGGAGCCTCCTGCTGCTCTTAAGAGATTCACTTGTAGGACACAACTGAGCACCACTAAGAGCTGAATCAGGATTTTTGCTGTGATCCTTCTCACTTAAACAGCATTTTAGGAGGAGGATCACATTTTGTTCTGACTCTGTGAACTGTGAAAGATGGGCTGTGATGTAGCTGGAGGGAGACTGGAGAAATGAACTGACTAGTCATGATGTATGAGGCTCTTTTGGGACATGATCCAGTAACTTGGAAAAGATCAGACAAAAACCAAACTCTAAAGGTTTTCTGTAAAAAGCCAGTGATGAGATCTGGAACCTAGAAAAAAGTAGCTGCAAAAAAAGGAACATGAAAAAATGTGTTTGAGTTGTACATGCCATCTTTGAGTGACACTGATGTCAAGCTATTGTGATTTGATTGGGTTTCAACACTGCTTTCCTGAGATTTCCTTCTTTTGTCTTTTTCAGCTCAGCTCTTGCCATGCAGTGCTTTCAACTCAGCTTGCAGATGCAATGATGTTTCCTATTACCCAGTTTAAAGAAAGGGATCTAAAAGGTAGAGGACTTGACCAAATACTGTTTTTTATCAGCAGCAATAAAAACATAGCATTTAATCTCCATAGCTCTTGTTTCACTAAATAGAATACACCACTTATTTTTCCACTCTCAAAAGTATGCATCTCCCCATTTAAAAAGAAAGTCAAGTTATTTATATTAATGAGAGTATTGCAGTTGAACTTAACACTGTTTCTGTTTCAAAAAGAATATTACTTATATCAGGGAAGCACTTCTCTTCAAGGTGAACTTTAGCAGCTACTGAAAGATGTTAGGAAAGAGTAATTTTTAGGTAATTTGCATTTTCAGGAAAGATTTGTATATTGGATTATGACATCAATATAATTGCTGGACTAAACTCAAAAGGCAAAGTGCCAAAGTTGTAGTACTTACTACAGTAAGATGTTGGAGACCAGAATGTAGAGAATATTCCTCTCCCTGAGGTGAAACCTGTGGAGACCAGAATGTAGAGAATTTTCCTCTCCCTGAGGTAGAACCTATTGTGGAACTTGCTGCAAAACCTCCTGCTGAACCTGTTGTAAAACCTGTTGTGGAATATGTTATGAAGCCTGTTGGGACACCTGTTAAAAGACCTGATATGAAACCTGAAGAGCAAAGGTGGCCCCCTCCGGAAAGCCCCTATTTTGACTTGTGTCCATGGAGGAGGCTACCAACTCTCAAGGAGACTTTAGGATCTACTGCAGTTTAAATTAGGTTATGAAAATGGTATGCAAAATGTCACAGGGTTAAAAGGTGAAGGGTTTTAAAAATTGTTGTTGTAGTGAGTTAATAAGAGATAAGATGGAGGTGTGACGCAGTTAAAAATTCCCTCTTTCCTTCTCCTTCCCATGATCCATGTTCTGCTGTAGGATTATTGGCTGCTTTTTTACTGCAGTTCCATTGACACAGACATACCTGGCCAGATATTGGCTTTAAAGTATAAACAATAAGTTACATGAGAGATGGTATAAAATGCATGGGAAGGAGAAGGAGCCGTCTCACTTCTGCTTTTGTGCTATAGAGTAGGTGCTGTATCTTGCTTATGTTGATATCAGTATTGCTGATAAGATGTAACAAACTGCAAGAACCAGCAATACTGTTCTGTCTTGTTTGGCATACGCACAATTAATTCTTATATTGCAGCTAAATTAACGAGGCTTACTCGTAATAGTAAGATTTAGTAATGTAGTTCTTCAACCCAGCTGGTAATACAGGTGACTTCTGGTGTGCAGACATAAGGTGCTTCAAGCTTCTTATTTTTGTAATAATTGTATGTTACTCTGCCTGGTTTAAAATAACATTTAATATGTGTGATTATGGTAGATTTTACTCAAGATACTGGAGTGAATAGACTGCTGTGGCAAATGGGCTTCAAGTAGGAATGATAATAGTTAAACCCCAAGTAACTTAAATATCCCTATTGTGAACATTCTAAAGTGGGTATACCTAAGGTCGAAATTGAAATAAAAATTACAAGTCTTTCATAAGTCTTCTAGCTCTTTATCAATCTTGGAAAATACTTCTTTGGCAATAGCTCACAGCAAAATTATGGATTGAAAAGATTATGGTTTGGGGTTTTTTTGAACAAGGGATCATGACTGTCCCAGGCTGATATTACTTCTCAGGACCTGAAAAATCCCCTGTTAGTACTCACTGAAGAGGCACCCCTGAGCCAATAATTGCAAATTATATTTTCCCACTGAAAGATTTAGCCACCAGCTGGTGCAGTTTGTAATGACCCCACACTTCTTTATGGACTCATAGGCACTTCCTGGACATTTTGTTTGCTTTACCACAAAGTTGACCATGGCTCTGTGCTGGTTTATGTTGTAATTTGGCACAAACCAGAACCAAGATGAGAACAGGTGTAAAAGGTATTGTGCTTGTTCTAGTTCCTTGACAGTGAGACAACAACCAGCTGGAACTTGGCTGATTTTAGCTAGGATGAGTCCCAGTGTGTTTTGGGCTTTGATACTTCCCATCTCCCATGCTTCCACTTCCCCAGCTCAAACCAGAACCCAGACTGGAACAAGAGGTGACGCATTTGTATTGATGATGACTTCCAAAGACTTTCAAAACTAAATTCCTCCTTACATTAGTACAGTACAGTATGTTTTTTGGTAAGCACAGAAATGATCCTCAGGCCCTGGGTAGGAGCAGACTTGCCTGGCCATGTGTGTGCTGGTAGCTCAGTATGGTAGAAGGTGTTACCTTCAACTTTTCAGGAATGAAACCTTACATGAGAAACTGTAATACATGACTGTTATGCTAATAACAACTTATTTAAATTGTGATATGTTATTTTTTTAGAGATATTAACACTAAAAGAAGTTTTCCAAATTGCAAGCAATGGTAAGTGCAAAGCACTTAATCTTATCAATATTACAAGACCACAGTATTGTTGCAAATTATTATTTGTACTTAATTAGTGGAGTTAAGCCTGTAGGCTTAAAGTAACTAATTAAGGTGTAACTTTTCTTAGTGATACTTAGCCACTCAGCTTTCCCTGGTTCACTTGTAAATACCTGCTTTGTGTACTGAAGCGCTAAGGCAAAATGAAAGGGTTTTTTTACAACAGCTTAAGTGTATGTAAGATTATTAAATAATGTAGGATTATGCCACCAGAATTAAAAAAAGACTAAGGTGCTAGCTCACTTCCTAAAGTCAGGACTAGATCAAGAAAAAAAACCTACCTCCATAAAATGAATTTCCTAGTTCTCTTCCCTATTGTCAGAAGTTATTTTTTTAGCTACCTCTAATCTATCCAAGAAGAGAACTTATTATTTAAGATTCTGCTTCTCTCAGTGAAAACTGCATCATTGCTTTAGAAGCAAAAAAGATTAGATACAGGTTTTCATAATGTAAAACTTCTTTACTTAATGGACAGTTCTTTGACAAACAGTGGATGTTTAGGGACCTTTGTAACAATTTTGCAACATTTGTGTCTGGTTAGATTTTTTCCTTCAGCCCAAGTATTTGTAGCAGTGAAGTGATTATGAGCAGACAAGAACAATTCACCAAGGTATTAATATGACAGGACTTTGCAATTCAGCTGTCTTTGTAACACAGTGATATAAAAGGTTTTCTGCTCTGTTTCCTAAGTCATTAATTTATGAAAATGATCATAAATTCTCTCTTGATTGCTCAGACCACGATGCTGCCATTACCAGATACAGTCGGTTGTCAAAAAGAAGGGAAAATGAAAAGGTTTGTAAAACAAAATCTTAATATAATGATTTTTAGAGAATATAAGAAATAATTTTCATCTTCTATGTATTTATGATGGAACAGAGTGTATGGCAGATTCCATGTGCCATTTGATAGTTTATGTTTTAGCAGTCTAGGCAGAAAAGCAGGTTTCTCCAATGCATGCCTGTCCTGTAACACTGATAATGCTTTAGGAACAATTTTGTGGTACCATATTCTGTTTGGTTTTGTGAAGAAATAACCACACTTTCCAGGGAGAAAAGAATGCTGTATTTGTTTTTCGCATATCTCATGTTTAAATTAGAGAAGCAGCAGAATTGCAACGTTAAATATGCAACTGCTGGTGATAGAGGGTAGAACATGGCTGTGGGTTTGTCCATGCTGGCTGTAAAGCTGTCCAGTAGGAAAGTGATTAATGCCAGTCTCAAACATTCCTTTTTCTCCTTCCCCCTGTCTGTGTTTCTTCAGATCAAGGCTGAAGTTACAGAAGATGTATATACTTCAAGGAAAAAACAGCATCAGACTATGATGCATTATTTCTGTGCATTAAATACTCTCCAGTACAAAAAGAAAATTTCTCTTCTAGAACCCCTGCTGGGATACATGCAAGCTCAGGTAATTTCAGATTTGAAAGCTGTAGGTCTGAAAAAAGATGTAAAAGTACTTCATGAAGGTTGATGTACTGAAATCCATTGCAAGCCCTCTTCTGCAATCCAAGGAAGGAAATGGAGAAAAAGATCCACCCATCCACTTCTCAGAGCTGCCAGAGCTGCTGCCCTGACTGTGCCATTAGCTGGCACTGGTCATTAATCACTCACTGCAGGAATCTCTTTGTGAGATGTCCTCGCTGCCATCAGAGAGTCTTTTAGCAAAGTCTGGGTGACAAATATAAAGATTAATTTTTCCCCAAAACCCAGATGGCTGGATTTGATTTAATGCCTCAATTTTCATTGCTGGGCACTTGATCCCACTAAAGGGAAGAATTTTTTAGAGCTTTCTTGCAAGTCCACATGGAAGTGTACCTTCTCAGCAAGTGACATGGAGACAGTTAAAGTATGGCAGCTAGTCTGAAATGAGATAATCATCAAAAGCCACATCACTACTGTTTTCAGTCAAGGCTGTGGAAGAGCCAGAATGCTGAGAAACATTCTGGTTTGGTTTTGCTTAATATAAATAAGTTCATGATTGGTTTATTGGAGGATGGATGCAGCAGAAAATACAGCCATGATAAAGTTGTTTGGAGAGACTTAGTTTGTATTTTCAGAAGTATGTCATTAAGCTTGGGATTTGGGTTTTTTTGCAAGTCAAACTTTCCAGCATCTGGCACTGCCACAATGACCTGAGTAAAAATTAGCTTTTGCACACTGTCTGAAAGCTTTCCAAAGGCAATAACTCTTGCTTTCTTTTGAAACTTTGCAGCTTGTATTTAAGAACCAAGCTCTGCATGTTGTGTGCAGCAAAGCAGTGCAACCTGTTGCTTAGGTGGAGCTTTTTGCTGAATCTAAGAAGCGGAAGGGCAGGGCCATGTCCCAGGGCTTCCTGTCCTGAAATTTCTCATAGCTCACCTCAATTTAGCTGTGGCAGACTTTCTGGCCCATTATGGAATACCCTGTACTTAAAATACATATTGTTAGTTCCCTGTGGATGGCCCTGGACAAATCCTCACAGGTTTGTTCTCTCCTATGTGCCCCAAATAACCTCCCCATAACAGCAGTTAGTAGAGTGGTGGGCTTGAAAAAGGACAGAGAGGCATTGGGAGTTTTTTCCAGGGCTGTTCCTGTGTGTTTCTGTATTTCCTCCAGGCAGCTCTGGGTACATCCTGGTGACACAAATCCCACTGCAGGGCCAGCAGCAGCCTTTCACCTGCAGCCACAAACATTCTGCTGCTTTTAGTAAGAGGCTTTGTCGGGAATGAGGGATGAAAACCTCCTATGACTTCATCTGTTAATTGTTAGTGTAGTTTTATTAATGACTAAATTCTCCCTTTTCCTCCTTTCTATTAAAGATAAGCTTTTTTAAAATGGGTTCAGAAAATCTTACTGAGCAACTGGAAGAATTTTTGACCAATATTGGCACAAGTGTACAGAAGTAAGTTGGCTTTGTTGAATTTCGAACTTTTATCAAGATAATTATTTTTTGTTTCTACTTATTAATGAATATCTTTGTTAATAATGCATTTTTTATCTTAGTGTTCGCAGGGAAATGGATTGTGAAGTAGAAAACATGCAACAAACTATAGAGGACTTGGAAGTGGCCAGTGATCCACTGTATTTGCCTGATCCTGATCCTACAAAATTTCCTGCTCATAGGAATCTGACACGGAAAGCTGGCTATCTCAATGCAAGAAAGTAAGGCTAACTTGTTATTAAAGAATTCCACAGTATTTAATTTTGGGAAAGGAAAGGTAAAGAAGTTGAATTTTTTTTTTTTTATGTTAGTTATGCTGATTGTACATATTTAGTTGAATAAGTCACCTGGGAGCTATTCTGTTTCTTTCTTTGGGCTTCTTTACCTAATTAATATTAAATTCATTGTTACACTGACATAATGTCGTTCAGGTGCTGATTTTAGTATAATTTTGCCTGAATTTTCACAGTTAAAAAAAAAAAAAGCTTTGGAGTGTGTAATTTCTCTGCATCCTAATGGGGAAGTGACAAGATCCCATCTATTAGGATTGTTCTGGAAGTGTCTGAGATGGATTGTCTTTAAATGTCTTAAAGCCTTGACATCCAAGTCATTAATAAAACATTGTAATTTTGACCTAAACAAGGCAAAACACTCTGTTAACTAAAATACTCCTTGAAGGAGCTTCTGGATTCCATGCAGTAGCAGCTCCTTGGCCACAGGAGGGAGCTTTGCTTCTAATGAAGTCCAAGAGCTGTTTTTCAGAGTTATTAAATATAAGTTGTAACATTCAGATTTTTTAACTGTAATTTATATAACAAGCTCCGAGAAATTAAAAAAGTAGATTACTTTTACAACAACAGTTAAATGCTCAGTGAATGAGGCATGAATTTCTGTATTAAAACACAGTTGCAGCGATTAATATTACAGAGTAAAATGAGAGGCTAACTGAGGATCTCTTTATCTTTTAGTAAGACAGGGCTGGTATCTTCCAGCTGGGAGAGACAGTTCTACTTCACTCAAGGTGGCAATCTGATGAGCCAGGCAAGAGGTGATGTGGCTGGGGGCCTTGTCATGGACATAGACAATTGCTCTGTGATGGCTGTGGACTGTGAGGACAGACGGTACTGCTTCCAGATAACATCTTTTGATGGCAAAAAGTGAGTGGTCTGACATTGCTGTTTCTTGTAGGCAATACTGGAGTTGCTTATTTAGAAAAGAAAGATGGTCTGCCTTTGGCCACATGTTAGCTTGATATATTTTGTGGTTATTTAGAAGCAAAATCTGGGATGTCCTTTTACTTGTGTAATGTCTGGATTTTTGTATATAAGCTCCATGATGAAGCAGAGTAGTATTTCAGAATAAGATTATGATAATCAGTTGACAGTCATGTATTATTGCATTTTGTGAATACTTAAGTATTACATGGGCACAATTAGAATTTTGTTGCTTTTCTGTTTTCAATTGAAAGCATAGATTCCTTCCCTCCCTAATTTACTGCTGACTGCACTCAGCACAAGCACAATCTTCAGCCTTTCATAACTTGTTGTTCAGTGTGTAAACATGAAAATGTAGTTTCCTGGCTGATTGTATTTGTGAGGCATTTTAAATATACAAAATTGTCTTTTCCATTCTCTTCTTTCAGGTCTTCAATCTTACAGGCAGAAAGTAAAAAAGATTATGAAGAGGTAAGATCACAGGAGGTGTGCATGGAGCCCAGTGATTTTCTGCTGTACAGAAAGAATACATTCCTAACCATAGCTGCATACTGCACATCTTTTTGTGTTTCTACTTATTAATAAATTATCTTTGTTAATAACACCTTGTTTATCTTAGTGTTCCAGTTAATTTCCTCCTTCAGGGAAAAGTTGAAAAGCCAGGAACAGGAGCAGATGGTTTTCCAGAGCAGAGAGAGAAAGGAGATTCTAGCTTGCAGATGCAAGAAATGAGCAAATTCCACAAAAGCCAAATTGAATTTTTATAATGTCTTGAGGAAACAGTGTCATCTGTATCACAAAGTAATGAAGTACAGAGACTCCTGATGAGGTTTTTTTTTAATTCCTTAGAGTTGTGAGTTAAGCTTTCTTTAGTTTAATTTTAGTATGACTGAAATAATTTTTATGAGTAAAATCTGAAAGTGTAAGGTGCAGTATGCAGGTGGCAGCAAATTTAATGACAAGCTGGGTGTGCAGAGTACTTGGCTTCCTGAATTTACAAAGGAAGTAGAAAAGTGCTGAAACTAGCAACTCAAGTATTCAATCAAGTTTGTTTAAAAAACATGACATGAATTTATTTTCTTTTTGCTCCCTCTTTTTCAGTGGATATGCACCATAAACAACATATCTAAGCAGATATATCTAAGTGAGAACCCTGAGGTAACTTTACTACAATTTATAGTTGTCAGTAATATGTTTATATTTATATAGTAAATTCATATTGATACAAACTTACATAATGATTTTTACTTGCTAAATTAGGGGAATTGGCCTAATAAAAACTGTTTTATAACAGAGCATGTATCTATATATGAAGTGTGTCTTCATGGGTTTTAGTTCACAGTTGAGGGCTGCATTTGTCAAATGAGTTTTTTCCTGGCTACATTTGCTTGTTTTGCCAGACGTATCATTGGAATTTTTCTCTACTGCTGGCTTTTATTAACATTGGCAGTATTGTAAAGCCAGTGTGTTCACTTAAACTGAAAAAGTTAACAACAGAATTTGTGTTAGAAGAAAAATTAGAAGAAAATGCTGCAGGTGTGTTGGTGAAAATTAAAGAATGCAAGATTCTCATAAAGGGTTGAGTTTATAACTTCTGACAACTTCATATAAATAAAACAAAAATCTTACTTTGAGAAGAATGTTTTCAGTTCTTTTTTCCCATCTCTGCTGCAGGAAATTGCTGCCCGTGTGAACCAGTCAGCTCTGGAGGCTGTCACTCCTTCTCCTTCCTTTCAGCAGAGGCATGAGAGCATGAGGCCAGCTGGGTAAGTGAAGCAGCCAGAGGGCATCTGAAGTGCACATATAAAAAGAGAATCCTGGATAAAGTTCCAGGGGAAAAAAAAAAAAAAAGCCTAACAAACCTACAAAACTTGATGTGTTCAGAATTATACCTTTGATAGGCCAGAGGAAAATTTCCTGACCACACCTTTCACTGCTGAAGCACTGTTGAGCATCCATGGTTACAAGTAACCCCAGTGCCAGCAGGTGGACAGTTTGGTTGGATTCATCGTGTCTGTTTTGTTGTGTGATTTCATGATGAGATTTTTTTTTCCTGTATCCAGCTCCTGGAAGCAGACCTCAGATTGTGTTATACTTAATATGTGATTATATATTGATGTTTAAAAAGTCTGATGTAATTATTAATGGAAGTAGTAACTTTAACTTAAATTTGAATAGGCACATGTATTTGTTTACTATACCCTGATCTTCAGGTTTTTTAGTTTTTGTTTTGTTTTACATCTAAGTTTTAGAATATTGTATTGGTGTCCCCTATGGTTTAGTTTATTATCATCCA
The DNA here is from genome assembly GCA_013399225.1 of Rhipidura dahli. NCBI lineage: Eukaryota > Metazoa > Chordata > Aves > Passeriformes > Rhipiduridae > Rhipidura > Rhipidura dahli. Next base: position 1,693,744 of record VXAC01001091.1, read on the forward strand.
ACCTGAACTCACATACCCTAATTTGCCTTTTTGGTTTTGTTGCAGACAACCTCGTCCTCCTGCAGCTCGTACCAGTAGCACAGGGTCACTGGGATCTGACTCAGCAGCTCTCTCAGCACTTTCCTTGGATTCCCTTGTTGCCCCTGACACTCCCATCCAATTTGACATAATATCTCCAGTCAGTGAAGATCTGCCTGGCCAAGCAAAATCTTCAGGGCAATCGGGCAGGTAGGAAATGGAGAGAGAGGGGAAAAATCCCTAAAGTTAATGTTACTAATTCAAAACTAAACAAACAAGGAAACCACACTTAAAATGCAGCTCCAGCACACACATTGCCTTTTCCCTGACTGATGTCACAAATTTTGCAGTGGCCAGTGAAACAAAACAGTTTGTTTAACTGTTAAATAAAATTGCAAAAAAGGGCTTAATTACATCACTAGAGTCAAGGTGTAGTTTTCCATTTTGCAGCACCTTCTCTTGATTTAACAGCCAATGCTTTTATTTATTGATTTACTTTAAACTTTTGGTTTCACAAAGTATTTTCCTTTCCTATTGCTTGCTCACCCAGCAGCTTGGGTTATTTCCTCTTGGAAACTCAAGAGAAATTTGGTAGCCCTGCCTCCAGGTGATGATGGCATATGATGACACTCCTCTTAAGCTGAAAGGTGAGTGAAAATGATCTAGGCTTCTAGAGTAATTTCACATACAGACAAGTTAAAATCATCTGAGAGTTCATCCCAAAACAAAAACCTTTTTCTCCTACTTGTTACTATATTTGAGTGGGAGATGTACTAGAAACCAAAGACCTGTAAATCATCACTGCATTTCCAGAGCTGTATCTGTAGAATTCAGCTATTAAAAAAATGTATTTGCAGATCCGGCTGCTCTTAACAACAGCAAAAACAGTCAAAGAGCTTAAAACTAATTTATGTGACTCTTGTCACAAAAATGTGTTATATCCCCCTGCCTTCTAGGAAAATAATTTGAATTTTGAATTGCAACTTACAGATGTAAGAGGTAAAATTATATAAACGCAATTATTTTTTTCCTTTTTTTGACATTTTTCTTTTTGTTGTTGTTTGGTATAGCAGCATGAACAGGTGGCCAGCTAGATCCTTCAGAACATACTGATCTAAAATAGACCTGAACTGTATTGCAGGAAGTGGAAAGTTTAAGACTTAGCTGAATTCCTGTGGTAGCCTGGTCTAGCTCAGCTGGTCAGAGCAGGGTGCCAGTAACAGCAAGGCTGTGGATTCAATCCCTGTATGGGCCATTCACTGGAGAGTTGGGCTCGATGATCCTTGGGGTCCCTTCCAACTCAGAATATTCTGTAATGCCAACAGTTATAATTCTAATCTAGACAATAATATTTTTCATAGCAGAAATGAGAGTTGAGCTCAGTATTTTCAGTTAACCATCACCTTCAATAAAGAACTGCAGTGTTTGTACAGATAGGGAACACATTTATTGTTAAAATGAAGTACTTTCCTTGGTTTCTGATACTGATGACGTACATTTAAATTTTATTTTTGCCTTTTGAGAGATCCTGTGATATTTTGCATTTACTGTTCCAGTCTGAGCAGTAGAAAATCCTAGTAGAAAGAATTTGCTTTTACTGTAATTACACAAGTCAGCATTTAATGGGATGGTTCTTGATTGAGTCCGTGGTACGTTAAATTGTAGCAGTGCCATCTTGACTTCAGAGTTCGAGCTAGAAAAATTTAGTACTTTAAATGAGACATCTCTTAGTTAAAAGATTTTTGATAATTGATAAAATAAAACTGGCAGTCAGTATGGTGTGTAACTGAACTACTTTTTTTCTCATAGTTCTGAAATTTGCATTTAGAGCACAGTTGAGGTGACACTTTCACTAATCCCATAAAAAACCTAATTTGAAGTACATTGAACCCTTGCCAATAGCTTTTCAGCTACCAGTTAGCCAAAGAGAAAGGGATTTCCTCTACAAATTTTAAATAAAATTTCCCCATTGTCTGTGCTCATTCCTTTACTGTTTTTGAAAAATGCAGTCTTGGAAGCCTAGAGTATTTTCACTTTTCTTTGTAAATGATAGTAATTCTGTCTTCAAGAGCCAGAAATAGCCACATTTCTCTTGACGTTCTAGGAGTAAAACCCCAGTGATGTTTTGAGAAAGCTGCATTTGAAACAAACCCAGGGGCTTCTCCTGAGTAAGTAATTCAGCATCTTGAGAGTGACAAGAAGTGGGTGCTCCTATGGAATACTGAAAGGGCCTGGCTTTTGGCTGTGCTTCCTGAAGCTGTTATGTGAAATTGCATCCCCTAAAACTACACCTTTTCAAACATAACAAGGTTTTAGTTTGGGCATAATTCAAATATTGAAAAAACCCACACGAGCAAAACTTTCTGTGGCAGCAATAGGCCAATAATATCTGGTATTTTTCCATAATTGTGGGCCCTCAAATACAGCAATTTATGTCTCACTCCTGATGAAATTGCCTCTTCTTATGATTCATGACACATTATTCCTCCAGATTACAAGTTTGTGAACTCATTAAATGTTGGTATTTGACACAGCATGAGACTTCTGCAGTTCCCATGAATGGTTCCTGTAATCTGACTCCTGCTTTAATGTTTTCATTTTTTAATAGACGCACAAATCCTTTTGGTGAATCTGGAGGCTCAAAACCTGAAACAGAAGGTAAAACAAAAATTTTATTTCAATGCAAACTAAAAATAAATTTTGAAAATTTTAGTTCTGTTTTCATCTCTGGCTTCTCTCTTCTAATTTAACACCAGTTTTAAAATGCTTCATTACATTGCAAGGTATTTGATAAGTTAAATCAAACTACTGTCTGAAAACCTGTTGTAAAAATGATTCATTGTACCTTTGTATTCATTAACCAAATGAAAAGATGTGTGATGTGCTGTGTGGTAACTGCACCTCTAATTGCTAGGTAGGAGCAATCTCTTTCCAAGTTAGGAGGAGCTTGGAGTTTCCCCGACTGCAGTCGACCTTTGGTTTTGAATGGGAAACCCAAAATAGAGTTTGTTTTTTTCAATACTTTTCTTTTGTCTTAGATTCAATTCTTCATCAGTTATTCATTGTAAGATTTCTTGGCTCTATGGAAGTGAAGTCTGATGAAAGCCCAGATGTTGTTTATGAAACAATGCGTCAAATACTCGCAGCCCGCGCCATCCACAACGTTTTCAGGATGACAGAGTCCCACTTGTTAGTCACTTGTGACTGTTTAAAGTAAGTTTGCTTCCTGATCTCTACTGATGTTTATTTACAGAATGATCTTCTTTCACTTTGGTAAAATTTACTTTCTGGTTTGTCTTTAAAAACAAATTTTTAGGTTAATTGATCCACAGACACAAGTTACAAGACTACGAGTAAGTAACTTTCCATTTTAAGATAAATACCCAGCAGTGTAATTCTTTTACGTTAAGAATATTACTAGATGATAGCAAAAATCACTGATAGCATGAGATTTCCAGCCAAATTTCCAGTGCAATTAGGAGAGTAATGCAGACATTTGGAAACACTTGCAAATCAGGTTTAGGGGAGGGATTTCAATAGGCCAAATTGGCTTTTGAGGCTCCCTTTCCCCTATGATCTGAGTAAAAAAAATAGTAAAGAGAGAACATTAATGATGGAGTCACGTTAGTTCTGAAGTCCAAGAGGGTTTGTCTGCTGTTTGGTTTCTCTGTTTTGTTTTGTTTTTAATGCATAATGCCTTGAGGGTGTTGAATGGCTTCTGGTTTGATTTCTTGTTTTTCTACTTCATTATAAAAATGCACTTGAAAGGTGTAAATGGAATTCATGTTAGGATATCAAATAAGGCCAGCTTAATTCTTCAGTAATAGCAGTCTTTATTCTTCATATTTCAAAACTATTCCCTCTTTCTCTTTTATGCACAATTTATGTCATTAAATTTCTCTGTGTTTTTAAAAACATTCCATTTTTTGGAGGCTCTCAATTGCTTTCCTTTTCATAAAAGGAAGTCTTGAACATGGAAAAGTATCTCGATATTTAAAGTTCGACATTAAGTTCAAAAATGCTCCAAACCTGTAACCTTTTACAGATGAGATAAATCAACTGAGGGCATGTCCCATATGCTATATGCAAACATGTAATCCTTGGAAAAACTCATCCTAGCAGTTTATAGCAGCTGTAGTAGGGGCTCTGAGAATTTAAAAATTTATAGTTTGATAATCCTTAAAAATAATAAAAAAATAATAAAAAATAAGTCCAACCTCTTTTAGAAATAAGAATGCAAAACAGTTTTCTTGTGACAAACTAATGAGGGTATGTGATTTGTATGAATTGGGGTTTTTCTTGCTTATGTAATTAGGAGAGCTGAGCTAATTGCAGTAAAGGTTTTTGAGTAGTGACTTTACATGGAACTAAATATTGAAAGCTTTGTCACAAATGTAACTATAATGAATTATTAAAACAAAACAGAAAAGGAGTTTATCCACATTTAGGAAGGTGACTGACTCACACTGCAAATGTGGTCCCTTTTTCTTACAATGGAGTGTGTTTTCTGACATTTGCTCGTCTTTGGAATAATTTAGTCCTTGCTGTCTAATCTGTTTGTGTTTTGTAATTACATTTGGTCAGGTAATTTCTTGTGCTGTGCTTGTGCATTAATTAATGTGCAATATATTGAAGCCTTGTGTAGAAAATATTTGGAATCAGTTTTAATCTCTCCATATTTGATCCTTTTGGCAGTTTCCTTTGCCCAATGTAGTTCTGTATGCTACACACCAGGAGAACAAGCGCCTGTTTGGATTTGTGCTTAGGACCTCAGGAGGGAGAGTGGAGAGCCACCAGACTTCCATCTGCTATATATTTGAATCAAATAATGAAGGGGAAAAGGTATTGGTGATGGTTGACTTGTACCAGTTGTGAATCTGGATTCCAAGATGCTAGATCCATTCAAGTTGTCTAAGGGATTTTTTATGTACTGAAAGAGTTAAACCCGTCAGTTTAAGTACCTGCAAATGCTTTAATGTGCTGTTACATCTAATTCTGATGCTGGTGTAAATTTAAAGGCATTTTTAATTATTTCCTATCTGTTTTGTGTTTAGATTTGTGACTCTGTTGGACTGGCCAAACAGATAGCTTTTCATGCAGAACTGGTAAGAATCTTTTTGGGGCAAGGGATACTTGGGAGTGGAAGGAAGAGGGTATATTTAATATGGATAATAGCTTGTATTCTGCAAAATACTTGTAGATGCAGGAATACTGTTGTGTATTTTAAGGGATTTTTTTTCTAGAATTTAAATTCAAATGAAAAGACTGACCAATATCTACTGTAGAACAATATTCAATATAGGATTCATTTTGCTATTTTTAACAACCATACCAGTCCTTTAAAAGCAGAATAATCAAAACAGTGGTGTCAGTCTTGAGCAAGCTTGTATCAGTCAGTAGTGTATCAGACATCTCAGGGTGTTGTTGCTGACTTTATTTACATTTTTGCCCTTCAGGATCGAAAAGCCTCAGAAAAGCAGAAAGAAATAGACAGAGTCAAAGAGAAACAGCAAAAAGAACTGAATAAACAAAAGCAAATTGAGAAGGTACCTTTCGTCATTATTTCTTAATATTAGGGTTTTTTTCTACTTACTTTCTTTTGCAGTTTTGTCCAAAACTGTCCACTGGTAGTATTGATAGATCCTTTAGAAATCATAATGATGGTATCTTGTGTCAATTGCAGATGGCTTTAAGGATAATACTCTTTTTCCTCATTTCCCAACCCCTCTTCCCACCTTAGGACTTGGAGGAGCAGAGCCGGTTGATAGCAGCTTCCAGCAGATCCAACCAGAGCAGCACAGAAGGACAGTTTGTAGTCCTTAGCAGCAGCCAGTCAGAAGACAGTGATTTAGGAGAAGATGGAAAGAAGAAGAGAGAATCTGAAGCCTAAGGTTGCCTGCTTCATTAAAATTGGAATCGTGGATATATCTGGTGAAATGGCACAAGTTCTGCAAGAGGTGAAGTGTAGGTGGGAGGGTCTGCTGTGTTACAGAAAAGACTTCACAATATGTAGACCCTATTATGCCTTGATTTTTCTTTCTCAGTTAAGTGATTTCCATTTCCTGTCAGTATAATTTCTCTTGTATACCGGATGCAGTGTGGTGATGCTGCCATGTTTATGACAAACATACATTTTCTCAAGGCTTCTCTGCAGTATGGGAAACAATGTGGGATTTTTCCCCACTTACCTCTGTGCAATTGACTGCTTTGGAAGCAAAACTGAAAACTCATTGGGCTTCAGCAGTAACACTGAAATTCATTCTTCACACTGCACTACAGAGAACACCTTGCTGGAAACAAAAGTGGATGTCCAAATAAGACAGTGCTAAGCTTTACCCAATTTGTTGCACATACCCATTTTTAGATTTAGAAAGAAGGATCCTCATTAACATCAGTGAGATGTGCAATAGTTCTAAACAGAAGGATCTTTTTTGTTTCATTTTGCACTGTATGATACTGTCTTGATTTTTTTGGTGAATTCAATGTCGAGAAACTTCTTTCAGCAGGAGAAAAAGATACTGTCAGACCTAGATAAGAGTTGATGAGATGCAGTTGAACTTTCCTGCCTGAGGAAGAGCATTCCTCATCAAATTATAAGAGTAATGTATATAGCCTTGTAGCACAAGTGCCATGTTCTTGGTTTTTCCGCAGTACTTGGAACAAAAAGCTGTAAACCTTCAAGTTCATTTTTATAAAACATGCTTAGAGTTGCAGGAACATCTTGAATTCCATCATATGAAAAATCTTCTGCATAGGTAAAAGCCTTGCTGCCAGTACACTGTATCTACTGAAAATGAGTTGAGGCTCTTTAGTCTTTTTATAGAAAATTATTTTGCAAACAGAATTTACTGGTTCTGAAGTAAGAGACGATACTAATCCTACATCCTAGAGTCAGTCCTGGAAAGCATTTTTCAAAGTGATGTCTGTTTACAGCTTGTAATCTGCACTCCATATTCCATACCCTGTGTAATATTTATTTTGTATAGTACTAGATGTGCATTCACCTTTTGATCCAGAAGAGAAATCTTGTTTGAAGAGAAATATTTATTTTTGCACTAATTACTATAAATATTAAAATCCAGTGGAACAGAAGATAGCTCTCTAATAGTGGCATGAAAATTACAGGATATGTAGAGAGAAAAGAATATACTTATATTCCAAGTTATAATATAACAGTTATGAGTGATTTACAGTTCATTGCAGGGCATTTCTGGTGTTCAGGAATGGAAGCAATTTTCAGAGTATCTCCTCAGCAGCTGGTGATGGCCCAGCCCTTCCTAGCTTGGAGTTGTTCAGTGCTGATAAAATAAGCGAGGAATCTCAGGTCGTGTCTGCTGGATGTCTGTAGGGGCACAGAGGGCTCATCTGACTCATGGGAGTGCCCTGCATTGGCCAAAGCTGGCAGCCTCCTCCTGCCCTTGGTGCTGCAGATGTGACTGTGTGCAGGAGCTGGTGGCCTCAGCTCCTGGGACAGGAGAGAAGGGGAGCAGTGCCTGCCCTTGCAGCCTGGGGCAGGACTAGCAGAGGCAGCTGGAGCTGCAGCAGCTCTGGGCAGAGGTTGCACCATAGCCCAGGCAGGGGCTTGAGCAGCCGAAAGGGCCCTGCCTTGAAAAAGGAGGGGGAGACTGAGGAGCAGGGAGCCCCAGGTTCTCTTCCTGAGTTAGTTGCCAGGTGCTGTTCCAGTGCATTTTTCATCCCCAGAGTAGCCAGTTACTTGTAGAAATATCTGCTTTTGCTGTTGTTCAGTTAGGTCAAATAGTACTGCCCTGTGGCCAGATTTGGCTGGCAACTGCCACATGGACCACACCAACCAGAGGCTTCTTTCGAAAGACAGTGGCATTTTTATTTCATATCTAGGCCTCCATTCTCAGCTCCCATTTTTAAGAGACTGTTTTTAGTCTTGCTAACAAAAATGTACAGAGAGGCACCATAACCAATTTTTTCCCTTTTTGTGCTTAAATCAAGGCTTATAGAGAGGGGCAAGGCAGACAGTTTCTCTCTGCAAATTGTTCCAGTTCACATTCATTTCTTTGTGTTTGTTTTTATTTACTGATATTTCTGTTTTCTATCAAATGATAGCATAGCTCAAGGTTACTGTGTCTTACTTGTATCTTTCTCAAGTATTTACTGAGGATGAAGCAGTTTTGAAACAGCACAGGGAGCCTATGAAATTAGTGATCTCCAGTGTCTAGAATCCAGTCCTCAGCTTGTCAGAGAAGGACTGGTTGTGTTAAGCACTGGAGCTGCAGTAGCCCAGGCTCCAGGGGGAAGACAGATAATAGACAAGCACTCTCATGAAAAAGCATTTCTGATTTGTAGCCTGTTTTGCATTAGCCTTATTGAAGAAATGTAAGAAAATGGAATTACTGTATTCTTTTCTAAAACTACCATTACTCTTAGGGATATAAATCTGCAAAGATGAGGAATAATAAAGTTGGCAGGTAAATTTGCTGTCATATGGGATACTCTGGATTTAGCAATAAATACTGGAATTAGTCCATTTGCTTTCAGGCTTTTCATATATGCCATTAAATGTAACTTTCTAAAAGAGTAGGAATGAAGTACATTTTACATATGCTGGATGGTCCTCATCTTAACCACTGCAAGAATGATATGCATGAATGAAATGTAGGGGTTGTTTTTTTTTGCTTATTTAGGGGAATTCCACTGGTGTAAAATGAGCAAGAAGGTATAAAAGCATCTGGGATAATGATGAAAACTGCAAGAGCAAAGGGCATGTCAGCAGAGCTGGGGAAGTCAGACAGGAATGGTGATTGAGTTAGCAGGAGGATGAGAACTATTGAGCTTTGCCTAAGGCAGGGAGGATCACACAGCTTGTAATTAGAACTATCTCAAGGCAAAAATAGCTGCTGAGGTTTTATCCATGCCCTTCTTCCCAAAAGGAAAAGCTATTTGGTACCTTTTTTCCTAGAAGGTTTAGAACTACTTCGTTAGAAAACAGCTTTATTGAAAAAAAATCAGAATGCTTGGTATTTTCCTTGTTATTTGGAACACCTCATGGTCTGCTGGGAGCTGCTGTGGTAGGATTTCACCACCTGACTACTTCATTATTGCAACTAAATTACTGGTTGGTTTCCTCTCCTGTATTACAGGAGATTAAATATACTCTCCTGTTTATTATTTCCTGTTGCCTTTTATTCACAAACTGATCTTTCAAGCCCTTTCAGCTGAAGCTGTAGTTTGCTTCATGTGCATCTACTGTTATTTCAGTGACTCCTAAAAATATTCTTTTAAGTCCATGATGTTGAAGTGACTTCATGTAGGTACTGAATTGGCAGTGTTGTTCAGGACTGACTTGTTGTGTTGCTAATTGCAGCCTCATAATTACTGCCACACCTTTATCCCTTAGGTAAGAGGATATGAAGCTTGTTGCACTGTGTAGATTTACACACTGCAGGCCAAGCCAGTCTTGCTGTCAGTTGTTTCAAGCTACATACATTATGTATGTAAGGGCATGAATATACAAATAGAGCAGGTGTGCTTATGGGTGTGCATTTTATTGCATTAATTACAGGTGATAACTGGCACTCCTCTCTGGCCACTGCCAGATTTGGCCAAGTCTGAACCAGAGGACAAGATCAAAGTCACGTACAACTTAACCATAGCTAACTGGGTATGATCAGGTAGTGAAACCTCATTTGAATGTCATACTCTTACTTCATTAATCTGTTTGAGTTTGAAATTGTATCGAGACAATTTACTGTCTAAGTGTAAAGTAATATTTCAGAGTTAAGAAACATTCCCCTTCCAGAGGGCTGTCAGATTTCTTCTTTATATGGATGTAAACCCAGAGCTGAAAATTGTGAAACAGCTGAAGTTATTTATGAAGCTGTAATTGATGTACATGGATATAAAGAAATAAATTTGACTGTTTAAGGTAAATTCTGTCTGTGTTTAAGGTAAATTCTGATTCATTAGTTGCACAGCAGTTGGGACAAGCCAGTGGTGAAACTATGCTACAATATCATCTCTTATTATTTAGGAAACAGTTCACCTAGAGAAAGAGAACTGCCACTGCTTAGTGAATTTAGTAGAGGTATGTTCAGTGTAACAGCATAAGCTGAGACTTTATATTCTTTCTCTTGCTCTATATTACAAAAGTTCTTGCAAGTTAATAGTCCCCAAGGCTTTTTGTTTTAATTAAGCACTAAGTTGACTTTTTTTTCCCTGCCACAATGGTATCTAAGTTGTCATGACAGGAGTAAGTCAGTGTGTCATTGTGAATGCACTTGTATTCCTAATGAAGTTTATATTGCAAGCTGAGGATTTTGTACAATCTTTCTGGTCATTTTTATAATTGAGTGGAGTGGTCAAATTCTTATGATGGTGTTCTGGATTGGTCCTGTTCTGGTGAAGTGTAAGTGATTTTTACAACGTTTCAGACTGACCTGCGCATTTTCCCTGAATAGCTGTATTAAAAACCACCAATGGCATATTTATGTCAACTCTGATTGTGGTGTCTTAATCTTGGAAACATGGATAGTAATCCTCTTGTGCCAGGGCTCCAGTCAGCATTTTGTGTATTAAATAAAAGCTTAACTATAGTAACTTTCTGGGTGGGGCTTGTGCTGATACAAAAGCCTCCTGCATTCTTCATCATACTGACTTTCAGGATGTACCAATATTGGTGACAGGGTGTGTTCCCTTCCATTAAACAAAGTTCTGACATGCAGTTACAGCCCTCTGTTGTCAAGCGTAGCTCAGTTCTCTTTAATTTTTGTAGTACTGGCCAGATAACCTCAGAAGAAGTTGTTACACTTGGGAATGCTGATAACTTGTTTTTGCAACAATCAGAGACTGAAGGTGAGCAGGAGCTGTGGCAGCTGGCTGGGCAGGGCCTGTGGTGGGGCAGTGACACCGAGCAGTGGGGGCTCTGTGGAACAAGCTGAGTGCAGAGGCTCTACCAGCACAACCACCACCACGGGCACTGGACATATCTTCACAGGGTGAGTTAGTTTATTATGTGATCAACACCATGTAAAAAACCATGGGCCATAACCACATTATGAATTTGTATTTTATAATGTTTCTAGATTTTTCTGGGGAAAAGCAGACTTTTGAATTCTGTAACTTCTGTGATAAAGATGCATGTATAACTAGAAAAAAAAAAATCTATGCTTACTTGATTATGAAGGAATAAATACTACTAATGCCAGTGTGTTGATGAACTTTTTTTTCTAAAATAGGGACTGACATTTTCAGTATTTTTAGAAGGAGCAGGTATGCTGTAGATCTTCCTAAGACTTCTGTAAGACCTTCTACACTGACAGGGCTCCAAAAGCTTAAGCTCCATCTCCATAGAGAGATACTCAAAAAATTGCAAGCATGGCTTTGGGGACAGCACTGTAAAAGGAAAACCCAGTTGTAGAGAGAATAATCAAAGTCCATGGTAGATGAGACATACCAGTACCTGAGAAGGAGCTGCAGAACCAGCACAGCTTTCAGCAATGCCACGTTGTTGAAACATTGGTATGTCACATGAGCTGCTATGAGAAGCTGAGATTCCTCAAGCTTAATCCCATTTCATTGCTTAGAATGGGACATTGCATTACTGGGTGAAAAAAAAAAATATTTAAGCTGCTCTTCAGAACTTCACTGTTAGGACTTCACAAATAAAAAGTACTTCTTGTCAAGAGAAGGGAGGAAAGTACAAGAGAAAAAAGAACTATGGCCGTTCCTGGTTTTAGTCAAATCCCTGACCTCTAACTAAACCCTGAGTTTAACCCTGGACTGGGGGTAGTGCTATCTGATATGACAGGCTTTAACTTAGCCTTAACACAAGGCTTGCAGCCCTGTATTTTACATATCCTTAACTTGTCACACTAGGCATTTAAAATACTGTTGCCATAACTTCCAGACAGGTCATAGTCCAGGAGATCCATAGAATGGGATCACCAATACTTACATGTTTAGGTTCTCACCCATTTTCTTGAGGGGGGGTAGAGGGAGAACGCTGGCATTCCTTAATATGCAGAGGAGAGAAAATCCCAAAAGAAAAAAGCACAATGATCTTATCCACATTAACATTGGCTTCAAAGTACAGGACTAATACTTAGGCACAGTTGAGGTTGTAGATCCCTGTGAAGTTTTCCTGTCCATAAAGATCATATTCCTTGTACAGTATGTAGTCTTTCAAGCAGTTTGGCAGTGGAAGGAAGGTCATGAAGACAGGACAGCGGAGACGCAGCCGGCCCATGCACGCCCGGATCTTCAGCCGGCAAAGGTGCTTCAGGGAGCGAGGGTTTGCTAGAAAGGAAAAGCAAAATTAAAATGCTACCACAACCAAAAAGGCCCCAATGCCAAACCACCTTGTTTTTATTAAAAATGTAAGCAGATACTTACTTAAAATGAAATGGATATCTGGCCAGAGTTCCTGTTCTTTGAGAACAGCTTCGAGCTTCCAGCAGATCTTAACGTGATCAACATAATCTAACATGACTCGCACCACTTTCCCAGACACATGTTTCAGCCAGGACAAGGTTATCACTTCACAGAACTGATAGAAACAAAAGGTTTAGTAGGGTAATATTCAATACTGCAGTAAATGACTTCTGTCTCAGAGGACAAGAACAATTAACTAACTAGAGCAGGCTTTTAGAGGTTGCCACAGCTTGCATAAGCCTCGCTACTAGAATCTAAAAATCTGAGAGCTGTTTATTTTGTACTAGATCCAAACATAAACTTAAGCAGCTGTATATTTGGGAACTTGGTGCTTAAAAAGAAGTGCTAACACTCCAAGTGGAGTCCCAAGTGCTTAATAGGGGGATCCACCAGCCCAGTGCATGCATCTTTAAGTTAAAGAAGAGTTTATTAGGTTCAAATGGACTTTATAAAGTGCAAAACAATGACACTGATGAGTGTCTCTAGGAACCTCTTTTGGTTTGCTAATTTCTGCTCAGTGCTTATCCCACCAGCTTCAGGGGTCCTTTCAACAGCTTTCCACTGTTGGTGTTCTGGTACAGGACAATGCAGAGAGCTGGCCTGCAAATCTTTGCATTTTCAGCATGGACAAGACTGCCCTGGAGAGCCAATTCCATACTGATCATTAGCATATCATCAGCTATATTTTCACAATTCAAAATTACTGTTTGCAATTATTTGCTGTCATGAAACAGTCTTCATAGCAACATCTTAAGCTGCACCAGGGGAAGTTTAGGTTAGATATCAGGAAAAAATTCTTTACTGATTGGGCACTGGAATTGTCTGCCCAAGGGAGGTGGTGGAGTCACCATCCCTGGACGTGTTTAAAAAAAGACTGGACGTGGTACTCAGTGCCATGGTTTAGTTGATAAGGAGATGTTAGGTCATAGGTTGGACTTGATGATCTCAAAGGTCTTTTCCAACCTAGTTCATTCTGTGGTTCTGTGATCTATTCCATTTTAAAGCCTTATCCATTCCTGTCTTTATATGTCAGCTGTCTTCAAAGCTTCCTTTTCTGACAGCTTAAGCACCTTTCCATTTAGTTTTCGGAAGGACGGTGGTGGTAGGACAGCACCCAAAGCCCTGTGCCACACTCACCATGGTGTCCTTGATGACGGTGGAGGTCCAGCCGTCGGTCACGTACTGGGAGTGAGCCCCGTTGCCGCGGCGGCAGTCGAAGCAGCGCTGCACGTCGTAGCCGTAGTTCAGCAGCATCCTCAGCATCACCTCGTCCTTGAGGGCGTACTGCAGAGCTGAGGGGAAATGCGTGGTGTTCACGCGGCAGAAGTAGTTGACGTTGGCGCCGTGGCGGAGCAGCAGATTCATTAACTCATAGTTGCCCATTCTCAAGGCTATTTGGAGGCAGTTGATGGGATCTTGGTTGGCCAGGGCTCCGGCGTTCAGCAGCAGCTGTGTGGAGCAGATATCCCCGTTGGAAACGGCGAAGTACAGGGCTGATTTCCGGTGGTCGTCGTAGCCTTTGCGAACTCTCTGAGCCAGCATAAAATTGGCATCAAAGCCAGATTGGAGGAGAAACTCAAGGCACTGAGGATGTGCTCCTGCTGCTGCTGAGTGAACTGGACTTATCCCACTTTCTTTAATGGCAGCAAAATCAGTCACTGGAACTAAATATTTTAGGGCTCTGAAAAATTAAAACCAGAAGCATCTCAGACTCTTAAACATTTTGGTTCACCTAACTCATCTCTGAATTTCTCTGTGTTTGGCTTCAGAATTCATCATAACTGTTAGAGTAGTCTTGATATACCAAATCAGTACCATGGCATACATTGACTAGAATTGCTAACAATGAAATTGTTAGCCAGGAATGGATAACAACTTTACACCTACTACACATAAAATAATATTACATTATACTATTATTCATGAACAACCCATTCCTTGCTACAGGAATTAATGATTCCTTCTCAACAGAAGTTCTTCCTGAATGTTGATAGCACAGCGTTATTGCTTAACCTATAGGGATCAGGAAATCAATGTAATATATATTATAACATGAATGCATATCATCTATAATGTAATATATACATCTAAGTTTAAATATAACAATTAATATATGGAAAATATTAATAACAGAAATCAAGAATCCTCAGGTGCTTTTTCTCATTTGTTAGTTGTGCTTTTAGCATAAATATCTTCCAGTAGTCTTACTCTCTTTAAAACAGGAATAACCCTTACTCTCTTTTGTCTATTTAGTACATTCACCATTCACATTTCTGTGATGGGGTGGAGGTGGAGGTGAGACACTGAGAGAGAGTGAGGATGTCCCAAGAACCTCAGCATCAGACTGGACAGTGTTACAATTTGTGACAAATGGGGAAATACTGTAGGGATTAAGATGTACATCCTAAAATCATGAAGATTTTATCCCGACTGGTCTCTTACATTCAGACACACAACAGTCATATTTACACAGTCAAAAATAATTCCTCACACAAAACAACAGATTTGCTGCCTGCTGTGAATAAGATAATATTTCTGGTGTCACTATTACTTGATTTTTAAGTGTATTAACTCACAGAAAGTGTCCTCTATATGCAGCTCTGTGGATTGGCAAATGACCCGAGTGCTTTGGTACATTGGCATCAGCCCCGTATTCTAGTAAAAGACTCACGGAATCTGGATTTCCTCCTCCTGCTGCTTCAAACAATACAGAAGCACAGTCCATTGCCTGTGAAAGAACATCTGCACCTGGGAAGAAGCAGCAAGGATTGTCACAGTAGTCACTGTAAATATCCAGCTGTAATTAGTATCTCCAACCCCCCAGTGATATGCCATTTTGAATTCTATTCTTCACCAAATAGAACCACTGTGGGCATAAACCTTCATGTTAGATCCTTGATTTTAGATATGTTTATTTAATACTGGAAACAAGAAGGTCTAAATTGCTTTGAACACAGTAAGAATTGTTCCTAGAACTGGACCAGCAAATGGTTTGGTTCTTATTCATCAAAACAACTGCTTTTGGCTTACATACAATGCATTTCAGTTCTTTTACTTTACAAAAAACAGACAGGTGTAACTGTAAACGTGAAAGAACCCAGTATCCAAACAGTTCATGCAATCCAGTTCCAGTGCTGCTGAACCATCATGTAAAATTCCCCACAAAAAAGTCTTCTCAGGCATGCCCTAAGGAGATCTCTCTACATGAGAAAATGATAGGGCATTTAAAAAACATTACTCAAGCACTTGTAAAAAATTACAAGTACCACTAGGATATTAATATATTAAAAATATATTATTTTAATATTATACAAATTGATATTTATCAAGCCTTCACTACATCAGAACAACCCTCAGTGCAGATGGCATTTAATTTTCTCTAGTCAGGTGAGTTACTTTTGCTGCTGTTTTTGAAGGTGTATCTGAAGCGTTCTCTTCCTATGAGCTCCTATATAATAAAGTCTCACCTTTCTGCAGTAAGAGCTCCATAATTTCTGTGTGTCCCATCTGTGCAGCCAGTGCTAGGGGTGTGAGCCCATATCCACTGCGGGGGTCAGGATCTGCTCCAGAATCCAGGAGAAGCTGTACCAGGTCCTTCCTGCCCAGTCTGGCTGCCTCATGCAGAGCAGTTCTCTCATGGACACAGCGCAAATTCACTCTGGCCCCAGATCGTAGCAACAGGGAGGCAATGTCATAGGAATCAAGTTTAATTGCTGTAGGACAACAAGCAAGGAATCACACAGGGTGTTATTGGCTGCTGTTACATGGCAGCCAAGGAAAGCTGTTCCCAGCAGTCCTATTTATACAATGAGAAATGCCACCCTGCATTGAAAGGTTTAACTCATCAACAAGTCTCTTCTTTGCTTCCAGGACAGCACTAAGTATACAAATGAATAATTTCATGGTAATCTCTTTTTCTCTCTGTAGATTTTTTCTCTGCTGCATTTGGCAATTCAACAAAACACAGCTCTCCTTGCCACTAGATGGAGACCACATCCAGGGCCCTGGTGCTTAGGAGCTGCCACCAGAGCTCTGTTTAATCTCCATAAGCAGTTACCATAATGTGAAACAAAGCTCATGCTGACTGTTTCATATGCTTTCTCAGCTTAATAAGCCTGAACTCTCTAGTCAGTGAGGATCTTAAAAGAGAAATTTGCATTAGCTTCAGTGGATGGAATGATTAGGCAATACCCTTCCCTCCTCCTCTCTTTGATCTTCCAGGCTGTGCAGGATAGAGAATGCCCTTCAGCAGGACAGATTAGGCTGAGCAGCTTCATGTGCCACAGATGCTTGAACACCAGTGACAGCATTCTGTGACAGAAACTGTGATGTCCCATTATCTGTAACCTACACAGCTGCTTTAGATAAATCCCATGCATCCCCTTCTTGGGGGATGGTGCATTTTAATGTCGTGCACTTCAAAAGTATCTGGGAGTTCCCTACATTTTTTTTAAGCAGATGGCCCTGACTTGAAGCTGCAGCCATTTCACAAGGATGGACTGAGGGTCCTAAAGATGACTGGTAGGCTTTTTTCTCCTCCTTTAACAATAGTTCTGAAAAAAAAAACACCCTTCCAATACAGAAAAAAGTATGGGTTCATCCAAGAAACTCAGAGTGCTCCTTTAGAATTTAGATAATGAGAACACACTTTTTTTTTTTTTTTGTTAGATTCGGTAAGAATGAAGGCATCATAGCCCAGACTGAGGGAAGCAGAAGAAATGAACACAGAACACTTATGAAAAACATTTTGGCAAGATATGGTTTTTTACAAATCAAGAATTACAGTTCTTGTGCATGATCAAATTAAAGTGACATTCACACAAAGAGTGTGGGTATGAGACTATACTAGGACTATACTAGGTATGGGGTCTTATTCCTAAATTACAAAATATTAAAGAGAAGTAAACAGAGGATGGTCAGCCTGTCTTCTTCACTTGTCATCCTTGGACTAATGCCAGCAATGTCTGAATAGGGACAAACACTGCTTTGCACTCTACATACTGCAGATGCATGATAATTTTTGAAAATTAGAGCCAATTACCACGGGTTTTGGAGGAAGGGAGGCTGATGCAATGGAGGGGATACCATTATTATGCCTGCAGACATGAAGGGCAGTGATAGCATGAAGAAGCAGAAGGACTTGTTACCTGGCACCACTGCAGAAATTATGCCAAATAATGCACTTCAAGGAGATAGCTAATTATCATGTGAGAAAAACAGACAGGGACAGACACATTCAATGCTGAGATTAACATTTTTTTTCTCCTTATAGCAAAATATTTTAGGCATTGAAGTCAAATTTGTCACATTGAAACCTAAAATGTGTAACTATATTCTCACCTCATTCCCTCACCTCTCCACCCCTAAAAACAATATTCACCTAAAACTAAAGGAGAATCTCCCTCTTCATTTTTAACATTGGGATTGCAGCCATTGAGCAGGAGAAAGTGGACATTCTCCACAAAACAGTTTCTTACTGCCACCAAGAGAGGTGTTTCCCCTTTTAGAGTGGTCTGTTCCCACGCAATGTCACGGGAGGCTGAAATACAGAAAAGCAGAACACATATGAAGTTGGATGATTCACCAAACTTTTCTTTGTAAAACTTTTTGGTGGAAAACTAGAAGGACTTTGTACCTTTTAAAGTTATTTCAAGGATGTTCTTATTTAGCTGTGCTGCAGCTTCATGCAAAGGAAGCCAGCCTTGCTGATCTGCTTCTTCAAAAGCAGAACTGTGCCTCACCAACTTCTTCAAGGCTTCCTCTTGGCCTGTTATATTTTAACACAGACACATATTCCATTACTCACCACAGGACAAAATTCAGGCAACTAATACATTTAGTGCCATTTTTTCCCACCAGTGTATCTTGCTCATTTTAAAAGGAAGGCCTGGAGTTTTCCCCTAATTTCAGGAGATGAAGCACTGGTTTTTCAAAGGGGTAACACTTGAACCCATCCCACTTCCATGATCCAATCTAATAAGTTAGCTTTTGGATGTCTTGCTTTTAGTTTCCATACTCCTCCCAAGACTATATAAAGAAAACCTGCCCTTAAATCGAGTGATCAAATAAAATGTAGGCATTGCTCAGCCATTCAGAGGTGCAGGCTTAGTGTGGTGTATTTGTACTTAACTGCCCGAATTGCTGCAATGATCTGCCCATGTTCTTTGCTTGCAGTATACTGGAAACTGCAGAAACAGAATAAAATGAGAAGTAAAAATCCATGTGAAGTTCAGGATATAATTACACCTCAATTCAAATACTCTAATTCACAAGATATGTTAGATTTCTCTAAGTTACATGGGTTTTGTGAGGGTTTGACACATTGAAACACTTTTTATTGTTGGTCTTTCCCTAACACAATAAATACTGAATTTTTCAAACAAAGGCAAAAAATTAAATGCTAAAATGAGGGGAAGCTCCCATTCCAGTCTAATTTTACATCACCTAATTATCTTCTTCATAAAGCCTTATACTCATTTACATATTGATGTAAAACATCATCTGAAAGTTTCATACATCCCATAATTTTAAGGAAACAGGTACACTTTTCAAGGAGAACTCAGAACAAGTGAACTACCAGTGCTTTCCAGTATCCATGAGACAAGGTCAGCACAATACAACATATGTAGTTACAAAGGAAAATAAGGTCTACTAAATGCTTACAATAATGCCAAGAAAACATCCAAAACAGAAATAATAACTCATTACCTTTCAATCTCTGCTGCACTGCCACTTGTTTCAGTTTTATACCTATCTTGTAAGCTTTCCTGAATAGCTCGTTGGGTAGGGATTTCCTCATCAGAATCACCATCAATCATGTACACAGAATTATTCATGGCAAATCAGCACAACATGGATCACTTTTGTAGGGAAACAGGGCTTTTTAATTAGAAGCAGATGTTAAATCTTCAGGTTAGATCTGGAGTAACAGAAATAGCAGTTACTGTGTCAGCATAAAGAGAAATGAAACATAGTTAAATAAATGACTGTGCTGTTACATGCTTAAGCAGTCATGCTGTTCTTGGCATACTCAAGATCTCAGATGTTCTCTTAGGCTCAAACCTCTCATCTGTTTTACCTTACCAAAGCTTCCACTTCTGTCTTACAAGAGAGTCGGCCTGAAAAAACAAAACAAAACTACAGGGCAAGATAAAATAAAATTAGTAAGTAAAACTGAAAGCTAATAAATACCTTGGCAAAACAAATGAGCACAGGAAATTTAAGGAAGTTGTCAACATGCCAACTACAAAGCTTGGAATAGTTCTAGAAACATCTTAAAGTTGGGCAGCAGTAATTCACAGCAAACCTGTACCATTTAATTTGTTACCTGACCCACCTAACATGTGATTGCAAGGCCTTGCTCTGTAATTGCACATGTAGCAAAAAAGAGAAATATATTAGCAACATACAGAGCAAGAAACTGTTAGTAATTGGTGATACTATGGCTCAATGAGTACAAAAACATTTTAAGTCTAGACAACATTTTTTTCCTAAAAATACCACTAATTTTCCTACGAATTGAGAAATACACTGGATTTCCTCACCTTCTGAAAGAGGGAAGACCTCAGCCTTTGAAGAAGAGATTATTAAGTTGAAAGTGACATTTTCAGGACTGTAAACAGTCTCTGCAGAGCCCATGTCCATTAATAGCTCACTATAAATACCCGATCATAAGATACTCTGGGACTTTCTCCACGTTTCTTTCACACACGTCAGTTATGTTTAATAATCTGACCTGACAAGTGGTGCCAACAAAAGAAGGAATTAAAAGACCGGTTTTCTTGCAACAATACTTTTGATTTTTGAAATAAAAATTTCAGAAGTATAGCAGTAAGTACTACACTGTGAAAAGAAAATTCTTTAGTGCTGTCCTAGGAGAGCAAACTGAAGGTGGTGTTAAGAGCTTGCTTAAGAGGGAGACAGCAGAAAAACTGAAACAATAAAAGTAAACATAAACAAGCAAATAAAAATCAAACAAAAACTCTATTAAAATTATTACAGTTTTCTGATTCCTGAATCACAGTTTGCATTAATATAAATAAAAAAGCAAATTAAAAATAAACAGAGTTTTTAAAGGGAAAAGCAGTTTCAGAAAGCCAGATTTATAGTGGTTTAACACCCGAAAAGCAGGGAAATGGGGGACAGAGATGCCCATAATAGTGATGGTAGGATGGAGTGGGATCTTTATGTGCTTCACTTATTCCTCCCATATTTTATGGAGGGATCCATACACAGAACTGATGATGGTTGTATCTGAATGCAATGTGGAAACAGTTCCTCGCTAGAGGAGATCAGGAAAGAATGCTTAAGTCATTGAAAAAAAAAAAAAAAAAAAAATTAAAAAAAAAAAAAATGAAGAATCANAAAATTAAAGAAAACAAAAATGCAGAATCAAGTTTATTACCTGTAATGTTTCTATCAGTGCAGACTACTTTAATTTTCCATGAATATGTATTTTGTGATATTCAACTAATGCACAAAATGGATGTTCACACTTTAATAATATTACCAAGGGCTAAAATGCCAGCTGTGCTGCTCACAGATTGTAAAGATGGTCATAATAATAATACATACTTAATTAAGTATGAGGGTCAGAAAGTATTTGTATGCCCTCTTACAATACAAAAACCTCCAGCTGTTTCTTTTACATCCTAAGTTCCACTTCCTCTGTAAGCCAACAAAGAGAACAAGATGTTGTGAAGTCTGCATGTGACCTGTCCACAGTCAGTCATCCAGCTGGCACAGCAAGGCTACACCTCTCTTGATCCAGTGCTGCACTGGCTGGTCCGTGTTGAGCTTCAAAGCGATGACGAAGTTCGTGGAATGGCCAGTGGTGGATAAGACCCCTTTGCGCTCACTTGTCTTGTAGAGTGGGCAAACATAGGCATTGGACTCCTTTATGTCTGATTTTACAGCTTCAAGAAAACCCAAAACAATGCATTACACTCAGCAGATATGTTGTGAGAAACATAACCTACATGCAAATGTTAAGTATTTACAGTAACACCTCTAAAGGTAAATAAAAACACAAAATTGCTTTCTGAGCAAAAGAACAAAATTATCTGGTTTTCTTTTTGTGTTCTCTTGTATGGTTGGATTTTTTCTTAAAACCAACTAATTCAGCTACCATTTTTTTTCAGGACTCAATGCCTTCCTGTGATTCTACTAGCTTTGTAATACTCAAAGACACATTAAAATCTGAATAGTTACGTAGCTAATACATAGCTTAAGCATGAGTTTTTCACAGCTCTACAAGAATTCTGGTCCAGTTGCCAGAGAACCTCACTGCAATTCAAGTCATCTGAGATCCAAGGACAGAACTCTGCAGGAACTCTTGTATGCCCTGACTGCTTACATGGAACTTGTGCAAAGCCTAAAATCATGCAGGTCTGAACAAATTCATCCAACCTCAAGAGATGGCACAAGCATAAAAAGTAGCAAATTTCAATACTGACTATTTGCTAACACCTAAGTTGCAACAGATGCAGTAATAAGTCCTGATTTTGTGCATAAATAAAAACAGGGATTTAGTCCTCTCAATCAAAGAAAACAAGAGTTGTGAAAATTATTGTATTAGTAGGAAAGACAGCTAACACAGAGCTAAAAATAACCTGAGCAAACCCTGCTACACCACATGAGGTAAGACACACAGTCTCTGTAAGTCAGTCAAAACTTCTCCTCAGGGATCTTCAGTAAGAAAAGGAAACCACTGTTGCAGTTTCTTATTGAATTGCTCAGACATCAGAGAAATCACACTCACTTGGCTTTATCCAAATGATCGGCATGGCATCAAAGAGCACTTTGGGATACTGCTCGGTTAACATTCCCCTGGAGAGAGAAAGCAACAAAGTAATTGTTGGTGGCTTGGTGGGTGTTTTTTGGTTGCTACTTGCTTGCTTGTTTGTTTCTTCTTGTCCATTTTCCATGCATGAAAGACAAGTTAATTTGGTGTGTTGTTTCCATAAAACGAAAAGTATCACCTAAAATATTTAAACCAGTCTTGTTTGAGCACTGAAAAAAGCTTTCCAGAACCACAGTAAAACACTTGGCTACTGACTTGGTCCTGTCCCAGCGAGCTCCGTCTAAATATAATCCGTGGATGTAAACACCATCCTCTGGTGCAGTATCAGCGGTATCCTGAGGAATAACCTGCAAGAAGTAAGTGTTCCACATCATTAAACTTTCACACCTCTTTTGCTTTTTGAGCTATTATGCCAATTGGCAATTTCCAGATCAATCCAAACTGAGAATAATATAGTAACCCTTCCTTTCAATGCTACTTTTAAACATATCTGTAGAGACAGCAGATTTCTCTGGGTTTGTTAATTATCTTTCTTTTATGTTATAAAAAGAGGTTTTAATCACACAGAAAAATATATACTGGACAGGCTGTTTTCTTGAGTGGGGTTCTGGGTCCAGTGATAGAATTACTTTTAATCACTTCAAGAATACCTTTTCTACAGATGTTTTTTTAGCCTGCCAGCCTTACCAAATAATTAATTGCGTGACTTCAGACTGCAGTCAGTTGCAAAATGAAGCTTCCCGTTAGGAGTTACCTACTACATCTTACCGCACCAGGAGTCATATTAATAAAATATTAATTTATAACTTATCCATACCTCAAATTCATATCCTAGAAGGTCAATAGGGATCCTGTGCTTCCTAGCATAATTTTGCATGGCTCCAGTTAGGAAAGCCTGAGTAAAATAGAATCCTGAGAGCCAAAAAACAGCAGGCTTCCCAGATTCATACCAGTCCTGGAGAGAGGAAAGCAAAACATTGAATAATCAGAAAGAGGGGAATCCCATACTCTTTGGCTATTTTCTACATTATTGTACTCAGAAAATCTAAACAGAGCCTATCACTTCTTTCCCAATAAAGACATATTGTATGGAGAACCAGATTAAATAATTGGCAGCCCTGCCACTTGCACATTACCTGTAAAAACTTCAGTCTTGCTAGCAAATCTACAACATAGCTCCCTAAAGGTTTTAGACTTGGGTATGAATGCTGTGCCCACTTCTCAGGAACTTTTCCAACAAGGAGACTTCCAGACAGAGCCTCCAGGTCAGCATCCATAACAACCAGTCCTTTAATGGCTTTCTTCAGGTTAATTAGTGTAATGCGAATAGTTCGGATTAAACTAGAATTAAAAAACAAAACAGTTTTCACACATTTTGCATCATTTGTTAAACATTACAATGTCATTGGAAAGAAATAAAAGAAGTGGATTATGGAGGCATCTATAGTACTTTTACAGCTTTTATATCTATATACCTCTATAGATATCTGCACAATAAGACATGTCTGTAAAGTCACGGATTTGTGCATATTTATTTAAGACTAGTAACAGTAATAAATTCTTTTGTTATCTCTGATATCCTCTGAATTGTTTGGCAAGAGGATAAATTTGGAACTCCAAATGTATCCACCATATACTAGATGAAAGAAAAAGGTTTAGATTGCAAAAGAGGTGGGTAGGGTCTGCAGTAAGGATAACTTGGAGACTTAAGGCCAGAGAGCATTTGGGAGAAAATTAATTAGCAGATGTGAAGAGACAAATGGAAAAGAAGGAGGACACAGAAAAACCAGAAAGAAGGAATGGAGAGACAGGTGAAGATAAGAAAGGAAATCAGGAAACAAAATCAAAAAAGAGACTGAGGACCCAAGGAGAAAAATAAATGCAATTCCAGGTTTGTTGTCTTAGGAGAATAATTGAGAAAATTCAGCATAGGGAAAAAAGGCATCAGAAAAAGGGGGAAAAAAGTAAAAACTTCAAACAGAAGCACATACGAAACAATAAAGGAATACACAGAAATAATCTCCATCATGGAAAAGCTTTCATAAACTATAACTGTGCATGTATTACAGTTTCTAACCCTGTTACTCTATAGACCAGAAATACAAGGAAAATATAATAAAATTGAAGAGAAAGATTGTGAAAGGGGAAGTGAATATAAAAGAAAAAGACCATAAAATATTGTTTGCATTCTCCTTTCCCAGTACTTCCTCATACTCTCTTCTTTTATCTTTCAGTTAATTTTGCCACTTCATCTTCCCTGACATCTATCCTACACTCTGACTGTCTACAAGGAGCAGTTGTGCTTGGACTGCAGATATCACTGCAGGCAATTAGAAGGGAACAAAAAAATATTTCACACAACACAGGGCTTAGAGAATATGATTTGTAGGAAATTTTTCTTTGTAAATGGAATGATTTCTGGTAAATTTAATACAATAGAACATTCTTACTTGTTAAATCTTTCCATTTCTTGCACCAGCACAGTGTTCATACTTTCTTCATATCTCACAGGATATTTAATTAGGCAACTCTCAATGTCAAAATCCTTTGGAAGCTGTAAATGACAACACATTCAGAAATAATTCCATTTGTCATTATAATTTTACATTAAAGGTATGCAAATGTGAAAATCTGAAGAGCAATAGATACTACTAAACTTTCTGATTAGTATCTTATCAATATAGTGTTCAGTAGTTCAATCCAAATAAAAGTTAGGGGGATTTTAATGTTCATCTCTTAAAAAACACCAAGAATTTTTAATATCATGAAAAGTTATAAACATGTTTCAATTTATTAATTTAAATTTTGTTCAAGTGAACAAATGGACTGTTCTTTCAAGTTCTCTTTGCTCTGTTTTCTCTCTTTCTTCTGTCTTCTGCCTATTCAATAAAACTTGTTTCAACTGAAATGTAGCTGTGGTCTGTTATAGCCACACCAGTTCTTACTTCCACCTTGCACTAAATTCCTTCCAGAATGCTTTTCTTTCAACATGAAATCTACTTTACACTGACTCAAGTTAAGGAATTTACAAGATTCAAGTTAAGGAATTTCTACTTTGTAAAAAGAGAAATTGAAGTAATTTGTATAATACAATACCTTGGTGAGAATGTCATCTGCAATTGCATAAAGAGTGCTGTCACCACCCCCAGAAGTTCCCTGAGTGCCTCCTCCTTGTGTTAAAAGCAGAGATTCAAAGAGGGTCTTGGTTTGCTGAAGATCTTTTGCAATATCCACATTTTCATGCAAGCCAAATACCTCTGGGTGCTGAGTAAAGGGAAGATTCTAGAACAAAATAAAAAAAAGTCTGTCTGACATGAAGCGGCAGGAATCTGATCCAAGGTTTCTTTAAGAAGTCAAGTGAAAAACTACCACTGAGTTTAAGTGCAGGTGAGTGAGGACCTTAGTGGCAGGTATCTGCAGCCAGAATTACTGGTCACAGAGCCACCACCTCTCATACCTAAAGGCATTTCCAAGGAATTCTCAATTATCTATGCTACATGTCCTATCTACTTATTGATTCCCTCTCAGAAACATTCTAGATCACAGCAAAGACCATACAAAGATGTCAGGCAAGAACCTGAGCACCATTTAATGTGCTGCAAAACTACCTTTTTAAGGCAGAGAAGCTTCAAGGATTGCTTTGTTAGCACATCATCAAAACAGTGCAAAATCTCGTTGCTACTTTTTACCTTAATAAACTCAATATACTCCTCATATGTGCCTTTGGGTGGAGCATAGTAGTTGCCACTGGGAGAAAAAGTGTAACGAGGATTTTCGATGATATCTGGGTTATAGAAGTCATCCAGCATTGTCAGCAGCAAACGTCTGTCCCAGTCATCTGTCACTCGACCTCCATAGTTACACTCCCCAGTTAGGTAAGAGACAGCTTCAAAAGGAACGTGGCTATACTCATTGATGAATAGCTGAAACAGAAATATGAGCAATTCCAGAGACTTGCAATATCTGCAGAACGACAGTATGACCTAACAGACTAAAATGCTGGAAGCTATAACATGTGGAAGCTGCAGTTTATGGAGTTTTCCTCCTAGGTGCTGAAAATCCAAATTCTGAAATCTTATTTTCAGGTTAAATTATTGTTTAAAATCAAGAGGAGTTAATAGTAAAAGCCTCTTATAAGTATCAAAATTATTCAGTCATCCATCATCATCTCATTCTTGAATTATTTACAAATTTATCCAGTTTAAACTTGGTAGATGGACACTTTTCTGCACAAGAAATAAATGTGTATTTCACTTAATTTATCTTTTAATCTTCAGTACCCTCCAGTTTCTTTCATTAACTTCTTGGTAACTTTCCAGTCTTCAGCCTCAACTTCTGTCATTCAGTTTTAACTCTCCTGACTTTTCTACACAGTGTCTATAATAGGTTCAAGGTCAAATAGTGTTCACCAGTTCATCTTGGGGAAGAATAGTCTGAGGTTCTGTAAACTACCAGTATACATGTAAAAAAATTTTCTCCTACTAGCCACCCTAATAGGTGACTGTCATGGACATGGTGCTAGTTAAAGAACAGTGAGCTCTTGTACAGAACTAATTTAACTTTTATAATACTCACATATATTCATTATATTCCATATGTCTGTAGAAATCTGAATTCTCAATGTCATTTGTAATTTCGAAAATATTTATAAACTGACTGACATTCCTTGCCTTTACAGCTGAAGTCCTGAATATCTACGAACACTTAAAGTAACTTCAGTGTATTGTTCCTTGTGACTCCCAGCTGTGCTTTGCAAGATCAGAGTTCAGGAAGTGATCAGTGATTTTACCTGCAGCTGTCTGATACTGATTCGCAAGTCGGACTCATTAAATCCATAGGGTATATTCCAACCAAGGGGCCCAAACTTCCTTCGCTCCTGAACAAGAGCATGGAAGAAACAAACTCCAAAGAGCAGTTTCTCCCATATCTTTGAGGAAAGCAAAAGAGAAATTATTAATTATTATTTTTAATTAGTCTATAAGCTCATGGTAGTGTGTAAGCTGTGGAGAGAGCACCTTTGGATTACCACTCTCCATGCAGGTATAAATCCTGGCCACCACTAAGTACCCTGTGGTTTTTGCCTTGGGAACAAGTGCACACACAGTGCCACATATGCAAACACATTTAGCCAGCTCCTCAAGTACCACGACATTCTTTCATGCATAGGGCAACTGAGTTCATAAGAATTCCAACAGCACTAGGTATTTATTTTTAAAGTTCATTAGATAAACACAAAATAGAAATGTATTTTTGATGCAAGTCCTTAGGTGCAGTCACACCTATGTATATTGATAACCCTTATCTCTGATACCACTGTTTTTCACTTCCTTCACAGGTAATGATTAGCTAAGTGGTTCACCAGGGATCAATAACATATAAGGGCACTGCAGTACTTGGTCCCTGGTAGCAAGAAAAGGTCTCCTCAGTGCTTATCACCCCAATAATGACAGACATGCCCTTCTAATCAATGTTCAGAGTCCATGTACACTGTGTACTATGTGTGTGTAACATGTAAGTGATTTAATAAAGCCTAAGAAGACATTTTACATATTGCTACATTAAATTACCTGGCAGAGGTAATTCTTAACTAATTATCTTTATCACTGCAAAACTTAATTTCCAAAACCATAGTAAAAATTTTAGCTTGTAGTAATTCACTGGATAGAAATCAATAAAATTGTGGATAAAAAAACCCCAACCCCCAAAAACTTCTCAAGAGACGAGCACATTACCAGCTCCTTTCCAGGGCATCCAGCAAAGAATTCAGGATCAGAAATAGGATCAGAAAGAAATGACTGAAGTAGGTTTAACCGGAGACCAGTAGGAGGTTCATTTGTCATCTTCACCCCATTCTGCAGAATGGTTACTGGAAACTAGAAATAAAAAATAGCAAAACTGCATTCAGAAAGCATGGAACAGATTCTATATTAACAATATATTATTATCCATTGTTTTTTACACAAACAGCTACCTGCAAGAAATTACATTTTAAAGATCAACAGCTTAAAAAAATTCTCCAAGGTACCAAGAAAGTAAGACTCTGCTGTAAGTAACAAACCTGTCTTTTAAAATGTTTTCTTGGTATTCAACACTTCACTAATAAAATACAAGATAAAATTTTTGAATTTATGTGAGAGCAAAAAAACCTTCATAATCATATATAGTGACAGATTGCAGTTCCATTGAGTAGTACACAAATATTGCACATCACAGTATCAAAACATTACAAAGGAAGCTTGGTACTATTATGTTTGTAATTATTTTTTAAATGTCCTTTCTTGGTTAAATTATCTCTTCAAAGCCTCACTGCATTTCATTTCAGTTTGTATTATCAGTTCATTCATGAATATAAAAATTCCCTGAAGATTATTGGGCAATGCATGTACCTTTGGTGAAGGGTAACTTGTAAGCCAAAGTCTGAATTCTGGGTGACACTTTTCACTGTCAAGCTCCTCACATATTTTCTCCAGCATTGGCATCCAGGAGACAGCTAAATGACAATTTTGTAAACAAACCCAGGTTCCTTCTTCCATTCCTGTTTGAATCATTTTTGTAGCTATTGGTCCTTGTCCTTGTCCTAATGAGATGGACTGAAACTTATCTCCTACCATCTCTCTGTCATTTGCCAATTTCAGGAGGCCTTGAAGAGAAAGCACAAGATTTTAGCACTTCTTCATTAAAAAGAAGTTATGTCAGAAAAAAAAATTGAAAAGCCTCTATTATTATTTTGTTTGCATGTACATACCAGTTCCCATTTTAAGGGGCACAGAATTCTACCAGTCCAACATAATGCACTCAAATCTACTTGCAGAAAGTGCCAAATAATCCTCATTGTGTACTGAAGGGGAATCTCAGGCCCCTAAATTGAAAAGCTGTGCTACATTTCTGTTCACTCTTTCTGTGTATACTTACTAGACATGGGATCTGCTCCTGGAGACAGCACAAATATTAAGGGGGTTGTGGCATTTGAATCTAAGTAACTTTTTGCCAGATCAAAAGGCGGTGGCTCTACAAATTTCTTCCCCAGTTTCTCAGTAACAAATGTTGTTATAGCTGGACCAATCTGGTAAAAAAAGGCAAATACAAACCATTAACATAGACATAACTCCAATTCTGACACCATCTTTTATGCCAAATTCCTAAGCCTGCACACACTTCTCTGATTTCCAGAGATTTGAGACAAGTCTTGCCGAATGATCCAGAAGCAAAGGTTTCACCTCTTGTTGACACCTCCCCCCTTAATTTTCCTTACAAGTGGAATAATAATGTTTTTAGAAAATAAAGAATAATGTACCTCATATAGACAATATTAAATAACATTAAGACTTTGATTCAGACTTTTCCTGATGTGAAAGACAAACACATTCTCCTTTAGGAAATATTATTGTAATTATTTTTAATTAATTCTAGAGAGCAATTGCAATATGTCTAAAATTCTAACACTGATAGCTCATAAAGAAAATGCAATACAATTTGTTAAGTGCATCAAAGACAAAATTTGTTAGAAGTTCATCTTGGTTGTTCAAATCAACACATCTTATCTCTTTTTGCCTTAAAAACCCTTTGTATGAAAGCACATGGTATTAGATACCCTGTGTATTTTTTTCAGGCTAATATGTCCTGTTCTCAAGTATATTGGGTGCACCAGGGAACAGCCTAGCCATGAACAAATACTTCAAGAAAACTAGAAAAATTAGAATCCTCCAAAAGGTTCATTAAATCACTTCAGAAAAAAAGATTTCAGCTGATGTTCGTGGTCACTTGAAAATTAGGAACAGCATTTACTTTCTTAATAATGATGAAGAACAGATTAGTTACTGGAACAGGCAGTGCAAACTATGCTACAAGGCCTGGCACAGTCTACAAACACTGCATAAGAGATCATTTTACCTTGTCTGGTCTTAAGCACCGAAGAACTATAATCTTCTGTAATTCAGTTAATGTATCATTCAACTCATCTGGTAGTGGAAAGTTGTGAGGCTCTTTGCTATCATACATTTTTTGCCATTCACCTATATTTTCAGAGACATGAGTCCTAGAGAAAAAAGCCACAAGTACTTTAAATAGCTGGGTTGTTTTTTTTTTTAATGTTTATCAAAGGCAAACTACATTGTATTGTCATTTAATCCACCTCATAGATACATCAGAAAATAATCCCACAGTTGAGCTTCTCCATGCTAAATGGTGAAAAATCTCTTTCCACCATGCTGCTGAGGAGAGACTCCACTTGAAAGGTTCCAATCTGACAAGAAGTTCTGTCTGTTCTTTCAGTCAGTACTGCTTGGACCTTCACAGCTCTGGGTGAATGTTACGCCTCCATTATTTCAGGAAAACACCACACTTTAACTGAAGAAAATTACCAGGAAATTCAACTAGGCAAAAAATTTCTTTTCCTTAATGCAACATGCAGAGTATGTCCTCTGCAATGGGACAACTCTCAGATTATTTAAAGGCTGGTTCATCATCCACACTGCTACTAAAACTCCAAATGGGGCAAAACACAAAACAACCTCAAAGAACTTCTTCTGACAGAGCAGTGTTACTGCACTCAGATCCAAATGCTCCAAATACTTGCACTCAGTTAGCTGTTTTATGGAAGTCTTGTACAGCCATGCTGGGTCCACCATTTAGTGTTAAATTCTATTTAAACCTAGGGTGAAATTGTACTGAGTTCAGGAGAAGAGAGTTTACTAGCAAAACTCCTTCCCCAGAACTCCAGTGGAATTCTGCTTACAGGTACCACCTCTGGCTTTCACTGAATCCCTAAAACAGGAAGACATTTCAAAGGAAAAGTTTTGTTAGGCAATGCCTCAGATAATTTAGAAAAAATAGTTTTGTTAAATAATATTATTATTAGTGATCTGACTGATTGGAGTAAGTGAAGCAGACATGATACTGGATAAAGAGGGCTGGTTTTATCCCATTCGCATTCTGGCATTGATTTGGAAAACATTTAGCAAACACTTCTTTCAGCATGTTACTTATGGGTTGGTCAAAACCAATTCAGGCTAATCCACAACAGTATTTTACTATACCTCAGTCTTTCCATAGCTGGGAATTCACTTGCACGACATAATTCATCCCAGCTCTTATCTGATAGCCAAGATGGATCTGGATTCTTGTGAATATTCTTGAGACCTACACCTCCAGTTAGTAAGAACATAAATTCTTGATGTTCTATTTCATTATTAGCCCTACATTTAAAAAAAGATAAAAAATCAGTAATTGAGACACAATTTTACATAATATGAACAGTTGTTAATTAAATTAATTACACTTCACTGCCCTTTAGAAATGCTTCTACTTCAATAAGAGTTGAGATCAGGTCTTAATATTCTATATTATTTAAAAACTGCATGGTAAAAATGTCTGACTAAGATTAAAGTAAGGGTTTCAACAGGTAAATCTTAGAATCAATGACTCTTTTAAGTTGGAAAAGGCCTTTAAGATCACCAAGTCCAACTGTTGCCCCAGCACTGCCAAGCCACCACTAACCCATGTCCCTCAGTGCCACATTTACACAGCTTTTAAATCCCTCCAGGGATGGTGAATCCACCATTGCCCTGGGCAGCCTGTTCCAGTGCTTGACAACCCTTTTGCTGAAGAACTTATTCCTAATACTTGCCTTTTTTTTTTTTTTTTAAGTGCAGATATTCCTGATTTTTAAAGGCTTTGCAGAAAATAATGCATTCTGCAATGACAGTAGCCTTACAAATTGGCCCAGGAAGAACATCCATGTACATATGAGTACACATTGCAATTAATTAAGTATGCATATTATGGTTGTGTAATTTTGAGCATATCATTCCTTTCATAATGTATTCACAAAAAATTAGGAAAAGAAAACTAATAAGATGGTGGAAAGGAGAAGACTGCATCTGAGATCTTGTGATGTTATGCAAAAAGATAACAGAGAGAAGAGAAAAAATGAAAAACAAAGACAAAACTCTAGAAGTTGTTTGCATTGCACATTACTGCCTAAGTTTTCACTCTAAAGTGTTTTCTTAAATAATAGCAGCAATTGTTCTGGACATAAGGATGCTATGTAACACTACCCAGAGTCTTTAAAAACAGATTTGTCATTGACAAAACCACTGACACACATTTTTTTCATAATGTGTCCTGTAGTATTGATACACGCATATACCCTTCCATTTGTTAATATTACACATCTTAGAAAACCCAAAGTAGTCATGACCTTATTTCAAAGGCATTAGCAACGTGCACAAGAACATTCCATCTCATCAGCACCTGCTTCCATGATAAGAAAATCATTAGCTTCTGTTAGTAAGAGACTTCACAGAAATGAGCTTACATGAGCAGATTACAACACAGCAAAAAGGAGAAGAGCAGCTTGTCTGTTTCAAACAGG
Organism: Rhipidura dahli; assembly: GCA_013399225.1. NCBI lineage: Eukaryota > Metazoa > Chordata > Aves > Passeriformes > Rhipiduridae > Rhipidura > Rhipidura dahli. The sequence continues at coordinate 1,726,338 of VXAC01001091.1, forward strand.
GAACGACACACTTGGCAGTACAGATTGTAGGTGAAGTGGTCATTTAGATGCTGAAGTCGCTTCTTCAAAATTTTGGATTTATTACTGAAAGGAAAAGAAATAAGAAACTGAGACTTCAAATTGAGTAACGTGTGCCATCAGTTGAGAAATCTTGTCTATTTAGGGTTGCGGGGGATTTGTATTAGATCCACATGCTCCACAAGGGACTTAGGTGCCAGTTTCTCTACAAGTTCAACTATATTCCCTGTCTTTATAAAAGACTTTAGCACTTTTACAAATCCCAAGCAAAATAATGAGCTGAAATCAATCTGCCACAGTTAAATGGTGGCACTCAGTGTTCATAATGGAGCCTATGTCAGAAACCGACTTCACACTTTAAGTCACATTCTTAAAAATATTTCAATATGGCACATGCTTACAGTTCATCATTTGCTTTAACAGTAACTAAAAAGACCAATTAATTCATTAATAAATCATATTTTTCTTCAAAAGCCTGCATTTAAGGAGTTAAATTGCTTCCAAACAAAGAGAACTGTTCCTAAGAAGAGAACAAAACCCCCTTATTTTACAGCAGGCAGACTCTCTTTACCTGTCATGAATGGAGCTGACATAGAGGTTGACAAACCAGCTGAGGGAGTACTGGTACATGGGGTCGATGTTGGCCAGGTCTGCGATGCTGAAGAACAGCACGGCCGAGTGCTGCGCCACGGGCCGGTACGCCTCCCGCGACTCCGCGATCTTCAGCTCCGTCTTCTCTGCAATCTACACACCAACAGCAGGGGAGAAACAGCTTTTCAGAGTCTTAATACTCTTAATAGTCTACAAAAACATTGCTATTTAGTAATAGTGCTGAAATAGTTCTATACAGCACGGTAACACCAGAGTAACACGACTTTTCTGCTCCAGAAGGCACCACCCCAGGAGGTAAAATGAGCACTTGGCCCTACTCCAGTAATGCCTGATCTATTTACCTGCACTACAGATACACATGCTTTACAACATTGTAAAGCCTGAATAAACTACCAGTGAAGATTCTAGAAGAGATCCAATTCTATTTCTCTTCTCATTTCACAAGTACAGTATTTGCTCCTTGTGATATGCATCTAATTCAGAGACCTCCTGCTGGCTGCAAATTTTAACATTTAATTTCTCAGTATTATTGAGGGAAGCACACACACACACTCCTTACCTGCTGTTTTTTTGTGATCTCATTAGCCATGACTTTGGCAGAATCCAAGACCTGGATGGCAGTCTCATCCTCCAGAATATCACCTTCAGATGACTCTAAAGTTTCTAAAATTTTTTTCTCAATTTCTTGTAGATTCTTTTTATTGGCTGCAGACTGAACAATGAGAGCATTTCTTTCCTCTTCCAAATCTGGCCTAATGAAGAAAAACACAAGAAGCAAAATCAGTTAATGCTCATCCTGCAATGGCTGCAAAAGAACCCCATAAAAATGACTCCCTACAGGAAATTATTTGTGAATATTCTTTTCAATTTAAGTAGGTTTTTGCTGTTTTACATCTATTTATACTGGTGAGTACAGATTTCTTTGCATGACTTCTACTCAGTATTTGGAAATGATGGTCTAATCTTCAACATCTTAGCATTTTGCAATTTGACAGTGCATCCTACTTTTCCTTTATTACATCCCTGCTGCCTGAAAAAACCACCAGGGGATATGCAGAGCTAGTTTACTGCTGGAAACACTTTTTTTAGCAGACAGAGTTTAGCCCAATTGCACAGACATGTCTGTCCAACCCACATACTACTTTTCTCTGTGCCTCTGTGAGGGTTCAGATATGATCCATAATCAGTTTCAGAGGTACTTTGCATTTATTTCATACAAAATTAAAATGAAATCCTCATAATTCTGCACCCTTGTCTGGCAGTTCAGTCACATTGAAAAAATAACAGTAACAATTTAAACTCCAAATAATATTTACATCATTTTCTAACATTCAAGGAATATTTCAGGAGAAAATTGCCATGGAAAAACTGTTTCACATCTGCTATTTTAATTAACTTGTGGACAATTACCCCTAACACTTCCCTAATAAACTTGCAAATTTTTATTTAAAGCTGTTACTGAACAACATTTACACCATGTAACATCAATTTTTTCTATATAATAAAGTAATTTCTCATTTCCTTGGAATTATGCCATAAAAACCTTTAATGGCTGTTTACCATAAAGAGAGATTTACCTTTCTTCTGCTACGACAATACCTAGCAGCTGGTCTTCAAGTCCCTCTGGTGTTATCATAAAATTGAGTAATAAAACTTTTGTAGCAAGTTCAGGCATATAGTGTGGATTTCTTAGTTTTGTGGTAATAAAAAACTTGAAATCATGGGAATACTCAATAACACTCTCACCAAGCCTGATACACTCCACACCTCCTAAAGTTAAGAAGAGAAACCTTAAGAAAACTTATCTATTCCAATTATTCATAAAAAAAATACTTTTGTCATTAAATAAAAGCAAACTTCTTGTCAATGACAAATTTCCTGAAAAGTAAAAATAAATAAATATATCTGATAGTCTGAAAAATTCTCATAGACTTCAGTGGGGCCATTTACCACTCTTAGCAGATGAAATCAAGTCAATCCAATTACTACTGTGCTTCCAATTTGCATATACAAAAACTAGAAATGGCAACAGAGAGCTGTGGAGTTATTCCCAAATATTATATTCTTACAGACTACTCTTTCCTAGAATTACTTGTCTGGAAGAAGAAACTCCAAAGAAATAAAAGTGCTTGAGCTTTACTTTCCTTTTGTTTTTAATTCTGAACAAGAAAACCAATGAAGACAAACTAGGTAAGAAGGAAGGAGTATTTCTCTTCATGTGCATTTTTCTGTCATCTAACAGGAGAAAAAGTTGAAAACCAAATTCATAGCTACTTGCTAAGTACAGTGAAAATGATGCCTTTAGCAAAATGCCTTGACAGCTTTTCTTGGTCTGTGTAAAATTTAGCAAATATTAATGCAAATAATTAAATAATAATTAAATATTATGAAAATTAACAAGCAGAACAATTTCACTGACAATGTTCCCTTCTCAGAACTTCTTTGGTCTCCTGTAACAACATGGTGAAGGTTTTCACATAAAACCATTATCATGATAGACAGGAATGACATTTATTAAAAAGTAAAACTTCAGGCTGTTGTGCAATTACCCTTCTCTTACCAGAGGCAGAAGTAAGGCAAGAAGAGAGCAATATGAAAAACATCAGGTAGTGCCAGAGACTATAAACTGAACATCAATGTCCTCTCCCTCAGGGTTCTAAGTCAATTCTGCTGTACCTTGTTTAAATGTCTGTTTAAGTAGCAGAGGTTCAAGAGATGGGTCTAGTTCTTCTCCAACATTTTCTAGCAGCAGTGGAGTCCCAAACTGAATGCAGTTCTCCACAGTTCTCATATAATCTGTGTCACTGATCTTGATAACATTCAGACGGTTGTCCTTCTCAAAATTCTTGATCCATTTATTTGCTTGACCTTGAGGATCAATCATTAATGGCCTAGAATATACAGGACAGTTTTCTCAGTGCCTGCAGGCATTTTTCAAAATTTTAAACTATTTAACATGTTTCTGCCTCAGACTGTCAAGAAAAAGTGATACAATTTAATTACATTAAGATACCAGTGAATAATGGATGCCTAAGTGTCTTATGATAATTTGAAAAGTAATTGCAGAAATAGCTTTAAAAGTTGCAAAAAAACATTTAACATTTTTCATAAAAGAACCAGAATGCAGAATTCTTGTTCTACCTCCCCCCTAGAATAGGAAGATTCCACTCCTTTTTCAACTATATTGCTCGACAGAAGCTACATTGTTTTGAGATTTTTTTTTTTTAAGTGGAAACTTGTTTGGATTTGAAAATTCAACTTTTTTGTCACCTACCAACGTCTTGAATTGTCAACAATGACCCCATTGTCTATAGAAAATACATCAGTTGGCAAACCAGCAATATTCCAGGCTCTTATTTTTATTGGATCACCAAGATTCTTGCTCAAAGAGAAATTCTCAGAACAAGGGATATCTTTCTCCTGAAAAAGAGGGGAAAATACCCAACAAAATAAACATTTGTCTTTATTCAGTGTTTCTTTATATTTTTATTAAATGCCACTTCAATCCAAAAATGACAATGTGCATTTTCTTTTAAGAGACTGAAATAGGTCATGTATAAGTAAAATCTTGGGCAAAATAAAACCATACTTTCAACAACTAACCAACATTTCCCCACTAAATATTTACTCTCTCCTCAAATTTTGTAAGATTTGTCTAGTTTTTGGTACATTCATAATGTGTGAGGTTTGTTACTTAAAGTTATGACCTAAGAAATTCCTTCACAGCTGGAAATATCTAACTGTATCTTCCATTAACTCAGTACAGCAATCCAATGCTGATTTGGTACTGTTTAATGCATTTTAAAGTGATTCCAAACCACTTGATTGATGAATTATGGCATTCATGTAAGTATGTTGGAAGTGTCCCTTTACAAACAGAACTATCAATCATCTAATTAACATCCAAATATTTGATGATGTAAGTTATAGAATGTTTTACATTGCACATAACTGCATTTTCAATTTAATTATTTCATTTAAAGGCAAAATACAGTAAATTATGAGATTTTACTTCAGTAACAATCAAGCCTTACAAAATCAATTATGGTCTCTAGTTTCTGGTATCCTACTGTTAAGTGTGGGATAAATTCACTGATTTAATTAAATTCAAATCTACAAAATATTGGATCAGCAGAATTGATCCCATTGGTTTACCCATGAGGTTTACTAGGCTAATATAAAATAAATTACAAGGGATTTTTGAAGCCTTTTGCAGCAGTCTCAAAAAACCCAAACATGTATTTAACTCTAAGATAACCTTCTAACCTTGCACAGTTTGCTCCAATCTTTGGTACATTCCTGTCGAAATCCAGCAGTAAAAGCTCCCAGATAAGCTATTACACCAGCTGATATCAGAATATCTCCTGTCAGATTATCGTATTCCTCTTGAAGATCATGTGCAGCTTGATTCCATCTATGACAAGCAGATTATACAGAAAAAACTCATGCTGAAACCTCCACATTAACGATATTGATGTCAAAAATCAACTTGTTACTGTTTATTTTAGGTGAGAATAGGGGAAGAATATGAAAACCTCATTCATGTATTCTATTCTCATTTTGAAGAGATTTTCTCTACAATTCTTCCAATGTTGCTGCCCTTATTTTTATGTTACAAGCAATTAGGAATGTTTCAAGGGCCCAGGCATACTTTAGTGTTACAGTCCTCAGACACAAATACAGCATTAAAGGCTTAGAGAACTGAATTAGAAATTCTGTTTCTACAGTGGTTGTTTCATCTGACATTTGAACTTTAACCTGACCTTGTTTTCTCTCCACCAAGGCCTCCAATTAGCTTCTCTGCTCGTTCCAGTTTTTTAGCACACAAATCAACCTGGAATTCTAAACGAGCCTTTTCTTCTGTCTTTTCAGCAAAGGTTTGTTGCAAAGCAGCCAAACGCCCTTCAACTGCTGCAAGTTCATCTCTCTTCTGATTCAACAGTTCCATTGTCTTTGCCAAGGACTCCTCTGCCACTTTTAAGCGTTCTTTTTTGGGTTCAATCTCCTGTTCAATTACAACCAATAAACAAATGCTTTTAGCATATTTTTGTAACTTTTTTATTAATAAACTGCAATGCTTAGGGTGAATACATGGAGCAAAGGAAGATTCCATAGCACCGAGGGGCAAGGATCAGAACCACACCTTTGACACCCTGTGATACACTTCCATTCCCTTAATCCATTTGCATAAACCCTCTGCAGCTGAGGAAGCTTTAGCCACCACTTGTGGATCAAACTCTGGATTAGTCAGGTACTCAGTCCGAATCTTCTGCATGACAGCTTCCTGGATAACAAAAGCATTATAGGCCATCAGAGCTCGTGGCTGACACTTCCAAACTGAACTGATTGCCATTTCTCTACACAATGAAATAAGAAAGAACCACTCAGTATTAACTGTTGTAGAAATCACCACTCATTTGATTTTTTTTGATCTTCCTATCACATTCCATTGTCTTTTCCTGTTTTCATTTTCTAATCCTATCCTTACCCTCTCTAATCATGCATTTGCTGTATCTTCCATGTGGCAGCTCCCTAAGTGCTAAGAGCATTAGAGTCACAAAGAAACCTTAATTTACACAGCCCTTTGTGTAAAACACACCAATTCCATTATTTGCTATCTTCTTCTCAATACACAACTTTGGGGATCACCATAAAAATGTATTTTTCCTAATGTAATACAAAATTTATCTGCTTGTGCCTACTTTTGGGGATCAGTTTTATAAAGGGCAAAGCATATTCTATAAAGGACAAAGGATATTCAATTTCCAGCGAATTCAGCAAAGAGCACAAATAACATTCTTGGGTAGCAAGACCTTTGGGAGCAATGCTCATATTTGAAAGGTTATATAGCTAATACATTTCTGCATTTATTGCCTATATGCCAGTATAATTAACAAAATATTACCCATTTTGTCATAGTTCATTCATTCATTCAAAACAATACAATTTAAAAAAGGTGTTAAGAAAGCCAGCAATGGGCAGTCAGTTACAAACAGAAGTTTATAATGCTGAATGACTGATCTAGAAAAACTAGCAAAAGAAAAAGGCATAGGAAGGGGAGAACATGGATCAAATGTTCACTGGTTCCACCAAAAAACCCCAATCAACTCCCAAAACAGAACATGTGAAATGAGGCTAAGAGGACACAGGTTCAGAGGAAACTGATTGATTTGGACAATGATGTCTCCAATACAGTATTTTCTCATTTTATTTTTTTTCCTGCAAGAAAACTTTTGCATGGTAAAAATTACTGAAAAAACCTTACTGGAATGGGTTTCTCAGAACAGGCTTTCAACTCCTTTAAGAAATTGATGTTGCCCAGCATTTTCTGGCTTGCAGTCCAATAATCCAGAATCTACAAAACATAGTCGGAAAAACCTTTTCAGGCTATAAAACAAATGCACATACAAAAAATTTACAAACCTCTTTTAATGAAAACTGATGAATATTTAATACTGATAACTTGGTATCTCTTTCAGATGCCAATAAAGCAGGAAGTCTGTCAGATCAAACATTTCCTTCCAATCATACTTAAAGTCAAAAAGTAAGCTGTGTCTCAGGGAAGTTATGTATTACCTATTCTCAAGAAATGAGTAAAGCAAATTAAATTTGGCACATTATGAAATTTGGAAAATAAGGAATTCTGAAAGTTTTGAGTAAAATCCTGGGTAGAGCCTATAAGTACTTGCCTACTTTAATGGACATTGGGTTATATTGTTTATTGGATAAGTGTTGAGAAGAACATGAATTAAATTTTTGTTTCAGAATATTGTCTGCCATCTTACCTTGCCTCCAGATCCTGAAGGATCTAAAATTTTTTCAGGTTTTTTTTCTCTTATGACACAGACAGCAGCCATGACAAGTTTGACACCAGATGGAGGATTTTTCATTGTCTTGACAACTGCTATATCAGAAGGCTAAAATAAAAAATATATGTAAAAAATTATGACAAGTATCATTATGACAAGTCTCAGCACTCAATAAATGAACTGATAGAAAAAAAAGAGGAATTATAACACCATCACCAGTGAGTGGTATTAGAGGACTTTTAGAAGGGATGATACAGTATTACCATCATGATTAACAATATCCATCAATATCCCCTATGCAGGGGAAATAAAAACTAAATAATTGCTAATAAACTGTAAACTAATGATTAAATAAAATTATGTTTTAAAAATTCCAGATCAGAATATTTTTGATACACTTTTGTGTCATCTAAGGTATCTCGTATTGTTCTAAATTTCTACTTCATTTTAGAGGTAAACAACACTTTCAAATGCTGAAATTTAGATCAGCTTGCCTTCAAAGTGTCAAGAGCACCAATTGCAGCCTCCATGACAGGTATTGCCTCTGCCAGGTCACTCTCACATTCATTTTTCAGTGCCTGAGCTTCTTCAGCTTTTGCTGTAGCAAATTCTTCATCCACTTTTACAATTTTTCTTTTTTCTTCTACTTCTGCAGATTCTACTTCTATAGTCTAAAGAAAAACCATGAGTGAGCTTTATATTGGGCCATGAAAGATCAAATAAACTGAAATTACCTACTACAGGACTTATGGAATAATGTAAAATAAAAAGAGAATATTGAAAGTTTTAAATATTTTAACATCATTTCAATTGACGTTAATAATTCCTCAGCATGTTGCCACACTGTGGAGTTTTAACAGTAGATAAACTGCACGATACCAGATTACTCTCAATAAAAGCTATTTAAAATATGTTTGAAGTTCGGGAGACAAGAAACTCTTCATGTTTGTGCGTCAGGCTGTAACTAAAAAGGACTAGCTTTTAGAGGGAGTTTTCATAGCTTCACAGTCTTTAACATTGAGTATTGAAATTTATTTTCTTTTCAGGGATAAGTCAAGCCTTTATCCAACTCCATTTGCAGTTCTAGGGAAGTGACACTTAGTTTTCTTAGAGGTAGAAGAAATATCACTGTATCTGTAAAAACACTTTGGAACCAGAAACAAGTGCATAACATGTCAATTAAATCATGCTTTTTTGGTGATGCAACAGTCATATATTGTAAGATAAATATGTGTATATTTTCATATACTGGAATTCTCAAAACACTCAAGATTTTTGATCCTAAATCCCACTAAATTCCCATAAAATTAACTGGGTTTAGGATCCTTTTATAAATAAAACATATAATTCCTGTGCATGCAAAGACAGACTGTGCAAAACTCTTCTTGTTTATTTTGTCATATCTGGGCATATGGAAAAACTGTTTGAGGTTTTCACAATGTCTGTGAATCAACTTGGGATACTTTATTGAACCACTATTGGCATGAAAGTTCCTCTAACATCCTTCTGCATGGATCTTAGGCAAGGACTGTATATCCAGAGAATGCATTTTATATAAGGAGTGAAATTTTATTTCTGTTCTAAGGATATAAACATAAATAGCAAGTTTCACAACACTGGAAACCTCTGCAAACAAGAAGTGAACTCAAAAACCTCAACTCTTTCTGAAAGTCACACATCAATGAAATAAGACACATGCTTACATTCAAAGCCACAAAGCTGATATTTGTACAACTCTACCTTCATCATGCTTGCATTTTCCACTTTAGCCTCTTCCAGTTTGGGCTGCAGCTCAATTAATTCTTCTTTCATCCTACCAACCTATGCATATGCAAAAGAATCAGGTGGGAATCAGAAGGGTCAAGCACAATTTTCAACAATTTCTTTAGGACCTAGATTTTCCCTAATGACTAATTCATTGCTAAAAGGATGTAATGTTCAGTTTCAAATCAAAACATTTCCAAGACTTATTTTTATCTCCTGTGTACAATGTCTAATTTTAAGAACTATGCTCACTTACAGTCACCTGTTAACCACCAAGGAAAGAGAAGCTCTGTTCATATCTACCTAACAACATATGCTTAGAGATGGCCTCTAGCACAAGTTCTGTGATTGGAGGAAAGAACAGGTAAAATACATTTCTTAGTTTTACTGTTGCAGATTGAGCTAAACAAAATCTGAAGTAACACTTTTGACTGACTTCTCCAGAAAAAGACCTGCATTTGATATTTTCCATTTTCAGCTCCATATTTGTCTTAACTCACCTGTGACTCAGCAAAAGCTAGTTTATCTAGTCCATTCACATATTTCTTCTTGGCTTTCATTACACTGTCTCGTTTCTCAGTAAGAAGTCTCTGAAATGCAGCAATAAGCTCAAGATAAGACGTAGGAGTAACATAATTATGGCGTCCCAGACTTTGTAAGAACCTATTTAAAAAGAGAAAAAAGAAAGAGTAACTTTAAATTTTGATTTATTTTTTTTAGTTTATCATTAACAAAGTTATGCAATTGTTTGATAGGAGTACACAATTCCAACAATTTTATACAATATTTTTATACAGGCAAACAGTTGTCTCAACTTTTAGTACATAAATGAGTAATAATGAAACTCAATCACCTACTACTTTATGATTGTTTGAAAAAGCAATAGACTAACCTTTCAGAGAGTGACAAAACTGAAGTATGGAAATATTTACAGATGGGCACAACTCCCTGACGCTCGGTGTCTGTGAGCTGAAGAGTTTCTAAGAACTTACTAGCCACACGTTCAAGGGCATCTTCAGGCCACGGCTGAGGGAGAAGTGAGGAGGAAAGAGTTTATAAAATTCAACTGTTAGCAGTCTTCAAATGTCAAAATCAGTTTTTACCATTCAAACCACCAGACACAATAGTCCCAGGTGTGTCTCAAGAACAGTGAACTGATTTAAGGGTTGGTTAGCTCAGGCAGCAAGATCACCACTCATGCAATATTTTCTGGCAACTCCTGGATGGTCTTCTAGTTCAAAGCTACACATTAACATTCCAGCTAAATAGTTCTGTGTCTGTGTCATCCTTTGGCAGAAAAACTCACTGACATCAGCACCAGCTCAAGCTATAGAGCTAACTGTGCTTTACTGAGAGCAATACTGCTTACATCAATACTGCTTGTCCATGTTTTATTCTGCTATCAAAGATCTACTTTGCAGAATATCAAAGATCTGATAAACAACAGGATTTGTATTTGCTATTCCTACAATGGATGGAAGGAATAATATATAATTACCTGCTCAATAGGCAGCCACAATTAAGATCATTTTACAGTCACAATGAAATGGTTTCTCTAGTCCTTTAAAACATACATATTATGTAATAAAATTACAAATTGCCATCATCAAATAGGACTATTCATATTTCAGAAGCGTATAGCAACAAAATCTAACTTTATTTAGTTGTAGAAATGTTGAGATCACACATCAAAGAAGCTCCCAAAATATTACAGAAAAGGCCTATGGAATTTTAAAATTTTGAAAAACAAAGAGTACTTCTACAAGGAAGACAAAAGAAAATCTGATGGCACTTAGAAATATAGAGTGTCAGAACACTGAAGCAGATCTTTGAGGAAATAATATAAATATTTTCCCATACCTGGAACCAATCAATAGTGCAGCAGTTGATGAGCGATGGAAACTGTCTCAGACGGTTACGGAAAGCATCTCCAATTGGGCTGAATGCCACCACAATATGGAGATTTTCTTTGCAGAGGTTCACAAAAAGTGCAAACAAGGCCAAGGGACTGAGTTCTTCACCTTTATTACCAGCCTGAACTGCTGCACGAACACCCTTGGGAATAATACATAGCATAAAAAATGTTATATAAATTGTCATTAAGCACATCTGAAGTCCTGTAGCAATGCTGTTAATAGCAGCATCACCAGGAAGTAAAATTTTTCAGTGGAAATGAAACAGGCAAAATAAACTAGAAAACCAGAGCAAATAGCAAATACTGTTAGAGAACAGTATTATTTATCTGTGCACTATTTATCTGTGGCCCTGAAAACTCAGTCTAGAAATGATCATCTCCTGCTCCGAGCAACCGAGAGTAGATCATAACAATAGAGTAAAAGCAGAATTCTTTTGAGGGAGCAGATTTAAATGAGAAAAAACCAACTTTGCTCCAGCTGCCACATTGTGGAAAGCTACCAAGTTCCAGCATACACCCACTGAATATGTTCACACAAACTGTAAAATTGGAAAAGAGACAAAACATTTTAATACCATTACTATGTACCTGGCAAGAATGAAATAGTAATAGACAAAGATCACAAGAATTATAATCTAACTTCTTTGCAAGATACACAAATCCAGGTATCAACATGCTCCGTAACTTAAGTGCATAACTTAAGAGAACCCTGTAGTAACACCTATCAAGTGACACAGATACTGCAATAAAGAACATTTGTACAAAGTTGACTTTCAAAGTACCCTTTGAAAGTCAACTAGAAGCATACTTAGGTAATTTATTAAAAACACCACAGTGATAGGAAGACAGCACAGCATACAGTTCCAAATAATGTTTGCTAACATTAACTTTCCAACTTGATGTATACAAAGATTGATGCCCCTACCTCCCAAATTGTGACGCTATTGTGAAAATCCCAGTCTGATTTAATATTTTTTTTTTTTTGTGCCTGAGTACATTGCATCTTTACTTCTAATCCTAACTTCATGGAGCCCCTTCGCCCACCTTGTCTCTAAGTAGAAGTGTCAGAACTATGAAATTCTGTCTAACAGTGCCCTAGTGCCTCAGAGAGTAGGAGTCTATTGAGAAAGGCAGGTCACATTTTCTAAAAAAAATTCAGATCTTTGTATTTCACTGTCTAAGGAAAACATTATGATGTACATTCTTCTCCTATACAATACCCTACAAAAATAACTATAGCCACAGGGTATTTGTGAACAACTCAGGTTCTCTACATGCACCACTTAATGTACTTGTGAACAGAGTGCTAGGTCAGAATTAAAGCTTTTGGTTTGTATAAGCTACTCCATAAGTTTACTAATAACAGGTTTATTTATCTAAGGTCTCAGAAAAAAGAAGTCACAGAATTAAGTGAAAATATCCAAAAGCCATATTTCACATTGAACTGACCAAGTAGATTAAAAGGGAAGTGAAATTAAAGAAAGTTTCTGAAGATACCTCTACAATTTCTTGTTTTTCATCTGCTGCAAAAAGATTGGGTACCTCCCCTGTATTGAGGAGACTGTCAACATCTTCTAAAAAGCTTTCTTCTTTAATTTGTGCATCTGTGATTAGAAATACAGTTTTCAAGCCTTTTACACCTGCACTCTTCAGAAGTCTCTGAAAATGCAAGACAGTTAAAACTGTACATTCCAAAATACCTTTCCTCAAAAATCAGTCAAAATGTAGACAGGTTATTAATACTCACTTTCAGATCTTCTCTCCACTCGTTTGTACCATAGGTCTTAGAGATCTCAGGTTGAAAAACACACATCCTGGCCATGAAGGCTGCCAGGCGAGTCAGAGACTGGCGCCCACTTCCTCCCATGCCCACCAGCAGAGCGTTGCCCCCCGACTGCTTCAGGACACGGCTCAGTCGCGACAGGTGTTCCAGCATGTACCTGCATGGGGAGCGTGCTCATCACCACCAGAGCAGAAGTGCATGTACATTTATGCACCTGGAAATCTGGGAAACAAACCAAGGAGTAGCATCTCCTGAACAAGTCTCTGAATGCAGGGTGAGGTGGGGTAGAGAGGAAGGAGAGTATGAACTACGTAAGGTTCATAAGGAGTTCATAAATATGCTAAAGGCAAAGAAAAACATTAATTCTCTACTTTGAAATCACAGCAGTATTACCAGTTTTAACTTTCTTGAAGTATAGCAACCTAAATAGCTTTTTAAAGTAACCACCGGGAGGACATGGTTTTTATCAACAAACATCTCCCTTCCCTCTACCTCTGACAGTGATTTATAACTTATACGTGGAATTAACATTGGAACATCCTCAGGAAGCAGCATCTGCACATTATTGAGAACCCTTGTCAAAACTCAAGCATGATTTATCTCAGAATATGCAGCGAGGCCTATAAGAGATCACCTGCTTAAGCACAGGACATCTGGTAATTAAAGCAAGCTGAGCAGCTATCAAAAGTGGTCTCAAAAAAACTTCCAAGCATTTCAAGAAAGATAAATTCTGTTTATTTTTACTGGTTAGAAAAATAAAGGAAACAAATTCAGATGTTATCAATGAGATTGAACTTTAAGGCTACAGTCAAACATGCTCTCCTGGCTGCTGTTCAGTGAGGTCACTGCAATATTGCTTCCACACCCAGGAAGTGGCCTCTGATCAGAGGCTGCCAGCTCTTCAAAGTCCTAACCTAGCTGTATATACAGGCACTCACAAATCCATCTTGGCAAAATGACCTACTAAAATAAGCTGATATTAGAGGTGTTTTAAGTAACCCTAATCACCTTCACAAAGTACTTATATGTCAAGTTACCCTAGCAAATATTAAGAGGCAGTAATCACTGGAGGAAGAAGGAGTTTGACCTCCTAATCTCTCTTGGTTGTAGCTCTGCATGATCACAAGTTAAGGTAACAATAACAGCCAGCAGAGTCTAAAATTTCACGGGATTAGCTGCAGCACCAGCTATGCTGAGACCCCAACAAAGGAGACAGACAACTATGACTGAGAACATCTCACTCTTGGGATGCTTGTCCTTGGCAAATGAAAGTCCAGTGACATCCATCTTCACTGGTGACAGAGGCCTAGAAGTACAGCACCTACCTGATGCAGTGCACAATGTTTCCATAGCAACTAAAACAAATATTCAAAGCCCCTTAAGAGAAAAGCTTCTCATTATTTACTTTCAGATAGGGAGAGGCATAAGAGAAAAATCAGTTTACTTCCATTCAAAAAGGTGTAACACTGCAAACACTTTTAAGGATGTATGAAGGGGAGGAGACATACCAAAAACCAGTCCACAAAATTGAATATACTGAATTATCAGCTACTGCTTAAAGCTCTTAATAACACAGATCATAAATACCTGAAAACGACAAGGTTCATTCTTGTTTTCTGGGTTTGATTATATTCATCCAGACACTGCTCCACAACATCACTGAACTCCTCAATGCTTGGAACCTCAACATAAAGTCTTTCATCTCCCTCAAGTTCTGGAACCATGTAGTCACCAAAACACAAACTTCTCATGTTTTCTTCTGTTACCTATGGTAAATATTCAACAAATTATGAAGTCAAGTTTAATATTTAATGAATGAATTCCTCATTGGAACTTTAGAAAACAAAGGAGAATTTAGACAATACCCCAGACAAAAGAATAAGCACAAACATATTTTGACTCACAAACAACACCCCCCTCAAAATTATGTTTCCTGCATTGAACTATACACTTACTCTTAATTTGTTCTGGGAACTGTTTCAAACAGCCACTAACAGTCTCATAATCATGATCTTCAGATTACACCAAATTCATATGGATGTATATTATGAAATGGACAACTAAGACCACAAAGTCATTTCTTATATACATCAATGAAATTAAAAGGGACATAAAAAACAACAGAAAAAAGGAAGACAAGGCATAAAATACAACACAACTATACAGGTTTTTGGAGAGTAAAATTTAATAACAATAATAGGATGCAGATGCACAAATTTCTTTTAAGGGAAAGTAGTATGTTTACTCACATTTTAAATGTAATATTTTTTGAAAAGAATGCTTATGTACAACAGTTAAACCCTCCCAAACAATTTCCATTTCTACATTTTTTTCCTCATGAAGCCATTTTGTCAAAATCAACTCAAACTTTCATGCACATTTGAATCAAAATTTCACCTGTTATTAAATTTCTAGTCCTAAATTTGCAATAAAAGCAATTATTTTGCAGCAGGTTAAACATAATACTCACAGGTGATGATCCTTCCTTCAGATGTGCAAAAACTTTATCAAATGCTTCTTTGAAATGCTCCTTCACAATTTCTTTCACTAGATTGAACAACCAGGCTCTGTCATCGTCTTCCACCAGACGGTCGTAGAAGACACGAAACACCTCGTGCACAAAGAGCCGAATCATCACATGTTTGTTTTCAACTGCACTTTTCTTAATGAGCAAACAGCCATGGATAACCCGTGAGAAGTCACGCAGGTTGAAGGTATAATGAGATTTGGCTGGTGTGGGCAGAAGATTTTTGATGGCTTTCTTATACACCTTCAAACAGCAACAACAACAGAGAACAACAAGATCAACAGAAAAGTAACACTGACTGCATTATTATCATAGTTCCTAAATGTCTTCTAAAATGCTATTTCACAAAAAAATCCTTTCACACTGCATTATTGTAGAGCCAAAGGAACTATAATGAACAAATTGAAGGAAATTTCCATTAAGGTACTTGTCTCTTACCTCTAAAGTGGCAGTGACAATTTGATTTCCAATTGTTAAGAAGTCAAAAGGAAACTCATTAATCCTTAGGTAAAGAGCCACTACAGTAGAGAAGATGCGGATCATTGTTTCGTCACTGAAAGAATTGATGGTGCAAATGTTGAAGTGCCGCAGGAACCGGGGGGTGACAGGATTCCTCCCACCACCTGGAGGCCCCATAGCTGCCAGTAACTGGATGTCAACAAGGGTGATTTTGGAGGTGTCCTTAAAATCATACCTTGAAAATAAAATGCCATGTGACATTTAGATATGGATATAACATACTTGTTACACCTGCAGCTGTATGACAGACTACTCTCTGCATGCATAAAAAAGTATTGAAAAATATTTTTAAAACATAGTAGGCATTACATAATATAACATTTATTTCTATATATTTTATATTTTTAAAAACAAACAATCCCTCCTCCCCCAAAAACCAAAAAATAACTAGCCCTTTAACTGTGTACCAGTTAATCTTAACATACCATTTGCCCCCCTAAAAAGATTATTTGTTTAAATTGCCATTCCATAAAACCTGATATGAAATTTTGACATGAGTATTAAAATGGTAACATGTCAAGATATATTATCTTTATTCAAGAGCAACAGATATTTGGGAAGTGCCTGGAATCACAAGAGTAGCTGTATTTGAGAAGTGCCTGGAATCGCAGAATGATCCAGACTCAGGAAAACACCTGTTCCCATCTTCCAATCTAAGCAAAGACAAAAACCTCAAAAGCAGGGAAGACCTTCAACTTATTTTATTACATGCCTATCATCAGATCTGATTTCACAGTGAATTTAAAAAAAACATTTTGAGAACTTGCTAAATTTTTTTTTAGTGACTAATAGAATAATGGATAATGGGGAAAACCAACATCAGAAATAAAATCAGAAGTCTTACATAACTGCATATTTATAGATATGTACAGAAAGCGGCCATCTCACTTTAAGAAGGAAGAGAAAGGAAAAGAACAAGAAACTGCACTGGAAAAAAAAATTAAAATAAGCAAGGCATAAGTGAATAATTTTATTTAATGTACACTAACTCTGCTGAAGTTTACCAATAGAAAATCCTAAAAAACTCAAAACTAATTTGATCATCAATTTCCTAAAATGAGAAGTCCTTAGAGTAATACATAAGTTGCTTCAAGTTTTAAAAATGTGTTTTTATATAAACTAAATCTATCTTAACATTTACAAACCACTTCAAAAAAGTTTTGAAAATAAAATTCTAGGGAATAGATAAGTATAACAGCAGATACAGCAACAAAAAAATTTCAGTTGTGTTTCAAATAATTACCAAAATCCATGGTCAAAGAACTGTCTTAAAAGTTCTATGGGAGGCTGTGCCCCATATTTCTCCAAAGCAGGCATATTCATATCATCTACAAAAATAATGCACTTTTTTCCCATTGGGGGGCCAAAGACTCCTTTGCGCCTCTTGTCCAGCCTGGCCATAATAATATTCTGCAATGCAAACAGGATCATTCAGAACACAGATTAAATACTCATATCCACAACCTCCCTGACACATAAATTATCTGTTCTACCAACCTGGGTCTGATTGGCACTGGTTCGAGCTGAGAAATTAATGAAGAAAGGGAAGTAGCGCTCCTTTTCCAAGTTGTTCATTAACTTGTCCTTGACATACACAGATTTCCCAGTTCCTGTTGGTCCCACTAGAAGCAGTGGTCTTCACAAAGAGAGAAATAAAGCACACAGACTGCAGAAACCTAACACTGTAAACTAAATGCAGCTGGAAATCCAAGGTTTCACTAACTTGCCCTTCTTTTTCTACCTCTAAAATCATTACTTGCCTAAAGAACAAACCAAAATGTTTTAATGCATTCATTAAACCTCTCATAAATTTCATTTGCTTCCACCATCAAGAAAATGGGAGGAGAAATAAACATTTCTCATTCCCTCATTCTACTGGTGTTGGAGTATATGATCACACATGGGAGTTATCTCTCAGGATAGGTCTTGTATTGATTCAAACTTCATAAAGCTTTCAGCCCCGGAATTTGAGGCTGGTTTTTATTTCATTCTCTTAAATTATCTGACCATGGCTAAATGATTTTGATACAATTAATCAAAGAAAAAAAATTAAAATATGTATTTAATTGTCAAAGTAGAAAGAGGGCACAAAAACTTTTTGGGCTGTCCTAACATCATCATTAGAATGAGAATACTAAAGTTAGACTATAATAAGGTTTCACAAAAAAAAAAATTAAACCAGACTTCTGAGCACATTTTTTTGTTTGTAGTAAACATCTGTTTTAAAACAGCCAAATAAACTGAGGATTTGATACAAACAATGAACTCAAAGGAAAGAATAAGAGATATTTCTATTTATGATCAAATGTCATTTTAGTAATTTTTAGTGAAGCAACTTACTTTCCATGGGTAATGAACAGGTCTAGCAAATAGGTGTAGCGAACTGTATCCATGGTTGGGACTATAATGTCTTGAATCTTCACATTTTTATCACTGTAACTAATTTGTTCAATAAAGTCATTCCAGTGAGCCCAGCCTACTTTGACTTTGAGCTAGGAAGAAACACAGATGTAGAACAGATTGGTATTATACATATGAAGGGTTTTCTCTACTACCTCACTTTTGAAAAATTAAAATAATGGATTTTAATAAACTAATGAATATTTGATGTTTCAAAAGTTCATACATTTAGTTTGCTTTATCTCACTAATAAAGTATTAAAGTACATACCTTTCTTAAAGAAAAGCAAGTCCTTTCTTTTCTTTAAAATTTTGCTCAGTGAAAACAAACAAAAAAAACCCATACACACAGAAAACCACAACAAAAAAAACAAGAGAAGAACATTTCTAATAGACACTATAAACAAAAATTGTAACATAAGCAAACTGCCTATGGGCTTAACATTCTGCTTTCCTTCTGAACAGTCCACATTATTCCTTCTATACAAAAGTAGTGTTGAATCTGCCAACTGAGCTTGAGTTACAGAAGAACCATAATGTGGCAGTATTGCAAATATAACTGGAGTGTACATCTCAGTATTTTATTAAAACATCGGTCAGTACACTGGTATTTGAAAAAGGAATTAAAAATGCAGTGCGGGATTTAATCCAACCAACACTCAACAACATCCAAAAGGCTTCGTAAAGTTAAAATACCCACCTGGCTGTATTTTCTTTCTGTTATGACTGTTAGAATCTATTTAGTGGATGCAAAAGCCAATCCTACCTCATACACGTAGTCATAAACCAAGCCTTTCTCTTCCAAAGGACACTCCCACTTTCCCAAACTCTCTGGTACAGGATTTGTTTTAGATTTCCCAGACAAAGTTTCCCTCAAGAAATTATCGAAAATTTTCCTGCTGTCACCATCACAAGTCCCACCAATGGACCAGATTGTGGCAAAAGCAAAACAACCCTGCAAGGGCAAAAAAATTAGTAACTGTCTTATGAATCAACATATAGTATGAACCTTGTACAGTCTGATTAACAAACATAATTCTAAAAAATATTGTTAAGCAGAGAGATGTTAGAAATTGCCCTTGAATAGCCCTGGCCTAAAGACATTTAGATGTCTGACTACAGGGCACACAAAAAAGTCTTGCTCGAGAAAGAGAGAAAGAAAGAGAGAGATAAAAAAATATAAAGGCCACTGACAACACCTGATAAAGCCTGAGAAGAGTTCTAATGACAAACTAGCATCCAGAAATTTTTAAATTCAATTTTAAATAACTATTCATAATGTATTTTCTTCAGTTTTTCATAAGAACAATCATATAAGGTCAGACAGAGGATCCAGCTGATATAACTGCCAGAAAACCTTCCCCCAAGGAAATTTTGCTCAAACAAACAAGCCAGTTGATGTCGCATTAATATTTATTTCCTTTGAGAGAAAGAAGACACTTTGCTTCAGCTGACTTCTTGGTTACTTAAAAAGCACATGTAATAAAATCACTATCCCAATTAATTGGAAAAATAGTGAAAATTTTAATTATATTTGTCACTTGTAGGACTTCCATCTCATCTGGGCACCTCGAGAGTGTGGGGAGAGAGAGCAAGGAGGTAGTAAAATTGTTTCACGTCTCTTATTCACAAATTAAAGTTACTTTGATTAGCACAACTGTTTCGAAAAGCAGCATATACAGAAACAAATATACATTTCACTACATGTTAAAAAACCAACCATAATCCAGGCACGGATGCTTTTGTTGGTGGGATCTTCTTGCACCGCTGGACAAATCAACATTTCAAAAATCCGTGTGAGAGCTACTACAACATTGATATCACTTGTAGGTACCAGTTCCTAAGAGATTTAAAAGGTTGGATGTCATACTTTATGTCTTCAGCTAATTTATCATTTGGAGATAAAATACTAAAATAATTAGATCACTAGCTAATTCTGAACACATATTAGAAGGCAAGGTATACACTGACTTTCACCCAAAAGATCATTTGCCCTCCTCAATCATTGAAATGTCAAGACCTTTAGTTTGTTAACCATTTCATGGCTACCATGTGACAACTACAATTATACATCTTAAACCAAACCAAAACCCACAGAAGTAACTACAGCAAAACATGAGCAAAATTATAAGCTCTGTCACACTGAGCTTGCAAGGAACTACAACTTCCCCTAAAACTTAAAAAAGTACTTCCTTATACAACATGACATCTTTAAAGAAAAAAAAATGTACAAAATTCTCTTGGGAAGACTTTTTAATCAGTGTTTCAAATACAAACTGTACTTTCAAAAGTAAGAAGATGAAAGCTACAATCAAGTTTCAAGTCTTAGCTGACATTCTCATTTTAACTTTCCAAACTGATCCCAAGAGCTGCATATTCATTCCAACTGTGCTTGTCATGAGAAAACAGTCACCTCCTACTAAGGGTAACAGAATGGAAATGGCCACTAACTGCTGCAGGAAAAAAGTGTCAAAAAATACCTTGCACTGTTTCTGACGGACTCTTAATGCTGGTGGTACCAACCAATCAAAAAGTCCCTGCAGAAGAGCTTGATGCTCCTCTGAGTTCAGAGGTTCAGGGAGTTTATTCAGCCAAGAGGTAACAAGTGGCCTCCAGCCCAGCTGAGAAGGTTCCAAATAAATCATGCCACAACGACTGACTGTAGCAGGCTAAGGAAAAATGGTTAACTCATTTTATTGACTATTCAATATACTGAATTTTGTTTCATATTTTCATTAAATAGAAAACTTACTGATGCCTGGGAAAGATCCATCGTTTCAAAAATAAGAGTCATCTGAGGGGACATTTGGATGACTTCCCCACTCATCAAACAAAGCTTGAAAGATAAAAAATAACATGCAAGATTAAAAAAAAAAAAATTAGTAGTAAATTACACTTCCTGTCTCAGGAGAGTTCTATCGGAAAATTGGCAAAACAAAGTAAAATCAAAGGTAAGGTCAACTAGATCAAATGTTGAACCACTTGTAGTAATAGATATTTATCAAGTTTTAGCTAAATTCTTCACTTAAACCATAGTACATAGGATAAAGAAAAGAAGAAAGGACAAAAGATATCTGCAGCTCTTGTTGCTACCACTGAAGCATTCCAGCTGGACAAACACTACCCTCTTGCACTAAAGTAAGAGTCCAGCTTGAGTATTTTGACACATTATCATCCAGAACTTAAAAGTTCAAATGCTGTCTCTCATTCTATATTTGCTTTGAGACTCCTATGGCCCATTTACAAAAGCAGTGTTACAAATTTGGTGTTACAATGCAGAAGCCATAATTTTGAAAATGCAAACCTTTGTGTCTTGGGATTATCTTGAAATACAAGATAATCCTAAATTTGTGAAGGCTTAGAAATGATGGGGTTTATAATATATAATGAATTGTAATTTCTGATGTTCAAATTTCAATTATTTATGTTAGAAAATTACATTATGACATCAGGAAATACTATAGAATTCATATCTTTCAGCAATGAGTTGATTTTGTGATTATGATTCCAATCAAGTAAAACAAACAAAAAAAGCCCAGTCAAAAACCACTAAAAAAAAGCTTACAACTTGTCACCAATGCCATGTTGCACTTGCTCTTTTCAAAAGTCAGGCACTGCAGCTTGTATTTGTGGTTTTACATGTAGAAGAATATTTGCAAAATGTCCCATAATTTTACTTAGGCATTTATTTCACTGACTGATACCTTTTTGTTGTCATCCAGAACAGTGTTCATGCTTTCTATCCACAGAGTATCGATGGGGCCGTCAAAGATGACCCATTTGCGCTCGGGGGTCTCGGACAACGCAAATTCCCTGAAGGTTGTAGCCACAACCCCGTCTGTCCACTGACAGGGGTGGATGGGGAATGGGGAGTGAGACAAAGAACACAGAGTTCAACCTGAACTGCCAGTCACAGAAACCCTTCCCTTTGCCTTCCACTATCCCTCACTTTTAATTATTCTCCTCTTGTGCTGCAGAGAGCAGCATGTAACTTTGGAGTTTCACCAAGGGTCTTAAAACATCAGCAAATTATAAAATAGACTTTTTTCACTTGAAAAAAAATATTTTAACAAAAAAGACCATCAATTCATTTTACTGAAACTTGGAAGCGTTTCTGCTCTGTCTTGCATCTGTTTCTCTCCAGAGTCACCCGAAGTTTCACTATTTCACATTTAGCACTTCATATCGTTCCTTCTCCAAACCTAAGTTTCACAATTGGGAACTCATGAGTTTATAGATTTTTCTACACAGTTTTTGCATTACTTTGATTATACTGGTTAAGAACAGACAGAGGAATGAATACAATTATGTTTGATATGGTTTCCTAGCATGGATGCAATTATAAGGGGACAGAGACCTTCAAAATGGTACTGCTTTTTTTTTTTCTTTCATATTTAAACCCATATAACTGCATACACACATAGTACTGCATTTTTCATATCCTAATTAAAAACAGGCCATAAAGGCATTAGTTAAAGTAAAATTTACAATTGTGTTCTCATCCATGTTTTAAATCATAAAATTATGAATTCAACAGTTTACTACCCATAACAGAAACGTAATATACAGTATTTTCTAAACATACATTACCTCATGGGATATCAGATCAAACTGTCCAAAAAGCTGGCCCATAGTAATTGATTTTGGATTCACAGTTCTATAAATAACTTTTTCTTCTTCACCATAACCACGCTCTTTCATAAGAGACAGCGTATCTGCCAACACGTGTAGAACTTTGGTCTTCCCAGAAAATGATTCCCCCACCAGCATGAAGCTGTTAGATGGAAAACAAATCCTGCTATTAATACACTTGCCTTGCAATTTAGACTGTTACAGATCACATGAAGGCCAACAGTATCAAACATATGTTTAAAGCTCATTTTCACCTAATTTTCAAAAAGTCAAGCTAGTAAATTTTCTTTTTTTATACAAAACATATTTTCCACAAACCCAGTGTATTTGCACATGCAAATCTGATTGCACGATGTCTTATGGAGAAGATTAATTAATGAGCTGAATATTAACCATCATATAGCTAATGTCATATTGTATATATTTTCTCCACACAGTTGCTATTCTGTAATAAAAGCTAGGAATAAAATGGCACAGATCTGACAACCAATATTTTAAAACAAATAAGCTTTTACACTCCTAAGTTTTCACTCAGGAAGAGTACAATTCCCCAGAGATACATCCACAAGAATTTTGGGACAGGCAAAAGCAATATCAGTAATCAATTGTTCCAGTACAAACAGGAGTACTTTGCTACCCTCAAAACCTTCTATAACTTCATATAAATAACTGCTTTATAAATAACACTGTAAGTCAGAATTACAACAGATAGTGCAGTGATGAGAGTCTTACCCATGTCTAACAATCATCATTTCATATGTCTGTATCATTTTTTGCATAAAAGTTTCTACAGGTTGGACATTATGTCGACTGCAACATTCATTGGCACATTCTAGAAAATCCTAAAATCAAAACAAATCATAATCTTATTCTTGCTACAATTTAAATTACTGTCCTGCACTAAAGTAGAAGAGTTTATGGTCATCAGTAAGGGTTTCGAATTAATTAATAAGTGAAATATTATTAGTCAGAATATAGCAAACATCCTGTGGTAAAAAACCTCACTTCTGTACCTCATATGCTAGAACAGGATTTAACTACAATTTTTATCTTGCATAGAAGGCATACCACCCTCAAGAAACCAGCAGTGTGCTTTGGAACCACACACTTTTATCAAGATTGTAGTATTTACTTAAAACTTAAAAGTTAATCCAATTTGTTTTTCCAACATATTCATCCTTCTTTCCAGCCATCCTCCTACAAAGGATGCTTTAGGTGTTGCTATAAATAAAATACAAGCACAAAGCTTAATCTCACTTAATTATGTCAAAAATTAAGAAAGTAATCAGAAAGCCTAAAATTTGGTAAACATGCAGGTCAATTCCCAATCTGTAAGGCACAGACCTTCTGAATGTAAGGGAACTCAGACGTGGATTATATTCAGCACAGATAAAAGAATTCCTTTTGCTACGAAGTTTCATTGCAAGCATTCAGCAATTTCCCTCATCTTGAAGTTCCTCACTGCATTAATTGCACTTGATTAAAAAGCATATAACCACAACAGGATCAACAGTGATCATGACCAAAGAAAAATTACAAGACTACTTACATTGTAGTCTGCCTCAGGAAGCTTGATTCCAGGAAATAAATCACTAGTTATACCCATGAACAGAGGTATATCATGTGACAAAAACTTGGGCTCATTCACATCTTTAATTGATCTAAGAAGCTAGAAGAAACAAGTATGCATTTTACTGTTCTTATTAAGAGACAAAGCATAAGGTGTTCAGCAACTAAAAGAACCTAGTATGTAACAAGGGTGAATTCATAAACTGGGGCCTTTGATAAGAAATTAGGCCCAACCGTGCGACCACCAGCACAGCCCCGGAAAATGCAGCATGTATTTTATAACCTTCATTCCTCAAACTACAAAACACAGATCAGTGATGTGACAAGATGTGCTGGAACTGCCTTCAGAACTCAGAACTGAATGCATCTATGAAATTCCTTGAACAAATATTATGTCAGGAACTCACCAGTATATCTTCATCTTCTGTGGGGAATTTTAACTTCAGATTCCCCGCAGCCACCAGCACAGCTTTGACTGCCCTCATGCCATAGTCATAGTGATACTGAGAAGAAAGCTGTTCTGAACACAGCCTGTAGGTCATGACTATCTTCACTGACAGTGACTTAGCATTCAAAAATCCATATGAATACAGGGAAATTTCTGCTATCAGAGCATAGTTGGGAACCATCATGGCTACCGTTCGGAAAAGAACCTGAAATACATACCCAAAGAAATATCTTTAAATAATTAATTTAGGAATGGAAAGTAATTCAGAACTTTTACAGGTGATGGATCAGTATTCATCTCACCATGAAACAGAACTATCAATATTTGCAGCTTATGTCTCCCTAGGAAGTTAACCTGAGCTACCATCAATATCCATCTCAGTGTACAATGCAGCGCAGAAAAGACACTGTCCCTCCCAGCTCTTTTCCCTCAGCAGTGTCTCAAGAATGCAATTTGCCCCTTGCACAAATACACCCAACAGAAAGGAAGGAAAATGTGGTCCGTGGCAGGTGAGAGAATGCACTTCCTCTCTTTAAGCAATCTGCAGTTGGTGTGCTCCTCATGCTGCACTATCTCTGATTACAGTTAGCAAAGCCTCCTCCTGGAAAGAGCTTGAAACAATCATCTCAAAGGTCACAGACACATCTACTTGATTATTTTACCTTCAGATTATCTGGAAGTTCAGAACGTCCTGCATAACCTGGATTCATGGTAATTGCTATGAAACAGTTGGGGTTAAGCTTCAGCTCAGTCCCTTCAAAATTAAATGTTTCTAGCTTTATTTGTATGGCTCTCTGGATGCAAAGGATCTGCTGAGCCACTACAGACAGCACTTCCAGTTCAATGCGATTGAATTCATCAAAACATGCCCAGGCACCTGATGAAGCCAAACCTTTGAAAAACTGCAAATGAAGAAAGAAACCAATCATATTGCTAGCAGAACCTTAGAAGATTCAAAAGAAATTAAGACTATCATATTGGAAGTTTAATTAGATTAAAAAAATACAACTGTGATAATAATGCTTTAACCTGTTTAGATCATAGATCAGGTGATGTACCGAAGAACAAAGTTTTTTCTTGGTTCTAAAGCAAGCTAAATCAGAAGCTCCCAATCCCATGAACTCTTGTTTCTTTCATGTTTTAATTAGCAACTTAATAGGCTTTCATAAAGCACAGAAAATGAAACGTAGAGAAGAGCATATAGCATCCAAGGGTAGCAGACCACAGGCTCCATATTTATTTGTGTCTGCAAAGTAGGGACCCTAAAATTTTCATGGCTAAAAATAAAAGACAACATATATTTATTTTCTATTTACCTTTCCCATTGCCAGGTAATCAAGGCCATCAGAGCAGTTAAAGACAACACACTGAACAGCAAGAGCTTTAGCCAAATCTTTGGTGGTCTCTGTTTTACCTGTTCCTGCTGGACCCTCTGGGGCACCACCGAGGTTTAAATAAAAGGCTCCAATCTGAAGCACAGAAATAGTATATGGAAATTATTTGTACTTCATTCATATGAAATTATTCTGAATGTAAATAGTAAAATTAAATTGCACTTGATAGTTTCAAACTCATTTTATCTAACATAAAAGGTATGGTGTTACTAATTAAAAATAATCTGAAATATGTTTACAGCTGGGAAAAATATGCAAGAGAATTTAATTTTGACCCTAACAGAGTTTAGTTTTATTATCATCATGACCATGCTTGGTTACTCAAACTTTATTGTACCCAATCTTACAGTTCTTTTTTAGATACACCTCTCAAGTTGAATTTGTTGCAGTTACTTGTTGCTACTCTTTTCTCTCTCTGTTTGCCCTTTAATATACTTTTTTCCTCTTTTCTTTTCTTTCCCACACCATCCCCCTTTGTTGCATGTGCATTCCATTGACCATTCCATATTCTCTCCTATATTGCATTGAATTAGGAGGAAATATGACAGAAAACAAAAAAGTTGCAGACTTTAAACAAACAGTTACAGGGCCACATCTACATTGACTGACAAGTTCTGGGAATACTTTGCTGAGACCTTGGTGGGCAAAGAACAAGACTTCCATTTGCCAGAATGCCAGGCTTCCACCTGCTGTGCTCTGATTCAAGGTTCGTGAGCCTGAAACTGAAACAGACTAGCAGCTGCATCATCCCCTCACATCAATGTACCCTGATGTTTTGACAAACAGATACCAAGCATCAGCTACAGCCACACCATGGGTGCCCAGTAAAACTTGAAACCATACTCCAGCAAAGAGACTGCAGTAAATGATAATGAGAAAAGATGTATCTGAGATGACTTTGGTAACTTTCAGTTGTCAGGTTAGCTGAGGATAAACCAGTACAATAACAAAAACCTCCCTGCCAAGAGCAGGGATACTAAAAAGTTGCCAAACTTGTACTAGTCTTAGGAACAGTGTGATCACAAGTGAATCCTTCTCCACTTAATTTAGCAGCCACAGAACATCAGAAAAGCAATTTGCATTCTCATAATCTATATTGTCAATCAAATACCGTCTGTTTTTCCTGAGTGTTTTAAAAAAGCACAGCCACAACAGAACAACCCACTAATGTTTCAGTCAGGTTGGCGGGCTATCCAGATTTGTTGTTATGAGTAATTTTCACGTTTAGCATTCTGTAAAAATTACAAACCTCATTCTAGCAGAAATAGCCATAAGCCCTAACAGGAGGGCTGCACTGAACAGTGTAAGCAGTGCTACAGCACAGTAAATACAATTTGCAGCAGCCCAGGAGGAAGCTCATACCAGGGTGCGGTAACACCTGTCTGTGAGAGGAGTGATCACCAGGCGAGGGGAGTTCCCGAGGTACTCGTAGGCGTATTTCACATTGCAGTTAATGATGCACACACGAACGTTCTCATTCTGCCAGTAATAGCGCAGCTGCGCGAGCCACTGGAAGTCTGTTTCGCTCTGCACACCTGACAAACACGGAGTTAACAGCAATCATAAAAGATGTTGCAGATAACCAGATTTTCTATTATGGATAAATTTAAAACAGCATTGAAATTATTAATGTCGCTGCTCATAGCCAAATACTCACAAACCCATCTTAGTACTGTACTGCTTTAGGCAGTAAAACCTGATTGGTTAATGATTTTTCATTAACTATGAGTTAACAAAATGTTTTAAAATATAATTACCACTTTCAATCATTTCCTTGATGACATCTCTAGCATGAACATCAATAGTAACCAAGGCACCCAGTGTAATCCTTGTTTGCTTTGACAGTTTTCCTCTTACCAGCTCTACAATATCATTAAGTTGAAGCTGAAGTGTATCATAATAACCCTTTAAGCCCTAGGAGAGAAAAGGTTATATCACAGTTTAAAGTGTTCCAGACTTCTTCATGTTCACTAAATACCTTAACAGAGGTTGCTTATTAAGCTAGTCTTTTATATTGTCATGGTTTTGCATCACCTTCTCTGTTATCCACAGTTATGCATTTATGTTGCAAAGCTACATTTTAAACTATGATTGCTCTAATTAAGAATATTCAGGTACTTGAAGGAAAGGTATAAGGCACTGTACATAAATTCATGTATGTCAAACGCATGCTCATAATTTTTCAAATTTTATTTTGACTGTAAAAACCCATTTGAGTAAACAAAATACATCAGCTGAAATGAAACACTAAGAAGATATTTTAAAACTACGCATTACACAGTACCTTGGGTCCATCACGAAGAACTTCATGTACCTCACTTGTCCAGTACATTTGAGACACACACAACACTACTTGGCCAGGCCACTCCAGAACCCAGAGCTTTCTCTCAGTCTCTAGATATGCCTGAAAGAGTTAAATACATTACAGAAAAACAGTGTCTGGGAACACATATCAAATTGTAATACAGAAGCTTATAATGTAATCCTATTAATGTTCTTTGCTAAGAGAATACTATTTTCCCCTTTGCAAAGTTCAAAGGGATCTTTAAATGCTCTTTTCCCCTTAGGTTTGCCATTTTTTACCCAATAATTTTAAACATTCTTAGAATTATCTTTCCATATTACAGAAATATTCACAACTTATTAACTTCATACAAAGAAACATTTTCTGTCTAATGATTTTCTTTTAGGAGGAAGTAAGCATATTATAAGTGTCATATTTCTAATTAATAAGAAACCTGAACTATTACATCAGGTGATATATCCTGTAAAATAGTATTGCTGTGAAACTTTTAGAAGAATTTATATCCAGCGTTAGAGGAAAACAACTTGCTTCTTATTCAAACTAAACTCTAACATATATCACTGGCCTGTAAATACAAGTCATGTTAACTTGGTCCTGGCCCCATAACTTCTTCAACTCCTGTGTTGAGGAGGAATTTTAGTAAGCCAAGAGACAGCCATAAAACAAAGATAGGTGCCACAGTTCTTAAATTATCACAAACGCCATACCATTCTTGATCTGGCAATAACATCACGTACAGTCTTCAGCATAATATCTTCTACTTGAATTAACCACTTCTCCACTGCACCTCGAGCTTCAGAAGTAGAAATGTTTGAAATCAGTTGTACACGCTCGCCTTCAGAACTACACATTCCTTTAATATCCAAATTGTGAAGGAAATCCAGCTTAGCAATGCCTTCAAAACACTTCTTCAAGTGAGGCTGAACTCTAAGAGGATCCTTGGTCTCTGACAGGATCTCCAACATCTCATCATTAGACAAGAAAAAGAAGCTAAAAATTTTGGAAAAAAAAAATTAATACAACTACATTATCAAGCTATTTTTAAGACTGATCTCATTCACAACAAAAAAATCCCATTCAGAACCTGTGGGTTTTAAACAACCAAAGCTCATCATACCGGGGAAAGAAGAGACGTTTTTTCTCAAGGTAAGCATTAAGCCCTTTCATGATTTTGTCAAGAAGCTCATTACAAGTCTGAAGCTTCTCTGTTAATCCTGGCAAGGAAGTAGCAGCAAGAACCTGTAACAACAAACATATGCAAACTGTCAGCTACAAATGAGATACTTCAAACAGTAGAAGTCAATCAAATAAAGAACAACATAACTTTGTTTCTAGAAAGCCTAGGGAACTGAAATCGTAGTTCACTATATCTGTTCTGAAAACTAAGCATTCCCCCCTCAGAAAATGGCAAGGGAAGCTACCGTTTCCTGTTAGTAACAGCTATTTCCCTTACCTTTGGGTCTTCAGCACAAAACTGCATAATCTCTCTCCACAGCCTATCCACAGTCTGAAACTGCCGCCCCTCTTCTGGCATCTGTTGCATAATATCCTCAGAGGAAAAGATGGGCTCCAAATACAGCCACTGTGCCTGCACTTTCAGCCAGTCATCAATGTTCTCCTGAATTTGAATTAGGCGTCTTTCCCATTCCTTAATAAATGTTTAAAGAATGTTAACTTGTCATTTCCAAGCAAATAATGTTAGAGACAACAAATTCAGGAAAGGCAGACATTGTGTTATTCTAGGTACATAGAGAAAAAAAAAAAAAAGTCTACCAATAAACAAAATGAAAGAAAAATATTTAGGAGTATTTAAGTTCTTCCACATATACAGATGGCCAAAGAAGCTCAGGAATTTTTATCTACTTGGAAATTAATTTTGCAAAATGCATTTATCACTTTACTGCTGTGAAATTCCAACTTAACTGTTAAGCGATACCCAGAAGGCTACCAGTGATAAATTCTGTTTCATCTCCCCACAGCAAGGGGTCTCATAGCTGAAAGGCAGCAGGGATACAAGACCAGAAAAGCCACCTCAGCTCACAGGAGAGATCCAGCAAGTCCAGCATCCTGTTCCTTAAGCGGACAATAGCAGATACCACTGGAGCAGGCTGGAGAGGCTGCCTGTAAAGTGTAAATACTATGTATGTTCAATGAGCCTGCTTGAGCCTGAACATTTCCCACATAAACCAACAAAGAACTACAAAGGGTAACTGCAAAGCAATTGCACCAGCTTCTCTCCTGTCAACAGCCATGGTGTGCGCACCACAAACACTACTCTAGCCCTGAAATTCAAAATCAGGTGTAAAGTGCTGCCATCATTGCTCTGAGGCCCAATTAAAAAACATTCTCCCAGCCATCAAGAAGTTTCTTTGCCCAGAGAAAGACTGTAGTTCAAAATTTGAGTCCAAAACTCAAGAATTAATAAGTGTTCTTATTAGCAATAATAGAAATATAATTTCCAGTTATTAAGAAGCAAGGTTAATGGAAATAGTGCTTTTGCAAAACATGAGAAAAAATAATCATGTTCTCTCAGTTGCACTTGAATCTGAATGGAAGTGGGAATTCCAAAACAGAAATAAGGTAAGTATGACTCATATAAACTCAGAAGATTCTTGCTGAAAAATCAATGAAAGCATTTCATTAACAACTCAAACAGCAAAGTTGTAATACAATTGGTATACTATTGCACTACAGTTATCCTACAAATAAAAATGGTTGAAAAAAGTAGTCATTGTACCCTGATTTCCTTCTCAAATGGTTTAATGAAAGGTGATCCTCTCATTGTCTGAGTTTTCATAATCTGATCATCGAGAAGAGCCTGAATATCATCCACTGAAGACAGAATATGAATACCAGTCTCACGATACACATTTGTGTTGAAGGAAATTGAATCCCAGGTTTCCATCATGGTATTCATTGCTTTCTCCAAGGAAAATTCCTATTTAAAAAGAAAATAGCTTGGTCTAGTCACTGAATTTTTTTCTCCAACTCACTAATTCAATATATAAGCTTATATAGCTGAATAAGCTGGTTTGCTCTAGCAGCACAAATTAACTACTTGTTATTACTTTTCCTCAGTATATCCTTTACTTGCACACAGAAAGCAGCACACTTGGGAAATACTAATGATGTCATATGAGATAAAAATGCTTACACTCATCATTGACCTATAACGGGCCAAAGTCTCACCAAATCTCTTCTGTTGCATAATGGCAAAGACAAAAAATGCTAGTAAGTCATAAAAGTATTCACTAAGAGACCTGATGTCATATTTGTCACTATCAAACCTCTGTACTTACTTTGCTTGCAGCTACACTTATTGCTGTAAACTGTTCCAAGTAAGAGGATAGATTCTGCTTTAAAACTTTTCTCAGGGTAGTTCCAGCATCTGGTGTTATATCATATCCTACAATATCTGACATCTGCTGCCAATGACGTTCTCTCATGCCAGGGTTACAAAAGACAGCCACAGTGGGAATATTCTCCTAATACAGAAAAGACATTTATATGGTAAATATTTTCATATACATTATTTCTTAATTTTTTCAATAACCTTTCATGTGCATTTAAAATTCTGCTACTGTAGCCAAAGACATGAAAGTCTTTCCCAAAAAGTGCAGATGGCTCCATTCAGTTATCCATTCCATTTCTAAATAATTATATTAACTACCAAAGAAGAAATATAAAAAACTATTAAACATAAGTATAATTTTTCAGAGATGCTAAATTTTGCTTCTATTAACGTGAGTCCCATTTTAAGGACGTAGTTGGGAATTTTGAGTGTTTTTCTGCATCTAAAAATTACTTTTCTCCTGTATGTGTTCAGTCATTAACAATTCCAAAACTATTAAAAAATACAAAAAAAACCCCAATTTTATTAAAATGAATGGGACAGTAAAATCTGGAAATGGGGATTCAGAACACACTCCTTCTCTGACACTGCATCATTTACATGTACTGAGCCCTGAATTCAGCATTTGTCCCTCAGCATCAGATATTAATATCCCTCACATTTTCTTACCTTAAAATCTTTAATCTGATCCAGAACTGTAGAACACATTGTAAGAGTTGGATTACCCTTGACAGGTTTGCGTCGCAGTGGCTTTTTCTTGTCTGCTGCTGCTTTCTTCTGCTTTTGCTGGAAGAGTCTTAACAGTTTGTACATCTCTCTATAAAACTCATCAATCTCAGCCTCCATGCTTTCCCCATCTAGTTCCAAAAAGGTCCCATCCATCCATCTGAGAAAAAAACATAAGGTTACAAAACAGAGTAACACATGTAGCCCACAAACAACTATCACTTTGTTTTGCAACATGTTAATAGCAATTTAAATTAAAGCAAAATTCTAATGCCCAACTAAAAGTGGTTCAACCACATTCTTCTATGTATTTGTGTAATTCTCTTAAGTCAGTCACATAATGAAACTGAGTAACTTCATGAATGGCGAAATATTTACTTTAACCTCTGGATAGAGATTGACATATGACATTTAAAAATTCACTAGGTCTTGTATTTTCAAACCCCCCAGACTTTCAGCCATAGCATATTATAACTTCTGAAGAATGCATGAAATGATAAACAATCTCCCTTAATTTATACACAGAGTACAGTTTTGAGGTAGGATCTAGCCACCAGACAGCAACACAATCATTTGAACCCACCATTTTGGACCACTGCTAGGTTAAAACCAGTTTTGGTTACATAGAGATGATGAGCTTTCTAGTTTAATTTCTTCCTTTTCTGGAACACAAAATGGCTCATAATTTTTCTTCTCAATACATTTCTTTCACAGAGCTTGTCTAATTACAGGCTACACCAGCATGACCAATACAATTAGAATCTAGTCTGAGATATGCTCCTCTGCTCTCAGGCACATGGTGTGATTCTCGGGGCTGTCCTGTGCAGGGCCAAGATCTTTGGACTCAAAGATCCTTGTGGGTCCCTTCCAACTTAAGAAATCCTATGATTCTATGATTCCATAATTACATTTTAAAAATAAAAACAAATCAAATTTTTTCTAGCTGAATTAAAAGTAGCAAGCCTGATATGTATATTACCCTTTTATTTTACTTGCTAACAACAAATGTTAACAAGAAAACAAATCCATATTCTACATCTGACATGAACGAGACCAGCATAAACATTTTTCTCACTCTCCCTCTTATAGGATTAAGAGTGGAATTACCTTTTTTCTGTTCGCTGCCATTTCAGTATAAGATTAAAGACTTTCTGGTATGGTTCTATCTCAGCTTTTAAGTTGTTGAGGAGTGGGAATTCACTTGGTTTCCATCCGAGCAAACTCTCTTCTTTATTAAGAGCAGCTGCTGTTTCACCAGTGTCCTGTATTGCTTTCTGTAATGTCCTCAGGTCAGTCACATACTGAAATCAAATAATAGTATGTTTGAGAAATAACCAAATTATGCTCTCAACAGCTATCAAAATAAGATATCAAAATATTATAAGCTTTCATATTAAAATTTTAGAAAACAAGATTAAAAAACTTGTCTGCATATTGATGAGTACATAAACTGTGAAGAATCCAGATGAACATTATAAAAAATTAAATTGGTTCTCATTAGTGAATTCTGGAGTATTTCCAAAATGTTTGTGCTTTAAAACTCACTGTTCCGGGAGGCAGGCACACACTTTTTTATGTACTTGGCATATCATATTGGCAACTGGGATTTATTAGCTTAGGATTTCTGTTCTGTGCTTTGAAGTGTTTTGTTTTTAAAACAGCAAAATTTCTTACTACGCAATATCCTCCAATTAAAGCATAAGACATGCTCTGGAAATGAAAAAATACTGGTAGAAATTCACAAAGTTTTGGAGCAAGTGGCCTGCTCCTCACTGGCATAACAATGAAGTTCTGAGGTTTGGAGGAAAAAAATATCAAATTGCTACCAAACACTCTTTCTGAACTGCTATTATGATTACCAATCAGCTAATTCAATCATAACTTTGTAGCAAACTTTCCTCTAAATAAAATGTTAATTGCCAAAGAAAAACAAAAATGGGAGGGGGACAAGTGTAATTTTATGAGTGTGTTCACTGTGACAAGAGGACAAGAAATGCTTTGGTTTACATTTGTTAAACTGATTAGTTTTAATTATACTTTTTTTCCATGATCCCTGTGTATTAAACACAGAAAACATTTCTACTGATTTTATACTATTAATCAAACCTGTTGCATGCGATCCAGTTGTGAGTATTCTTCTAACTCCATTACAGAATTATAAAGCTTGTCTAATTCAACATGCAGGTTATCACATTTCTGTGCCGTTTCTCGCTCTCTTTTAGTTTTAGACTCTTCAATCAGCTACAAAAGAATTGATTTTTTTCATTACAAAAAAGCAATGCAAAGGTGGTTGTAAGTCCTTTCAGTGATTAACATACACTCTACCATCTAAACATTTAGTGCAAACAGACAGAAAATAAACAATGCAGATAAATTATTATCCTTACAACAATTGAAATTTCATATGTCCCACTTAAGTGTGTACAACCTCTATATGCTAGCATGGAACCCTCACCTCAATAATCAGAGCAGTTAGGATTGCCTTAGAGGCCTCCTTCAGGAGTCAGGCAACAGAAAGGAAAGGATTACAGAAAAAAGTTAGATATTCTCATCATTGGGATTCAGTATTTTATTGCCAGGAAGGACACCTACTGCTGTTGAAAGCCAGTGCTATCCCACGTGTACCTGTGGCTGTGAAAGGCAGAAATTCTACAACATAAGACCACCTTAAAGCACTGGGTCTGCACACTCGAGTTTGTTTTAAGGGACCAAAGAAAAAAATCAATCAGGAGAGTGGAGATCTCCTAAGACAAGAAGACCTACTTGCCATGCAAAATTTATGAAGCAGACAAACAGAACTTCTTCAAAGGAGAAACAAATCTTTTCCTTTTGCATGAGAATAAGAACAGACTCAAATGTGAGAGCACGGAATGCAAATATTCAGACTCATGAAAACTTGATGTGAAACTTTTCTTGTCCTCAACCTCTAGCCCAATGCAAGTCACTTGACAGCCAGCTACAGGGTCCCACTGCTGAGGGACTCTCACTAAGTAGTGAGATTCACTCTTTACTACTATTTTCATTAAAAAGAGTTAGAACAAGCACCATGGACTCTCTGCGCAGAAGTAGAAAATTAATTTTACTGACTTATTTTTGGGGGATTAAAAGAATACTTTGTTTGCAAGGGGATAACATACAAACAAAGTATGTTACAGACATAGCAGTCTCCCAAGCTGGGTATCTTTTCAGTTAAAGGCATATTTACTACCCTTTGACATATGCCTTGGTATCTAAACTAAACTTAGTAAAGGAGAAATCCTTAATCGTAATATTTAAAAGATATTGATTTTTTTTTAATGTTAATTGTTAATTTTTTAAAAATTTTAGAAGAAATTATTAAATCTCTGCTAAATTACTACAGAGAGGCAAGAGAACCCTAAAAGGCTTGACTGCATCACAGACAGAGACAAAGCAAGCTAAGCAAGACGAATACAGACCATGGAAAACATCTGATCTACAGTCACACAGAGAAAATGAGATGTTCAGTATTTTCTGTTAATGATTGGTAGAAAACATTGTCCCCACTGTTCCTTTTTTGACAGAATACAATACCTTTTTAACTAAATGACTTCCTGTCCTGAAAGTCTCATTAAGGGCCTGACAATTTTCAGTACTGGACATGGGCAGTGTAGTGAATTTTCATCTACCAATATACTACGTAGGATTGACCACAAGCATATTAAGATAGTAAGACTCACTGAAGCTTTTAAGTTACAGTGACAGTTTTAAAATTTATCTACAAAAAGCCCACTTTTGTTACAAAAATTTGGAAATATGTTATTCATGCACATATAAATTAGTATGGGTCATGTTATATGTGTATGTACATTTAGCCTGCTGAGGAAATAAATAGCTCAAGTAAAGTGAGAAGTCTAACAAGCCAAAATATACCATAAACAGGAAAATGCTCTTACAATATCATGCTCTTTAAAAATGAGATTAATCTTCTTTGGCCATAATATAACTGTTGAAGTTAGTTCAATATCTTCAGGAGCAAATGGAAAAACATCTATCAAGTAACTCATCTGCCGAGAGCACTCCTACAAAAAGAGATTTCACAAAACTTCAGGTATCATAGGACTGTTTAAAATATAGAGTAGGACAATATTATCCACAAAGTTAAAACAGAAATCTACACTTCATGAACTTTTCTGAATATGGAGCTACTTCAGCCAATTTAACACTAACATTCAAAATATATGTGTAATATTTTTCAAATCTTTGCCCTGATCATGAGCTTGTTTCTCTAGATATGACTCCTGTGGTCTGTAAATCTATAAACAGAAATACTAATGCTATCAAAAACATATGAAATATAATTTCTGCAGATATAAACATAATGTGTTATATTTATTGACCCATTACCATAACAGAAAGTCTGATACATATTCACACACACATACACACAAACTACTCCTAATGTAACATCACCTGCACTCTGCTCAAAGAGTGAATTGTTTCTTGTGTGTTCAAAGTCTGTTGACTGTTTTTACACATAAAGTGCTCTTTACACTTGTCTGTTACATTTTCACAAAGAGATTTTTAAGCAGTACTGAAGCAAGGTACAAAAAATAAAGTGAGTGATTTATTAAAAGCTGCATTTCCTCATGGACATGCAGAACACGTGGGAATGGGAACAAGAAGCAAAGGCATATGGCAAAGAATAAGCTGGACTTCCCACTTCTGTCTGAAGTTACACTGAGTTTATTCACATAGGCAGACAAAAGTCTGCACTCCAGAATGAATTCTCTACTTGTATAGGCCAGCATATCTAATAAAAAATCAAGAATTAAAGGATAGTCATTTACCTTGCTCCTTTGTGCCAGGTCCCGAATATCTTGGGTTTTGACCCTCTTTATGTAATCCATTATTTCTACCATTTCTTCTGTTGACTCAGGAACTTTTAATGCCCATTCCTTAATGGTTTCAAATTCACTGCATATCCTATAGGGTTTTTTTACATAAAATACCAACATTTTAAGATTTTAGTTTGACTGGCTTCAAGCTCAGCTTTAATGTAATTAAAAATTCAAATTACTTCTTCAAGTATTACCCCCACACAAATTCCATTATCTATGAAACTAGAAGGGGAATATGACCAAGTCAGTCTAGACAAATACTGGTTTCTGACTTGCAATAATTGCTTTGTTTGGATTTTGGGGTATTCTTCTGAAATAAATGCTTTGGTTACCTGGTATTAGTAAAAGAACTTCAGAAAAGTATCATTAGTGTACACACAAATACTTTTCTAGTAAATATTTTCTCATTTTGGTAATGTGGAATTGCTATATAACTTGACTACAATTGCTTATTTTAACTAAAAAATGTAGTAAAAGTTTCCTCATGATTTAATCAATACCTGCAAATAAACCTCCTGTTTAACTATATTGATATCCTATGATAAGTTCACCCATGTAGAGGATGAAGGGAAGGCGGTGGATATAATTTTTCTCAGTTTTAATAAGGCTGTTATACTGTCCTTCACAGAATCCTTCTAGACCAGTTGTCCAGGTGTGGAATGAGTGGGTTCATGGTGTGCTGGGTGAAGAACTGGTGAAGTGCAGAGCTCAAAGGGTTGTAGCAAATGGCTGGTGACTGTTACCAGCAGTGTTCCTCAGGATTCACTTCTGGGCCAGCTCTGTTCAATGTGTTTATCAATGATTTGGATGCAGGAGTTAAATGCATCATCAGCAAGTTTGCTCATCATACAACTGTGAGGTGCTGCTGACTCTCTTGAAGGATGGGACACGTTGCAGAATGAAACACTTCACTATGATTAAGGGGATGGTATGGAATGGAATGAGCTGAAATGCCAGATTCTGCTCCCAGGATGGAGTAACACCTGGCACAAATACAAATGGGGAGGAATGGCTTGACAGCAGCCCTGCTGAGGTATCTGCCAGGTAATAAGAGAGCTTAACTAGCCTTTCCTTTGGCAGTGCAGTAATACTGTAATTCACACTTAAAAATCCAGAACAGTAATGAAGTTCTTTGATCTTAGATCTTTGATCTTTTAGCTCCTCCATTATCCAAGTCTATACTAATATGTTCTCCTTCCTTTATTTAAGACTAAAACAGCAGAAAAAATACAACAGCTGGTGCAAACTGCATTAGATTGTTAGTTAGCCAAGAACCTTCAGTAAACAGAAGTATGGTAATATTTGCATTTCTTCTACATGTTTCTACTATGCATTTAACACATACAGCATTCACAAGCAGAAAATTTCTACTTACCTCTCATTTTCCTCTCTGTATGCTGTAAATATTTTGTCCATTAGCATTTTTGCAAAGTTGTTTGCACAATTAGCCAAACCTTGCTTTAAATCCTCACAATTCAAACAGATCATAGGGAAACAAATCACCTCTGGCAAGCTCATGATTTCCTTCTTGAGGATGAAGAATTCATCTATGAACTGCAGAAAAACATTAGACTTTACACTTCAGAGCTGTTGTTAAAATACTTGCCTGAGTAAGTATTAGACATTGAAGAAAATAAGTAATATTTCTTCTATTTACCACATATTTTTAGGGGAAAAATCAGTTACGTTGTAGGTAGTCCATATAATTTTTAGCTAAATGCTAAGCACCTGTTATCCTCTGCTACCTTTTTATTATTGTTGTGTGTATAGTAAAAATTATTTATAAAGTGTAGAATTAAAACTTACAGTAGTGTATTCATCAAAGCTGGGTTCTTCTGCTATAAATCTGTTTATACGTTCCTCTGCAGTTCCATCTACAAGCCAGCCATAACTTTCAACTACAATTCAATTACAACATTTTTATATTATTAAAATTCACGTGTCCTACACCAAGATACTAATTACAAAAAGGTGACACAGCTATTTACACACTCTTCCATCACTTACCATAGCCTTTAAAATGATCCTTTGGGCCTTCTAAGTTGTCTCTGATAGATTTTTGCAGAGTGGATTTGGCCCACTGTGCGATGTGAGCAGGAAGCTCAGCATCCACAGTTGCAGCGCCTCCCGTTAGCCAAGCACGCATCGTTTGGACGTTCTGAGAGAAGTGCAAGTGATGATTATTTAAATTTTAAAAAGCAGCACAAGGATGCATATACTTTAAAAGCAAGTTGCAATCTGCAGAAGACATGAGTATGAGACCCTAACCATGACCAAGTTCAGGTGTTTCATACACATGTAGAATAACTTTACCTGAAGCAAAAAGTTGAACAGAAAACATGTAAAAGGAAAATTATCCAGCATAAGATTAAATTATATCATATGTGCAAATGCAGAAAACCAACCCCAAGACACTTCTCTGAAAGTACCATCACATGTGACTAGTGACCAATACTCAGTTCTCATCTAAGACCCCCAGAAAGGCTCTCTTCCCTGGAACCACAGACGGGTTCCCAAGACATCAATCTTTTGATATTGTATATATTAGTTTTCAGACATTTGAGTAGTTTCTTTTTCTTAGAACGAAAAGGAGTATCAACTCTAATTTTCTTTGTCTTTCTCTGGAGAGCTTAACTTCAATGCAAATTTATTGTAAATCATCACACATATAATTAAAGATGTTGTTATTATTATAATTGCAGACCCAAAGAGCAGACTAAAACAATCACCAGCACCAATTTTTATAAACAAGGAATTGCAAAATTACTTTCAGAGCCTGGAGTGCCACTGAGCAGCAAGATTAATCATGTGACCTGAAGAATGACCATGGAAAATAAATACAAGTTGCATTCTGATCCCATTGCCAGGTTAGTCAGACTCCTAAATCACAAATACTTTCACGTACAGAGCATCTTAACAATAACATATTCAAATAAAGACAAAAGCACACCTGGAGAGTCTGTCCTATACAGTCTATGACAAACAGAATTGCTTCTTCCAAGTCTTGTAAGCTTGGATAAAACTCCATTCTATTTTCATCGTAAGTCAAGTCCATCTTAAATAATGGCAGACGACTTCTGTCTTCAGGGTCAAAAAGTTTCACAAAAACTTCAGTTGTTCTTTGCAGTAAGCCTTTCAGCTAGGTAATAACACAGATCACTTATCAGTTGACATAACAAAGACCCAACCCATCTTCCATTCATCCAGTAAGCCAGGATTTCCATTCATTTTACTACTTGTGGCCTGATTCATGCATAACTGAAGCAGTGTGAATTTTAATAATAACTCCAGTGGGCATTAGTCCAAGCATTTAAATGATGAAAACTAAACATATAAACATTTCAGTAAAGTCCAGGCATTTATTTTTGCTACAAAAGTCTATTACTAATACATGTATGTAGAAATGAAATATCTTGAAAGCATTTTTCTCTATTTTTTTTTTAATTACGATGATTTGATTAGATTACTGTTCCATTATTTTTCTACGAAGCAGTGGTTTAATCCCATTAAGTTTATCATGGGGAGGAAAGATATTCACCTGATTAGACATAAGCACAGCCACACAGTTGTAAAAAGACTCAAGCTGATCCAACTTTACACCATCCAAGGCCTCTGACTGACTAAAGAGGCCAACAACTCTTCGGTACCACGTACTCATTATCTCCTCTTCTGCTTTTGAACAGCTTAGAGATGCATCAGTTTTAAGAGATTTACAGTCAGTTGGTCCTTTCAGTCTAGAAAAGAAAGTTACATGCAGCTTTATAGACAAAATTTAAACAAACCAAACATGGAGTAAGTTAACAGTACAAACTTTTGTATTACAAACTCAATCTTTCTCTACCAGAAAGT
The DNA here is from genome assembly GCA_013399225.1 of Rhipidura dahli. Taxonomy (NCBI): domain Eukaryota; kingdom Metazoa; phylum Chordata; class Aves; order Passeriformes; family Rhipiduridae; genus Rhipidura; species Rhipidura dahli. Next base: position 1,767,818 of record VXAC01001091.1, read on the forward strand.
AGAGTGGGAACTTGAGCATTGTTTCAGTAGACAAAAAGGAAAGAAAAAGCCTACCTCAAACTCCAAGAAATACAGAACAATTACCAGAAAAAATAATGAGGAAAAATATTTTGAAATTATTTGAAAATAATCTTTTTTAAAGCTACAAAAATGTAAAGTTCCAAGATTAAACAGAAAATTCAACTGATGAAAACAAGAAAGAAGACTGATCTTCAGGGTTAGCACAGAATTCCCTAAGATATCCCCTATGACAAATAGTAGAACTGAACAAACTCATCTTTGCCAGCTTCAAAAACCTATATGGGTCAATAATTCAGCAGAACAGACTTTACCTGGAATTAGAGAAATCCACTAGAAGAAAGTTAAAGAATGCTGTGTAACCAAAATCCAGTAGAGCTTTCATTGTGGGGTGAAGAATATGTAAGGTGGAAGTGATTTGTTGCTTTGCTTTGATATAACTGTTATGCCACGTACTAGAAAAATCCAAGCCTCTAAAAAGAAAAAATATCAAAAACCCAAACAAACAAACAAAAATTTAGAGCTCAAGCACTGCTTGAATAAAGTACTATATATAAAAGAAAGTATTCAAAAGCTTATTCTCTAGCATGAACTGTTACTTAAATGCCATACACACATCCTAACTATCATGCAGTGGAAGTCATAAATATACTCTGTCTAATAAAACATGATTTATCCTCCATGGTATTTTCAGATCATCTGCTCTTCCAGAAGCTCTTTCAATGCAAACTCCTAACTTCACCAACTGCTATCAGGAAGCATTTATCACCAGACTTTGATAGCACACGCTCTGATGCATCAGCAAATTGTGCAATTCAAGTGTTTATATTCTATCTACCTGAACTCCTTTTCCACGATGGGAGGGAATAATAAATTTGCCTCGATTCTCAAGGTTTCACCTCATAAAACCCAAATCACGTGAAACTATGGCATTATATGCAGTTTTAGGATGTCAAAAGCACTGTACAATGCTGCTATTAGCCAGAAAACTTCCCCATGCACACACACTTCATTCCAGAGGCAGCTGTACTATGGCCACTCAGAGCCAGGTTTCATTTGCAGTCACGAGTGCTGCTCTATGTAACTGTAACAGCAGTAATGAAACACTGTCAGAGCTAAAACTCTGTAGAGCATTCAAGTAAGAGGTGTTCAAATGCAAGATCCTCTACAGATCGTAAACTTCCCATTAAGGGGCTCCAGAATTAACACTGTACCATAACTCTGTTCACACAGCTCAACAAGAATTTTCCCCACGTAACTCAGTGTGTTTTGACAGTGGGTTATTTGCTAACTTAATCCACTCACAGAGGTAACAAAGGCAAAGGTGCCTCCTCTTCCAACTTATCAAATTCTTTTATGTCTGGTTTAACAAGAATTCTTCTCACTAAAAAAACAAAAACAAAAAAAAAACAAAAAAAACCAGGAACATTGGAAGAAAATTAGGCCATATTCAATAATCACTGTATTTCCAGTCACAGGAACAGGCTCCCCAGGGAAGTGGTCACAGCACCAAGCCTGCCAGAGTGCAAGGGCCACTTGGACAGTGGTTTCAGTTGTATGGTGAAGTTTTAGAAAGCCCTGCAAGGAGCAAGGAGTGGGACTCTAATCCTTACAGGCCCCTTCCAACTTGATATATTCTATGATTGCAAGAATTTAGAGCAATTTAGTTTAACATAATTACAGTGAGAAACTATAATTATCCCACTGATGACAATTGCAAAGAAGTTAATCCAATGTTAAATTGTGCATTTTTTAATCTACATGTTAAAAAGATCAGCCACCCACTAAAATATTAACAAAATTGGGCTCAATTTCAGATTCCAAATACTACAAATGTATATAAAAGGAAATCAATACATGATTTCAAGGGAAAACACTTTCAAATTTCTAGTTCATGACTCTTTTTAAAAGGTTTTAAAATTGAAGTGAGTTGTATGAGTGATATCTGAAAACAGTAATTATCTTCACAGGCTTTTATTGCAAGCTTCCTCATGCAACAGAAGCATTGTTAGAAGACTCATGGATGTGTGTTTGTACATGGACATCTTTAAAAAGCTGCTGTTTCTGAAGAGGGAGAAAGAATAACGAGTACATAACAAGTTTCTCCTTTCTTTAGCAGTAAAGAGCAATACATTCTTGCTTCAAATTAACTAAATAGGTTAAAGACATAATGAAATAACATCAGCAGCAATCAACCTTTTTGACCTGAGGTCTATATCTGTCTTTGCTTGAACTGTACTTTCAACTGGTTAATTTTTTACTGGTTCAAATAAAATAAGCAAATTTTGCCTTAAAAATCATGGCCAACACACATCTGATGAGGCAAAAAAAGCAAAATCAGTAGTTAATTACAAAGGTCATGCCTGGCTGAAAGAACAAACCAGAAAACTTATTTTCAGCAGGAGAACATGGATCTTGTAATATATATACTGACATTAATGTAAGTGCTGAGGAATTTGTAGTACTTACACACACATCTTTGCATGCTCTTTTCATAATCCCTGACTACCTCCTTTAAAAGCTCTTCAGTGAGCAGCTGTCTGTCCCTACCCTCCATAAGTGACTGTGGCACCAGGGCAAGCATGGACCTCAGCCACTGCTGCTGGATGGGAATCATTGGATTCTTCTGCACACGTTTCTTCATAAAAAGGTATTCTGCCTGAAAGGACAAGATTGTCAGAGGTCTAATAACTGCCTATGTATGTATTTCTGTGTTAGGCTTGGCAAAAATCTCTTTTTATTCACAATTTTTAATCCTTAAGAGCAGGGTATTTAATCTTTTCAGCATTCACAGACTTATATCCTAAAAGCTACTCTGTGGTTGGTAACACGGTCTCTCTGTCTTGATGTTTAAATATAAAATATTGTACTTGTCAGTATGGCATTTTCCTTGGTTCTCTGCTGAAGTTTATGGCTGACAATAAAACAGTTCAAGGTTAAGGTTATCATTCTTTGGACAAACATTTATTTGGCAAAAAGTGTGGACAAACATCCCCCATAAGGGGAGTGGGTCTTGGCCAAAGAAACAGGTATTTCTGCTTTTGATTGACAGTTTTGTTATAAAAGCTCTACAGACTACAGAATGAGTTTACCTAACAACAGCTAGGCAAAATTGGTGTTACCTTAGGCTACTTAATATAAACATTTCAATACTAATTTGAGTTTCAGCTGGCTTTCAGAGATGAAGCCTTACTTTAAAAGCTATACACAAATTTCAGGATTAGTGCATGTTCTTCAAATTAAGGGAATGATGTCAAAGACTACTTTTTGTACAGGCTAAGGTACAATCTATGACCTCAACTAAAAAAATCTTGAAGCCTGTTAGGTTTTTTCCTATGTAATGATCTTTAACTAAGGTTAAATTAATTACTTACAGATGTACTTTCTAGAACAGAAAAGTAATTTCCCTCTACAGGACCACAAGATAAGTTTCCTATTTTGTTCCTATTCCATTTTTCTCCATCAAGACTATTGTTTCTTATCTAGTAACAATAATTCCATATGACATACTCAACTTCTCTGAATAAGGACCATTCAGTCTTCTACTCCAAAAAAAGCAAATGAAAGACTTTAACTCACTCTTTGTTGGCTTTCTTTATCAACCACCTGTATAAAAAGAAACAGAAAATTGTTATGAAGAACATACAAAAAAAATAGCAGAAATATAAAATTTTACAAATGTAATTCCTAAACAAAGACTTTTTTCATAGATATACATATACACATTTCAATTGGACTACCTGAGTATATAAATACATTTATGAATTACTGAGGAATGAAACAAGTATCTTTAAGTAAATTCTAAGAAGTAAAATGCCCCAATAACTAAGAACTAAATAGACAAGACTTAAAATAATAAAGAAATACTTTCTCACAGCGGAAGGCAGTTCTGTGATAGGAGGTGCAGCACCTCTCTTATCTGTTTCATCCATGGTTATGTAATAGACTTCAAGAGCTCGATCAATTCTAAAGTAAAACACAGAATCAGAAGCACAGAAAAACTACAAATAATTTATTAAAAATAGTGCTAACACTTTAATCAATCCAACCGATTTTTTTCATTACCAACTCCTTAATCACTAGATCTGACTATAATTAGATTAAACAAACACCATTATTATTTGTCAAATGTGCAACATCTCTTTCACTTGAATTTCAACATGTCTTGAATTACATGAAACTCACAGTAACTGTTTCAGCACCTCTTGATGCTCCTTGCCTCTGTGGTATGCTAGTAGTTTTTTCTGTGATGGTGACGTTTCAGATATGACTGGTGGAGGTAAAGCAGCGGGACGAAACAAAGTTCTCAAAGTGCGTTTACTGGAAGTTGCTTCATCTGAGTGCTCCATCTAAAACCATAACCAAACCAAGATTCTAGAATACAGTCCTGTCCAGGAGGAATTTAACAGAGATCTATATTAAGTTGAATGTACATAAGACATAAAATGAGGTCACCTCAGGGATCTCCACAGTTTAGGTATGACAGTTCAGCTTTCAAAAAAAGAGAAAATAGTTTATATTCTAAAACTGCAAAGTCCAAGGGAAACTGTGTACATACAGAGCCCGCCATAAAAAAAAAAAAAAAAAAGAGAGAGAGAGAGAAAGAAATAAACCCCAAAAAATTTGTGTTGTGACGGAGCTGGGGTTCAACTAAAAAGTTTCTACGGCTGCTTAAGCGGCTGAGTATGGCTATTCCAAAGACAGACGGTCTTGTTCCCAAGGAAACATGATGAACAAACTCACAACTGCATTTCAACAGGTTCCCACGGGGGAGCAGAAAGCCAAAGCTACCTCCCGCATCAGAGCTATGTCCTAAAACCACACAAAACTGGGCGCTGGTGGATGCACCGAAGGCCACAAAGCTCAGCTATGGACAGCCCCGACGCTGTGCCGCCTTTTCCCGGCGCTCCCCCAGCCCCGCCGCTCTCACCGCTCCCGGCGCCCTCGGGACAGCAGCGCGGTTGCCCCGGAGCCGAGGGCGGGCGATGGGGCCCGGGCCGTGAGGCGGGCTCGGGGCTTTTCCTGGCCGAGATGAGCCCCTCTCGTAATTTAAAAAAAAAAAAAAA